>JAUMHE010000068.1:16790330-16814865 GCA_032359235.1 Enteromius mattozi | reverse complement strand
TACACGTCACGTTTTGGTAACGGTTCGGCTCGCTTGGAACCTCGGCTGAGGTGGTACTAAAAAAAGGACCAGGTACTTTTCCCAGTGGAAAACCCCCCAAAAGTGAGCTGTACTGAACCGTGCCGTGTCGTACTATGCAGTGGAAAAGCGCTATATCTATCTATCTATCATTTATCTACTCCTCTGTTCATCTGTTTATTTGTTCCTCCATCTGTCTGTCTCATCCATCCATCCATCCATCCATCCATCATATTCTGCTATTCCTATTCAAATTTGAATTGCAGTTTAATATCCTGTTTACTGTTTAAATACAAAAAAATAAAAAATTCAATTCAAATTCCAACTCATTGAAAAAGGGAAATCTTTCAGTTGCTACAAATTGCTTATTGTAAATTCCTCTTGAGTATAAATTAAACTCATTTTTAAGTGTATATACATGCTAAGAAATAATGCTTAGATCATTTTGGACCAGCTTAAACTCTTAACTGGTCTTGCTGGTTTTTGATGTAGGTAGATGAGCTGTGAGTTGACCAGCTAAAAGTAGCATGAAACTTCCAAATTGTACTGGTATTAAGATGGTTAAAAATGCTATTTAAGCTGGTTACCAGCTAAACCAGTGAAGCCTTTTTTTCAGGAGGTATTAATGCAGGGTAGTGGAGCATCCTGCCATCATTGAGTAGTAAGCCGTATCCTATCTCCAGCTCTATCATCTCCCTCCTCCCTCCCTCAATCCTTGGTTAATTTCTGCTGTCTCCTCCAGGGTCATTACCTGTTTGTAACCTCAGTGTCAGTGAGGGAATATGCTGATGGTGTTTAGAGTCAACCCCACTTAGCCTTGCTCCAGTACCGCCACGCTCCGCAATATCGATAATGAGAACACAAAAAAGGTTTTGCCCTCGGTTTAATTAAAAGAATTAAAGACCTTGTTTCTACTTTGTAGCTGTGTCTGGCAGATCAATTCTCACCTGAATTGTTTCTGGGTGCTGACTAATTGTTTCACGCGGTAATGGCCGGATCAAAGGGCCTCCGCCTTAATTGGTAGAACAGAGAATGAGACAGATAGCTGCATTAGAGGAAACAAAAGCAATTGTAGTCATCAGAGAGGCCTAGCACGATTGTGGTGAGCCAGCCAAATGATAAAGTGTGCTAAACCTGCCTTTTGTGTCACTTATATGAACAATGTAGTGGAAGGGTATGTGTGTGTGTATGTATATATATATATATATATATATATATATATTTCTAAGAAAGCATTTAGAAAGTTTTGGGGAAACCTTGGAAGTTAGCATTAGTTTGACACTAGCAGATTCAAAGTATGATGATGAGTGTTAGCATGGCATAATCAAGTAAATGTCCTTGATGCAAATGGTGAGTGTCGTGGAGCCTGATTGGTGATGTTACCTGCCACTGGTAAGATGGTGGTAATCTCTCTCCACTTTATATGTCTGAAGCGCTATTGATCCCTCCTGCAATCATGCTAGAGAAACACTTGGCGTATTCATTATTGAATCCACCAGCCTCTGCACAAGCAGGATGAGTGTGTTTAATGAAAGGAAACAAAGGCAGACGGGTGCAGAGCACACTTGCCAATCACCATACTGTGTGATGAATAAGCAGAGAAAGGAATAGACAGAGTTGAGGAGAATTAGCTCTTCAGAGTTGGTCCGTGGGGCGAAGTGGCTGATGCAAGCCTACTGGCTCCTCCTGAAATCCTCCTCAGGCCCAGACCCAGACCCTGGGCTGAAGTGAAAGCTTCCCCCTTAGTTTGATGCATCCCGCTCCGTATAGAACATCCCTCCCTCCCTCCCTCCCTCCCCAGCACATGGTCTCCTCTCGCTGGTGAATCACTTGCTCTTCCTGCTGGTTTTTCCTATTATTCAAAGCTTGTTGTGCTGCCAGTGCTCCCAAAGGCAAACACACATCAATCCTGACTAATCCCGCTCTCTGTAGAATGAAGATAAATAACACGCTGCTCTCCCCCCCCTTTAATACATGTTAAATAAAGTGTGCCGTCTGCGAGTTTTTTTTCTGGCAAAAGTTAAAGGCCTAATACATTTACTCTTAAAACGAATATATTCCCCTTGCTGGAAGAATATGTAGAGCAGGTGTGCAATACTGTAAAGTTCAATTTGTTTTTAGCATTGGAAGTTTTTTTTGTGTGTGTGTGCGTGAACAAACAATTTAGCCATGAAGGAGAACCAGGCATTTTACTAAATCCTCCTATTAATGGAGAATTTACAGGGTTATTTATTTATTTAATAGGTTATATTCATTCATATAAATATATTTTACTTTTTTCAAATGTGTTTAATAATTAATTTCCCTGATATTATTTTAAATGATCTATTATCTAGCTTTGGAAATTAACTGTGATTAATTTGATTAGATATGTCATGTAACTCTTTGATTTTAATTTTTAATCGATTGGCAGCCCTAATTTTAAAGGGATTTTCTCTGGCTAAGTTTTGCAGGGGTAATTTAGAGGTTGTAAATGGGTCGAGGTTAATTTAATCATCACGTTGCTTTTTGTTAGAACTCTAGCGTCCTTGATGTTCAATATTAATAGGACAAATTATAAAACTCAGAAGAGCTTTTAATGGTTTCAATTGTGGAGACCTGGAGACCTTTTCTACCGCATTACTCTCTTGTTTCCATCTCCCACTCCCACTTTCTACCCCATCCTTTGCTTATTTTATTTCCTCATTGTCACAGTATGTTTCTGAAGCAGTCAGCTTCTGTTGAATGCATTAGCTTGGCTCACGTTGGAAATAATACAAGACCATTTAATCAAGTACATTTAGACATCAATATTTGAGATAATAGACACATAATAGCCCTTTGTCAAAGTAGACAGCATATTTGATTTGACGTAAATGAAGACAAAATTGTGAGACATTCCTGTACACTCAGTATTTGGTATTGTAGTTTACATGAATGAAGATCATTAGGTCGGTGAATGATTAAAATTATGCCTTGCATGTCTTTACAAATCAAGACAATGCATTGTGGACAATATGAGGTTGGTATGTTTTAATTTTGTGCGTTAAATGGACTGTTCACCAGTCCCTCAGAGAAAGGAGAAAAGAGAATGAGATTCAGATAAAGGAGAAAAGAGAATGAGATTCAGATATTGACAAAAAGGTATGAGGTTGAAACATTATTCAAGGCGACTTGCCCTCAAGCACACAGGCATTTCAAAATAAAGATGCTGTGGTGTGATAGCACTCCTCCACATGATTCACTGAGCTCCACACAAATGTGTGACTTCATTGTCCTCTCTAATATCCATTCAAACAGAAATTGAGATATTTCCCCTGGATAGCCAGTAGGATAGCATCTTATTAATGCCGCCCATTAGTAAGGTTGTCGTTATTGCGGCAAGTGGCCAGTTCCAGGAGGAAGCTTCATTAGCATAATTGCTGTCTCTCTGCTTCTCATTATTGACACAAACACACTTCCTCTGTCTCTTCTTCCTCTTTTTCATCCACTTCCTCCAATTGATGTCCTTCTCAAATAGTGCATAACTAAACGTTCTAACCTTGCTTCTGGAAGGATTCATAAATATTTTTTAAATGGGTGTTTCTTCAACTTTTATGTCCCAGGGGTTGACTTTTATTTAAAGCAATATACTGCTTTTCTCTTCTTAAGGTCACATTACAACTGTCTGGAAAGTTTTTACCATGCTATCTACTTTTAAATCCACTTTATGTTTAGATTTTAAGCATTTTGAAATAAATTAGCCAACTTTTTTGTCTTGCCAAGGGTAATTTCAATTCATGTATACTGTAGATCCTGTACGCTGTATATATGTATATATATATATATACATATATATATATATATATATAAATATATAATATTTTTCACACATTTTTTTCAAAAGTATTAATTGTATACAAATATTTATACATATTTTATTGTGTAAAATCCAGTCCAATTAAGAAGTAATAAAAAAAAAATAAAGTCTGAAAAAAAAAAAAAAAAAAAAAAAAAAAAATATATATATATATATATATATATATATATATATATGTGTGTGTGTGTGTGTGTGTTTAAAAATGCATAGAATGCTAGAATGAAGTTGGCAATTTTATTACAAAATTAATTTATTAATTAATTACCACCACACAATGCAGAAACAAGACATAATTTGAGATATGATGGAAATCTTAATGGCTTTCAATATAACAGAATCTGTGTACAGCATGTCTACTTTTAAACACCATTGTTGGTCAAATTTGTGAGAGCTTAAAAAAAGTATATTTCAAGAGAGATAATTCTTAATATGAGAGTTATGATTGTCAGAAAAACAAAGCTGCTGGATTGCTCACATGGCAGGAAATTGTAGAATTTTTAGTCCACTTGTGTTTGAGACTCAGATGGTCATGTGTCATTTTAACATGTGACATGCATGCTGTATTGTATTCCTAGCTATTTTGTGTGTGCGTTCATACAGTATGTGTGAATGTTTATGTGTGTGTGTGTGTGTGTGCATGCGCACTCTGAGTCACAGTCATGTGCTTATGAGCTGGATGAGATAGACCTCACGACACGGCAGCAGGTTCTAGTTAGATTACACACTGTAATTGGCTCATCACCCACGTTTATGTAACCAGCACATAGCAAATGACTCTAGGTGTTGGAACATTGCATGGAATACAAAGGTTTAATTACAGCTTACATTAGTTAGACTGTGTATTGCCACATTTTATGTAGTTAGTTGCTTAAAATAAACAGACAAATGCGCAAAATAATTTCCCTGATCAAAAACTGGATTTGCAATACACTAAACCTTCATTATGTTTCATAATTGCTATTGAAAGAGTATTATAGTTATTAATTTTAAAATAATTGTAATTATTGTAAATTATTATACTCTTAAAAAGTTCAAAATAGGGGGAGTGGGAGTAATTTGGGTTCCTCAAAGAACCTTTCAGGGAACAGTTACCAAAATATGTATTTTTTTTCTTAGTTTGAAGAACATTTCAGTAATCTAAGAATCTTTTCCATGGATGTAAAAGGTAAAAATGGACAGGTTTGAAAATGAGAGAGAGCTCACAAAAAGGCAAAGCAACAAGTGAAGACCATCTCTGCTGCATCTTCTTTTTCCTCCCCTACACCAAGACCTCCATTACCCATCCGTCCTCTCCAGAGACATTTTTCCACACCATCTATCAATTCGTGAAAACGTAGCCTGTGGACAACTTTCTGAAGTCTTCGTTTTAAGAGAAACTTTGTGTGCTGCTGTTTCCCTGTAGCATCTCAGAGGCTAGACAGCTTCAGTCAGAACGTGAGAGGAGAAAAGAGCAGAGGAGTGAGGTAAACAACTTTATCACTGGAAATCCGATTGGAGAGCTGGTGTGAGTGGTTGCTTCTTATCTAGCTGCCTCCCAGCAGTGAGATCCTTTAAACAAGCGAAGGGGGACTCAGGCTTTCGATTAGAGCCTCACCAGGACTTGAATTTCATAAAGCTCTGCAGTTTTTGTCAGATATCTCGGAGCTAAAGTGAGAGGAATGTAAAGAAATAGTGAGTGGTTGAGGAACAGGGGGGAGAGAGAAGAAACAAATGCATAGGTAGCAAAGGAGAGGTGACTGGGGCAGAGATGGAGGCTTCCTTAATCATACTTTAGATCCAAGAGTGAGAACTCAACACCAGCATCTAATCCTCTGTCTCCACAGGCCCAGAATTCTTGAAGTCACATTTCATGCACTTCTAAGAGAATGAAACAAGAAAGAGAGAATGAAACCGACTCAGAAATCTGAGGTAGACATTGACGACTGCTTGTTTCCCATGATTCTGTTCTCCTGTAGGAAAGGAAGCCATTGTGGTTGCTCAGTGAGATTACGCCAGATTTTCACAGTCATTGTTCGCCGTCTCTTCGCAAGTTGTTAGCTTTTTGAAATCGCCATCCCTCCCCAAACACACAGGCGGCTTAGCGTTCTTTATTTAGCCCATTTTGGTAGCCATTTATGCAAACAAAAAGACAAATCTTCCACTTTGATCGCTGAGCCATGTCTTTGCTCTGCAGGGATGCAGATTGAGCCACATTGTATGAGGGGGGTTGGGTACAGTCTTATTTATATTCTATTATAGTATTCCTTCATATTTTGATTTAAATTTTTTGAAATATATTTTCAATTTTATTTTTAACTTTATGATATGTTTTGTTATCTGATTTTGTCATATTTTTTGTTATTTTATTATAAATTTGTACAGCTTTAATTGAGTATTTAATTACATGTCTTGTTTTTGAGTTTAAGTTTTTCATTAGATATATGTATTTTTATTGATTTCAGATTTATTTTAATTATTTCAAATATACATTAATAAAAAAATAAAATAATAACTTAAAAAAATTATTTTATTTTAGATATAGGTTTAGTAATTTTAGTAGTTCAACATATTTAATTTTAAGGTTTTCATTTACATTTTATTTTTGTTTATTTTAGATTTATTTCAGGTTTACTTAAATATTTATTTTTATTTCAGTTTTAAGTTTAGTAATTAACTGTTAAGGCAACATTTCTAGTATTAAATTTCTAGTATTTAATTGAATATATTTATTTAGCCAACAACAATGGTTGGGTACATGTGCTTGTTTTGGTACATGGGCAAACCCCCCCATCAGACGGTCAGACGGGTCAACCCTGAACCTAATTTGCGGCGCAGCTGTAGGTACCTTTCATCTCTCCCAAACGCGGGCGGTTCTGTTTTCACTTGATCTTTTAGTGTTTGAAAACATTGGCATTCATGTGCCCATGTGTGCGTCTGCTTTTTGTAGACTAGCCCAGCGGGTCTGCCAGGGTCCCATCCAGCTCTGTGTGCCACTTCTTCACAGAGTCACTTGAGTGGAAAATCTAGACGTGGAGGGGAGCATTTCACCTGAATGGGACATGGGAATGTTGGCGGTGGAGCTCCATGATTTCCCTGCGGGGATTCCGGGGGGCCGGATGAATGGCTGGAAGTTTTTTAGGATTTGCCACTAAGCTCGACCAGACCAGCATACGCTGACTCGTTCCAGTGCGGCACTTCTCCATTCAAAGCAAAGAGCGTAGCCTCAACAGGGGTTAATGACAAATACATGCACATTCAGCCTTGAGGAAATGAGCTTTCTTAAAAGCACACAAGCCCTCCTTTGGTTTCTGAGGGCTTTAGGTCATTATCTGTGTCTATAATTGCTTTCGTTAAAATGGAATGATGTATTGGCACAAATCCTGCACTTTACATGTTTTCCATCATTTTTATTCTTGTAGGGCGCTATGCATGAGTAACGGAAGGATACACTTTGTTTGTTCTCATCCCGTTGGAGCATCATAAATCTAGCCAGACACATGATACGCTAATGAATAATGAAGAGCAAATCTCTCTCTCGCTCTCTTTTTTAGTCTCTCTCTCTCTTTTGTTGTTGTCTATGGAGACGCTGAGGCCTGAGATGCACATTTTAACAAAGAACAGCAATTATGCTCCTCATTTGCATGACTTAACATGCATTTGCATGTGCTTGTGCAGAACGCTTTGTGTACGGCCTGTGTTTAACACGGCAGAATGTGGAGCCGTTAACAAGCTTTATCCAGAGACCGAGCCTAATGGACGACAGCCCTGCTGGAAGTTTAATGAATCTTTGCTCACAAATGTAGTGAGAGGTGGATGGACAGATGGAGTGACAGAAATTAGCTTGAAGACCTACATAGTCTACACAACTAATGTGAATGCAACAGTTTTGGCTGCCTAATATCGGTACTATATGTTAATAACAATTTTTTTTTAAAATTATCGGTATCAGTTGATGAAATCGTTTGAAATTCAACAAATTAATAAATGTTTCCTATAATTTTACATTTAGATTATACATTTGTTGTCATTTAACACTCATAGAAAATTCATCTTTTAAAAAAATAATACTATTACATTGTAGCCTACAGCAAATCTCATTATGAATATCCATTTTTATACTGTCCTGTATTCAATTTCTTTTTATCATGTAAAACGATGATTTTAAAATTCTATTGTCAGCTATTCAAATTAAATTAATTATAGATTTTTTTTGGTATCATCCAGAATTTTAATACTGGTGTTGTCCTCATTTAGAAACATGTCAGTAGCTGAGTGATAATGTCTTATATAATCCATGGGATGTTCAGGGAGTTCCTCATTGTCCGTTTAGTCCAAACCTGAGTAGATCCAGTACCCTTCCTGTGGAAAATCTCCCCTTTCTTCTTTAGGCTTCATGATATCGACATGATGAAACCACACACACGGTGCACAGAATCTCTAATTGTAGCTTTTTTAAAGAAATTTCCTGGCATAAATCATAAATATGATATGAGCCCTCGCATCCATTTTTTAGGGCTTTATTTTTTAATGCTGAACAAAAGTTCTCAGATATTCATAATTTAAGTGACAGTTTCCATGTTTTAGATTGGTCTATTTCCACAGAGCTTATGAAATGTGGATCCGAGACGTTTGCTTGATGATGAAAACCACATTGAAAATAGTCTTTATTCAGGGACCCCTTATTGTAAATGTGAGGACTGGTGAATTATTGAGAGTGTGTCCTGAGGGTGCAATGTGAAAAATGGGAAGTACTATACACTAACTTCTTGAGTCTCTCTGTCTCCATTTCTCATATGTCTTTCTTTGAGGTGGTTTATAGGGCTCAAAAACAGCTGTATTATTACATGCGGTTTGGAATATTAAGCTCGACGAGAATGTATCAGTTTTTTTCATTTAACTATTTCTCCGCTCGCTTTATCTTTGCCATTCATTGTTTAAGTGCTCCACATGGACTGAGTCTTCTCTTCCATCACACCTGTCTTACTTTACAAAGGAAATGAAGCTCCCTGAAGAACAGATTGATTTATTTGTCTGAATAAGCTGCAGGTACTGACTGTCGTACCCACATGAGTATTTAAGTGCATCCGATGAGACTATTTCACAAGCACATGGAGCTTACTGCATGACAATTCTTATTGCTAGCGTGGAGCTTTTTGATGATATACACTGTAAATATATATCCCAGAGGAACTGTTTATTGCTCAGATGTTGCTATTTCAGAGCTCAGGGGATCTGTTCAGTTAGGTTTTGTTCTGTTTCTTTTAAAACTATGGTTCATCAAATTAGTGAAGGCAAATGTATTTACTTTGTACAATATACAGTACATAGATGCAGAGCTGCTTTAAGGATATTGATGATGTTAGTGTTTATAATTACTTAATGTCTTAATAGCCTATTAGAGTTGGACGATAATGTAGCTTAAATAGTTTGCAACGATACAAGCAATCAAACAGTTCAGATATGCTATATTATATATCACCATACATACTGTACTTATACTGGTACTTAAATATACAACTTTAAATAGAGAGCTGGACAATAATATACAAGGTGAGATTTGATATGTAACATATTGTTTCCCTAATGCATGCACGCAAATAAAGTTGAATGTGGAGAATTAATTAAAAATTGAAAGGGAAATAGATGAGAAGTTTGTTCATGTATATTTCATTTAAGTTTCAACTTGGTCTTTATTGTTTATCTGGGAAAAATGTGACAATTATTGACATACAGTAGAATTCTAGAGCAGTTTTATGGATTAATATAGATCATTTAACCCAAAAAGAATTTAATTTAAAAAATATGAGTACATATTGAGAACTGAGACTTATGATTGCAGACTCTTGTTGTCTGGGTAAATTTTAGCAACTATGAGAAATTATAGATTTTTTTCTCAAAATCCAGATGAGAACCGTGAGATTGCTTGAGTCTCTTTGTTGTATGATTATATTGGTGAGTTTTATTTTGTCAGAGGAAGCATATAGAGAGAATCTGTCTTGCTTTGAGAACATATGGAAAGAGATGTGTCTTGCTAAACACCAGCAGCGACAGGGCAGTCATCCTTTGTACTGAACAGATTGACTCATTTAATATGACTTTTCCCACACGGTCAACACTGACCACAGCTTGGTCCATTCTAATGATGGAGCAGGAACAGCAAATGGAGCAGGAGACTTGCAGGTTGTAGTTAGTAAAGTCACCTCTAGATGTATTGAGAGAGGGAGACGGAGCAGATCTCACCGGTGGAAGGGTGCTGGCAGTTCTACTAACATCAATTTGAAAATGTTTCCCATGGTCCCCTCTCCAGTAAAGCCTGTCAGACTCCACCAAGGTAATTGAGTTTCTGCAGAGGCGAAATGAAACTGAAGTTTCAGCAGTAGCATCAAAGAGAAAGGCGCTGCTTGTGGTTTGTCTACTCCTCACAGCCCAAGCGATCGATTTAATTCCTTGTAGTAAAGGGGAGTGTGAAAAGATGGATCCAGGATCAGGTATCTCATAGATCCAGCAGAGTTCTGCAGAGCACCTCTATGTCATGTGGGAAAAAATACCTTGATGTGTGAGATGATGTATGTGAGCAACCTTAAACTAAAAGTGCCTCTCGTCGGAGGGCACATGCCTTTGATCACATATTGATGGTGTGTTGTGGTTAACAGATGCCCTTGCTATATTGCTTTAACCCAGTGCTTTTCAAAGTGTGGGGTGCACACCCTAAAGCAGTGCCACTGTTCTTTTATTTATTTTAGTATGTTATAAATATATCACTGCATACCAGTTTTTTATTTTTATAATTAACTCTTTCCCAATCATTGAGAAGTCATCTTGTCCCACTTTTACGCATATTTTGATTGAGACCAGAATCTTTCTGATAAAAAACACAGGTGATGAAGATGCAGGAATGAGTAATTTAATAAGTAAGCAGGTGCATATGAAAAATAATGCAAATCAAAAGTGCCTAATGTTACAGAGTGAAATATCGATCCAGGTTGTGATGGAAGCAATCTACTGTATCTATGCTTTGATCATCATACTGAATATGATCCAGATTTTCCAATTTTCTTTTTACTCATAATGTTGCTTTTTTATGAAACTCAGCCAAATTGGAGTGGTGATAAAAAGAAGAATGCTCGAAGCTAGAATTTTTGCTGTTTGTTTGAAAGTAGAGGTTCTTAATTTTTTTTGTTGCATGTTCAGATATTCATACAAAAAAAGCAAAATATTCTGGGCAGCTTTTTTTTTCAAAATCACTAGCAGGGAAGTAGTTAAAAATTTTTGTGTAATTCATCAGTATAAAGTAATTGAACAACAGAAAATAACTAAACAATGTAAGCCTACTGACATAAAGTATAAGAAATGAGTAAAAATAAAGAATATGTCTATTTTAATAAAACATATATTTTTTACTGTTCGACTTTTACATTCTTACAAAAAATTGACTTTCTATTAATCAGAGAATCCTGTTTTCTATAATAATAAGAAATGTTTCTTGAGCATCAAATATAACTATATTAATGGCAGCTGAAAATTCATTGTCATCACATTATATAAAAAATTCTAAAATTGAAATTGTAAAAAAAAATCACAATATTACAGTTATATCTTATATATTTGTGAAATCAAAATTATTTATGTAAAATGATTTTTTATTATTATTATTTACCATTTTTGCTAAATGTTCATATTTAAGGGTTAGGGTTGGGCATTACCAAAAACAATTAAGAAGCACTATTTTAAACTACAGTGAAAAGCCATATGAAATGGCGGGTGTCACATAAAGACATGTCAGACAAGGTTGGACAGTACAGACTTGACTGAGTTGATCAGTTAACACACCAAACAATTCTCCACCTCCTCTCAGGGCATCTTCGCCCTCTACTCTTTTTGGTTTCACACTGCCCAGACATGGCATGGAGCATGTGTGAGCGGACATAGACAGGAGTTCTCTCACCCTTTAATAACTCCAGGTCTGAGTTGGAGCAGATCAGAGGTAATGAGACATCCTTTGATATAACGGCTCCACTCCATCCAGGAGAGTGAGAGAGAGAGCGTGTGCCGCACTGGAAGGCTTCCTTTGAGAGGTGTGTGCTGGTGCTGATCATGGTCATTATCTCACCTTAGGACTCAGCAGCCGTAACCCTTGCACACACATGTGGAGCCTCTAATTGAGTTTCTGTGTTATGCTGACTGGGCTTTGATTCGCCCACGAGTGGTCAGAGAGAGGTGCTTGCCTTCCATGTTTCTGAGTCTTTTACTATCTCTCTCTGTCTCTGTGGTCAGACAGCATCTTAATCCCAGCATCCCAGGTGACTTCTGACACACTCCAATCATCTACAGAACAAGATTATGAAATTAGACGTTACTTTGACCCTCTGTTGGAAAACTAGGTCATCCAGTTTAAGGTGGTACAGATGTGTTGTAGCTGGTCCAAACTGGTCTAAAAATACCACCAACAAATTTGGTAAGATGTTTTAAAACCCAAACTGACTGTGGTAAAATAGTATGTTCTAGTTTTTCCAATCACTTCCATCACTTCCGGCAACAGCTGTATGTGTGTTCACGAGAGAGTCTAGTTCCGGCTTCTTGACTGACCTCTGACTCCATGTATGACGTAAGCTGCATTCGTTCTTATAGTGAAATCCTCGGACATATTTTTTTTTACTTCTCATTTTAGACTTTTAATTCGCTACCATTGTTTAGTATTGCTCTGTCCTCATTCGTCTATTCTCTTCTGAGCTTGCGCTATGAATACGGCTTACGTCGTACGTCATACGTCGAGTCAGTGGTCAGCCAAGAAGCCAATTATAAAAGTAAAACAAATTTAAAAAGAAAATAAAAGAATGCATTGAATAAAATAGGCACTATCAGCACCTGTTTCTTCAAAAACTTAGGTTGTTAAAAGAAGTGAAAAGGTGGTATTATAATGCACATTGATAAAAGTAAAAAAGAAGGTACATTTAGTCAAAATTTTTGTTAATTTCATGTTGACTTTAAGGTGGTTTTAGCATTTAAAAATTAGTTTAATGAGAACATTATGTTCATTAGAAAACCTACTGATTTTTTAAAGCAATAGAGACCAATATGCTGATCTGAATGTAGCATCAAGTTTGTTTAATCTCCAATGAGCCATTCAACCAGTCAAAGAACCTTGATGTAGAGAAAATTCAGAAGATGGTTGTTGTTTGTCAGTCCAGTTTCCAGAGAAAGGAGGAACAGTTGGTGACAGGTTTAGAGCGGCACATGTGTGTTTGTGTGGTTTAGGTCAGCGCTGTGCTGTCCTCCATACCGGCTCCCGCTGTATTTCACTGTGGAGTGAGGACGTGTGTCCACAAACAGCCTCGGGGCTTTCAATCAGATCTCAGCTGCTGAAATGAAAAGGAAATAAACAGCAAGAGGAAAAAAGGTGGAGCAAGAGTGAGAGAGAAAACACATCACTAAGATGGAAGATCTATCTCTTAGTCATGTTGTTGCATTTATCTGAGTGGTTTCTCTCCTCTGTGTAACAGCTCCGCTGCTCTCCCTCTCGTTTTTTTTTGTTTTCCCTTTTCCCCCTGGTGCAGTATTGCTTGTATTTTAGATGACAGTGTATGAAATATACAACATGCCCAAGCTTTGATATAACATAGAAGAGAATAGAGCAGTTGCATTTGTCAGTGAGAGACAAGGACAGTGTGTGTATGTGTGTGTTTGTCTATGTATGCGTGTGGGTGTTTGTGTGTGTGTAAGAACATCCCACACAGATGTCGGTTTGAAATCAACAGAACAGAGGAAGCATAATTATATGTGTTTAGTTCCTCCCCTCATCTCTCTCTCTGCGTGCTCTCATCAGCGGTGAAAAATGGGCTTAATTAACCTGCAGGAAACTTTGTGAATGTGTATGGTGCGTGGAAGCGTGTGTGTGAATTATGTTTCTTTTTCAACAACTGTGTCTAAATGAGAGCGGAGGAGAGAAGCAGCATGTTAAAACTGGCTTTGTAATGGATTTCTCTCTGCAAAACATGTTTTAAAGAGATGTAGCTATATTGCTATATATATAATTGCTATTAATTAGTAAAATAAATACAATATACCCTATATACTGTGTATGTGTGTGTGTGTGACCCTTGCTGTGAAAACCCAGCTAAAGTCATTTGGGATTTACTGTGTTCTACATTACATACATACATACATGAGTATATTTCCTTAATTTAATTTAACAGTATTATTGATAATGCTAGATCCATTATAGCGTAATTTACACTACCATTCGAAAGTTTGGGGTCAATAATATTTTAAGTTATACTTCTATTCAACAAGAATGCAGTCATTTTATTAGAAGTAAAGTCTTTTGCATAAAAACTATTTTAAATAAATGCTACTGAAATGGAGCTTTTTATTAATCAGAGAATCTTGAAAAAATAATGTGACATTGAGGACTGGAAAAATGACAGCTGACAATTCAGCTTTGCCATCACAGGAATAAATTTATTTTAAAATATACTCAGTAAAAAAAAAAAGCTATTTTACATTGTAATAATATTTGACTGAAAGGTTGAATAATTTATTAAAACAATGGCATCAATTATATTTTAATTAAGTAAACATTGATTTAAGAACAGTGTCAGGGTAAAATTGTTTTACTTTGTGTGTGTGTGTGTGTAATATGGTATGACCAAAAGTGTGCCACAATGTGAGATCATTAATTAGGATGCACTGTGCTTTCGTGCTCTGGCTGGGTCAGAACAGCCCCCACAGTCTACAAACACACACACAGTACTTCAATAATGAGGCCCTGTCTGTGTCACACACTGCCCTCTGTCACTGCCTACAGATTAGTATGCACACTTACACACCTACACTAACGGCCATGCTTTCTCTCCCTTTGTGTGTATGTTTGGGTGTTTGGTTCATCAAGCTAGAGTCCTTTCACCCTGCTCAGTGTGAGAGGTCGTTTTCTCTTCTGGCTCATTCAGAGCATTTCAAATGCAGTTTTCTCATTCGTTCAGTGCATTAAAACATATATGAAGATGGCGAACATGCTTGGATCCACACCAAATCAGTAGCTTCCAAATCACCTGAACGAGGTTTGCCTTTGCCTGATAAAAAACAAACTCTGGAGCACTTCGTTGGGGATATTGTGTGTCTGCTGATGTTTCGTGCAGGTATAACTATAACTAAAACCCAAAGTAGTGTTAAAAATCTTTTTGCACATGTCTCACTCTTTGAGACGTCTCAGCCGGAGGAGTTTCAGTGTGCAGTTCATGAGTGAGGGCAACAGAGAGAGAAAAAGACAAAGGCCCTGATTTGAAAACTTAATTACATCCCTGGAAAAGCATGTCATCAGAACAACAATGAGATATACATCGTTGAGTGTTTAATTGAGCATGAAAAGAGCTCTCTTTTTAGACCACAATGCAAAAACTGCTTCTGCCAGCCCAGCAAGGACAAGGCAATTACGCGAGCTCACCAGCGTGCTGTTTGCATGTCACAAAGACTTAACCCTGCAAAGTGGAGACTTGACTCAGGGGGACACCTGCACTGTCCCAGTCACTATGACAACATGGCCTACACTGTCATTCACCAAGACACCTGCAAGTCTTTCCCTATGCTCTGTGTGTAATTCCAGATCATCTGTTCAGGTGGTCCTGTAGGGAGGTATACGACTTCAAGAGGGACTTTAGGGACACAGTATCAGGAAGGGCTCAGAGTGAGGAGAGAAAGTTTCTGGCTTCTTAGAGTCTTTGCTTTGGTGCTGATGTAGACCTTCTCAAACAGTGCCACAATTTTCAAGATGGTGGAGTATTTTTAAATAGAGAGTTTACAAAAAATTAGATTTTTTGTGTCACGTTCAAATTAACAATTATTTTTTATTTTTTACAATTATTTTTTGCTCATTTATTTTTATGGAATATTGTGGTTTTTATTATAAATGTATTTTTGTTGTAATATACAGAAGGACTGGGCAATAATTCCTTTCTTTTAGCAACGCCACACACATAAGATCACAATAATTCAAGAATATTCTGGTCTGGCCATGCATTTTTCTTTTTATCAGATAAATATAAGAAAAGAGAAGAAAAGATGATTGAAATTTATGCTTGCTGACTTTAACTGCTGTTTTGCGGACTGAATCAACAGATTCATTATGGGGTCAAAACAACAGTTCATTCATTTCATTCAGACATTGCTGCTATTTGTCATTAATTAAAATGAACATTCGATAAATGACTTTAATTTCAGCCTAGATAATTTGATAATTAGAAATTTATCAGTGTTTTTTTCATATATTTTCTAAACCTGACACTGTATTTGTTCTGGAAAAAAATAAGTCATGCTTTTTTCTCTTGCTTCTTCCAGATTCTTTCAAACCAAATTATCTATGCTTTACTGTCCAAAGATATAAGAGAAAAAGCATATATACAGTGTGTGTATATATATATATACAGGTGCATCTCAAAAAAATTGAATATTGTGAAAAAGTTAAAAGTTTTTTGTAACTTCAAAAAGTGAAGCTTTCATATATTCCAGATTCATTAAATGTGAGGTAAAACATTTAAAAAGTTTTTTTGTTTTAATTTTGATGATTAGAGCTTGCAGCTAATGAAAGTCAAAAATCCAGTATCACATAACATAACATAACTTAACTTTAATCTGTTAAATCATGCAACAGCAAACTCTAAGCAATATGATTTTCCTCTGTCGTTTGTGTTTTGTGCTTATGGTGAATCAGCATTGATTCATGGCTTCATATCTGCTCAAAGGCATCGCATCGTATTCTTCCCATCCTCCAGTTCCTTTGAGTTGCTCTTTAGATGCAGACAAACATGGGAACAAAAGAAAAGCTGCACATGTTCGATGCGGCTGACGACCATTTAAGTCTCTTTGAATGGAATCTAATTTTCCTCAGCATCGGTTTGTGTTACATCCTCTTGCCAAATTACCGTACACCAAATTAGGCCAAAAACACAACACAAACACAGCACGCACCGTTTCCGTCCCTCTTTCTCTATCCGCTCTTCGTCTTGTTTTTGTTTTTTTAACGTAACAATCCGTGACATCTTCTGTATTGATATTCAAATTAGTACAGAGCTTTGGGTGGACTTAGATGAAATTCACCAGCTATTTATACACGGAGCATATTATATCCAACGCTTTGCTTCACCGCCATCCGGGCTTAGCTTGGATTAGTGAGGCGTAAACAAACACGCGAAGGCCTTTGCGCTTTCTCCTCAGATTTTTTTCTCACGTTATCTGAACTAGCAAACTGCGATGCTCAAAAAAAGATCAAACAATTGTTTCATTGTGTTTTATGCACAGGCTGAGATAGAGATCCCAGTTGGGGTTCCATATTGTTATTTTGAAACAAAGAGCAAGATGCCCAGTCATGAAACAGATGGAAAATTTTCACTCTTTCATTAACAGACAGGCTTGTCATTTCTATCATAGCTAAAAAGCAGTTTTACCCGTTCCTTGCTCCCTCATTCTTTATATCCGAGCAGTGTTTATCTTTCTTCAGGATGTGATGATACTGTGACAGCTGTTTTGGAGGAATTGTGTAGAGATCCATTTGTTGGAATCCTCTCCGGGGTTCCTCAGGCATCCCTTGAACTGCCCTCTCCCCACTGGAGGTTTGTTGACTGAGCCTGTGGCCCATTAGCCTCTCAGGTGTGGGTGTTGGCTGTTGGGATTTGATCCACATCTGCTGGACCTTTAGGCCACCGCATAGTGGGCTGCATGCAGAGCTCTGTGTGAGGCAGGAAGGGTTACTTCTAAGGTCTTTGAGTGCACATGGAGAATGCAGATCTTTAGAGATACATGAAAATGTGGAGTCCCTAAATTACACAAACAGTACTGGACAGAGTTGACATGTCTGTCTGCCCTCTCACACCACAGGAAGTCACCTGCCTTTGCCTTGTCGGCAAACCATGGCCAGAAACATTCAATACCATCACACATTTTGTGAAAAAGTGCATAAATATGATTGATAATTATATATATATATGTATGTATATATACATATATACTGAATTATCTTTCTTTGCAAATTAACTTTATATATATTTATAACTTTTTATATATATATATATATATATATATATAATGTATATCAGAAAAGTGTTTTTAACAATTTACAGCAATTAACAACTTTTACTGTGTATTCAAGTTAATCTCAATGAAAGTGCAGTTGGGTTATTTTAATTAGGTTAAAAATACAGCTAACTAACACAATAAAAACATGATGACATCACAAAAAGCATGATTTTTGAAAATATATATATTAAAAAATGGAGTTATCCGTTTTGCAAATAAACTTCATATATTACATAAATAAACATTATTATCTAATAAATAAATATTTTTTTTAAAAAGTCATCTATATAAGCTACTTGTTTATTTTTTTACACTGTACACTCAATATTTTTTCTTCTAATTTACTAATTTATTTATCATGTTTTAGAGACTTGTTTTTGATATTGATTTTAGTGTATTGTTACAGTTTGAAAACCTATGCTATTGATGTAATACTGACAGAAATGTTACCTACATTTAAACATTGTTAATGCATGATCAGTGTTATTTATCCTGTGTTTTTATGTTTTTATCAACAGTATATATTTGCTCTTTTGTAAAAAATGTACAATAATTTTAGCACAGAATGTTATTTCGTTTAGCAAATTCATTACACTTTCTTAAAATTATCTAGTTCCCAACATGTAAAAAAATCTAATAAAAATATATTCAGTAAGGCTTGACTACTCTATTTCTTGCTGCACTGCTAAAGCTGATGTCCCTTCATTTGGATACATTTATGCGTGTATTTAGCATACATCTTGCTAGGTTCAGTCATGTAGACCACTGATAATTTATCTGTATTATCATCAAACGTCAGCGAATCACAGCGGCAAGTGGACAGCCACAGAATTTGATTACACCAACAGCAACTTTGATGGGATTTACATGTATTTGCATTGAGAATGTCACTTTTTGTTGACTTTCACGTGTGCAGTGATCTGTGGGGTTTTGTTGGTTTGTGTTTTTTACTCTGCTTGTATTGATGTGGTTTTATCTATTTGACTGGCTGCTCAACGTGAGCTCCAGTCCATTCGTTTGCACTCCGCAGCAGACGATCACAACACAGAGACGTGGAAACAGAGAGGCGAGACACCCAAACTCCCGACCCTTGTATCTCTTTGCTCTCGTTGTGTCTTTCGTCTTTTCCTTGCATCTCCCTCGATCAGTCTCTTTTGACATACTCCAAAGCATGGCTATGAAACACAGGAAGTGAGGGTAACAGTAGTATGTTCCCTCTTGACGAGGTGCTTAGAAGTGAAGTTTTTTCTTATTCTCACTCTTGTCTTGCTTTTGCGTGAAATGCCAAAAACAACACGATGCAAGTCTGGAAACAAACAAACAACAGAAAAAAGAGAACACAAAAACACCCCAAAAAAGATATTTCTGTTCTGTTAAGTCCTTTTATTTCTCTGTCTGATCTTGCGAGGCCGTCTGAGAGAGCGGATCGTGTCTCTGACAACAAACTTCCTCAGGACCTACAGGGGAAGTCAGAGATGACGTGTTCTACAGAAATGTCATTTCTCTCTTGTAGCCGAGCGTCCTCGGGCTGAATGACAGTATGAAGCCGAGAGGCATCACTGAACTCAGGGCGGCTGAAGGCTTTCTCTATCCCTCCTGCTCTTTTGGATGGTATTGAGATTAGAAGATCTGCTTTCAGAAGCTGTAGATGCAGCCTGGTTTATGTGTTTGGGATTTTTTTTGCTGGCTGAGATTAGAGGCATTAAAGGGCATTGTGAGCATTCTCCACAAAGGAGACAATGAATGGGATAAAACAAGAAGAGTATCATAAGAGAGTAGATGACAGGCCTTGAATTTCTCTCCTTAGGGACTGTTGTATTATTATTATGCATTTAAATTTTTTTTTATCTTTGCTGTTTGTTGCTAAGGTCTTCAGAGGGGGTTTAAGTTTGTTGCTATGCCATTGGTTTCTAGCCCAGGTTCTTAATTAGTCTCAGTTCCCTTTGAAACCACAATAGTTTCCTCCCATATCCAAGTAATTTCTGATTAAAGATAATTACTAATTAATGACAATATTTAATGAATTTAACTTACAGAACTAAAAAAAAATAATGATAATAATTAGTCTTATATTTTTCTCATAAACAACCACATGTACTTCTTCAAGTATTTCATTATTGCATCTTTTTTTCTTTTTTTAAATAATTGAATGAACTTTATGTAATTAGATTTATGTTGATATTTATGAATTGCTATGCATAAAAAGCATAATAAAAAAACATTAATTTTGTGCATCTTCTTCTAATTTGGTATTTTTCCTGATAAATTAAAGTTTATTTAAGTATATTTGCATTGTTATTTTATTTATTACGGTGCTCAACAAAAATGCAGACTACAATATCTCAAAATAAACAGTGTTTTTGTTATGTGATGTGTTTCTTTTGTCTATCTCTCTCTCTGTAGGTGATGAATGGTACCTGTGCCGGCTGACTCTGACCCTCCCCAACCTGTCAGATCTTCAGTGGGCCATGTTCCCCTACCCCTACCTGGCAGCCGTGGGCCCTGACACTGGCGCTGGCTCTGTGGTCTACAAGCTCGTGGCCCGAAGTGGCGATGGCTCCATGGGAACAGCTCACTTCATTTTAGTTGATGGTGGGTTTGACGTTCAGACTCTTTGACCATCAGAAAACTGTCAATACAATCATTCTGCCAGAACGCTGGCCCACTTAAGATGTAAAGGGAATTAAACTGATGTCTCACATGCAGACATACTTTACACGATCAATAATTTTGACCCCTTGAAACAGAAGAGGCTTAGCTGGAGCGTTTAGCTCAGGTTTGAGAGAAATTCAAAGACTGCCAGGATATTTTAGTCTTGTTTTCATACCATAGACGCGCTTTTATTTTGAAACAATGTCAATGACGTGTCTTTCTAATGAGCCGGTTGGTTAACACTGTAATAGAAATAGCGTAAAGCACTAAGTTGCTAATGTAATCCATGCCGTTTCCATAGTTATTCACTTGTGGTTAAGTGAGTTTTATTTAGTGCACAGAGAGCAACAAAGGTTAAATGAATCTGAGGCATGCTTAGAATTCAGTCTAATTAGTCAGAAGCAAATTAACTTAATGTGATTTAAGCATACAAGTTTGAACTGTACGTGTATGTGTGAGTGAATGTGTTTGTTGGAACAGGTGTGCCGTACTGGTTTTATTGTACCTCCAGGTCATCTTCAGAAACATCATAACCTTTCATAATGGCTAGTCATTCATCATCTAATATGTTGTGACATTACAAAATTACTTCTCTGGTCCATAAGGATTTAGACTCTGCTATAAATATTCTGTCTCTGGTGATATTACACACTGATGTTTATAAACTCTGTCTTTCGGTGCCGTTGCCTATGGCGCTTTTGCTCCAAGTTCTTGATCTGTCTTTTAGTTGAATGTCATTCATTGTCAGTTTTACTAGATTTGCGCTGACAGAATAATTTAGTAGTCCTTGTAGGACAAAAGGGTTAATGTTTTAGGTAAGCATATATTTTAGACCTTAATTCTGCAGAAATTAGACAGGAATAAAAAAACGGACAGTTCTGGTCCTGGATGCTAATTGGTCAGTTTGGCATTCCAGCCATGCTATGTTGCACAGTGGAACTTAATGAATTTGCTTAATAATATTTTAATTAAAAATTGTCTTTAACAAAACCAAGGCCATTATGAATATACTGTATGATGTGCCTTACCACATCCTTTGACTAATCTACTATCTTTGAAGTGAAATAAATTATAGATAAATGCAAGAAAAATATTTTATTGCATCACGCTGATAAAAAGTGACATTAAAGGCATAATATAATTTTACAAAAGATTTCTGTTTCAAAGAAAGGCTGTTATTTTAAACTTTTTAATTATCAAAGAATCCTGAAAAAAAAGAAACAAATCACAGTTTCCACAAAAATATTCAATTGATCGGTTTTCAACTTTAATAAAAAAAGAAGATCTATTTTTGAACACCGAATCAGCATATCAGAATGATTTCTGAAGGATCTTGTGCTGCTGGAGACTTAAAATTCAGTTTTGACATAAATTAAAGTACATAAATGTATATGTCTGCAAAGGTAACATTGATATCATTGTTATCAGATAATCCAATTATTTCTATTAGTTTAGTAGCATGTAAATATGTGCCTGAATTTTCTTTTTAGAGCTGCCGTCCCTGAACAAAACATCAAACAGTAATTAGAGGTTGTCCTGTCTAATTGTGCAATTCTTAGTCAGAATAAGCTGCAAAGTGTACATAATAGGAATAGATCATTCATTTCACACCATTAACAGCAACTTTTTAAGTATTTGAAGAGAGCTTATAGGGACAGCATCAGAACCTCTGCTTGTGGCAGATGAGCATTCGAGCAGCTGCAGAGAGAGCAAGGCGAAGCGGGTACAGCTGGGAGATCTGCTCCGCCTCAGCAGCTGTGTTCTTCATCCACCTCCTCTTCCTCTACTCCCAAATAACGACATGCTCAAGGGGACAGCAGTTAAAATGAGCTCTTGTCTTGCTATTGTCCTAAAGGAGGAACGGAGGGGAGCATATTGCTCCTCACACACACGCAGATGCACTGAACCACAGCTGGCAGAAGGGTCCCTCACTCTTAATGTGTGTAAAAAGACTCCAAGGCTTTTGTGACTTTGTCTTTGTAATGCTCTTGCACTTTTATATATATATATATATATATATATATTAATGTATATATACTGTACTATTTACAGTGTTTATATATTCACATCTTCAATTAAGTTTTACTTTTATATTTTCAGTTACATTTTTAATTGTTACATTTAGTACTACAACTTTAATGTAGTATATAATTTATTTTAATTTATTTAATTATATTGCTTATTCAGTGCCAAAAATTTGGTAAATAATACATTATAAAAATACAGATTGCAAAATAAATTTAACAAAATCTGTGTTTTCATAATAAAATATATATAGGTATTTTTACAATATTGGCTTTAGAATTGTATTTAATTTAATTTAATTTAATTTAATTTATTTTAGCTTCTTTTCAAATGATAAAAAAATGTTTTTAAATAATTTAAAATAATAAATCATAAAAATATATATTACAAAATAAAATATAATATTTAGATTTTATTTTATTTTATTTTATTTGTTACATTAAATGAGTGTGTATTTTGTGACAGGTGGAGAAGATTCATTTGAAGTGGACCGAACAACAGGAGAAGTAAAGACCACAGGGCGACCTCTGACCCCCAGTAAGGAGTACACACTGACTGTCCAGGCTGTGGACTCGCAGGGCAGGAGGGGTCCGCACGCTTCTGTGTTCATACTGGCTGGCTTCCGGCCCCCTCAGTTCACCAACACCACCTATACGATCTACATCCCAGAGAGCACCGGGGTGGGCCAAGCGTGAGTACAGGAAGCTGTTTGTTAGTGGGTGTGTTTGTGTGTGTCTACATGTAAAAAAGATTGAGAATTTGCTGCTCATTAGAGGGTAAGGGAAGGATTGTGTGAACATGGCCAACTCCAAAGCTTTATGTGTCATCTGTTGCATGAAACAATTCGCCCGGAGGGATAGCGGAGGTTGAGAGAGGGGGGACGGAGTGAATAGAGGGGGTTGTGGCAGAGAGGGGGAACACAGATGCATCATTTTGTCCCCAGGCTCTGAATTTGAAAGCGTGTTCAAATTCAAATATTTATTAAAAGAAACTTCTGGATAAACATGAAGAGCAGTGTCTGAACTTCCCCCTTTGGGCACTGGCACAGAACTGAGCATAATAATCTGTGTGAAGGAGGAGAGGACAGCTAATCATGGAAAGAGAGACATATTAAAAAGAGAGGAATAGAGACACATATTAAAGTTAAAGAGTGTGGAAGGGCGAGATGACAGGAGACGCGAGCCACAAAGAACAACCGAGATATCGCTGACATGCATTATTTCCCATTTGTAACTGTAGAGACATTAACCCTTTTCTAAAATCTTGTAAGTTGCCTCGCTGCCTACAAAAGCAGGTGCATTTTAAAGCTTTGTTCACACTGACAGTATTTCTATGGTAGGAGGAGATCACTGTATTTTGGCCACTAATGGGCACTTTTTTTGGTGGATTACTAACAAAACTGGCCATTGATTTTGAAAACATTTTGTATTTTGTAAGTTTTCTTGCTGCTAAAAATTTATGTTCTGCAGGATCAGTTGCGAATTGACTTTAGGGAGCATTTTAACTGGAACAAAATCTTATAAATGGCTCATTTTAAATGCTTTGGATCAGTGCAGCATCTGCAATACGTGTGAAGCAGACTAAATTAAATACGTTAGTTGCACGTATTAGAGCACTTCTTTAAAAAATGAATACTTTTATTCAGCAAGGATGCATTAAACCGATGAAAATCAATGAAAAAGATGTCAAGATTTCTATATAAAATAAATTATGGTCTTTTGAACTTTCTGTTCATTAAAGAATACTGAAAAGCATATTTTTGAAATTGATAACAATAAATGAGCATATTAGAATGATTTCTGAAAATGAAGTCAGACTGCTGAAAATTCAGTTTTGCCATCACAGGGATAAATTACATTTTAAACTGTATTATAAAAGCCAGTTGGTAACACTTTATAATAACTACACACTATGAATGATTAGTTAAGCATTAGTAAATACTCATTTCATCCTTTATAA
>JAUMHE010000068.1:16771988-16790230 GCA_032359235.1 Enteromius mattozi | reverse complement strand
TACAACGCAGAACATAGAACTTTTATTAACAAAACGAATAAAAATATCTACACCATGCTATATGCCTAATATAAAATAACAAATTACACAAAGCTTAAATAGGTATACAAAACTAAAAATCAGTAAAGAACGAGGAACAAATAATTAGGAAACGTATAACATTTATTAGCAAAACGAGTAAGAAAATAAGGAGGCATGGACAGCATAAACCTTGATATAAAATAATGAAAAAAGCTTTTCAAAATCCAAAATACTTCAACAGGTGCTTTTGCATTTCGTTTTAAAAGTCTTCCGTCATTGCCACTCTTCTTGTCCATCAGCTCGACTCATTCTCCTCACTCGATAAATGAAATTTGATCTGTGCACGACTGTCATTCTTTTGATGCACTGCATTGAACAGCCACGTTCAGTTTTAATTGTCTGTTCTCTCACCAAACTAATTTTTTTTTATTATAAAAAAAAAATCTAAACGACAGTGTGGGATGGTGTCACGGTGGTCAGGTGACGTAACCGGTGTTGCGGCTTGACACCAGTATCCCTGACCAACACCGTTTATTACGCCAAGCCTAGTTTAAACCATAGAACACATCCAGTTGTGATTAGTAGGAAACTGGCTTATGTCTTCAATGTTACCAAGTACCTGGAAATAGTGATTGACCTCATTCCAGAACACAGCTTATTGAGCACACTGCTCGGGCTTGATTCCAAAAGACTCCAGTAAACCTTGTGTAAGCCGCACAAGGCTGTGAACTTTACCCTTCAGTAGTCTGAACATGTTGTTTGGTCAGAGATAATCTACAGTTTGAGTTATAAGCATCACATGCTTTATGTTCCTTATAGGTTTAAAACAAAAGATTTCATTCAAATTACTAGACGGGCATTTCACATTTCTGTGAATTTAAGGAAAAGTCACTGATTCTATGTGCTTGGCGGTTTAATGATGCTGGATGATGTTTTGGCATTGTTAGCATGCGAATTCATTTTTAACCTATACTTCAGAAGGTAAAATGCTTTTAAATGCATATTTACAAATATCTGTAAAGCTCAAGTCCTCAAATTATGATCTTATCTGGTCCGTTACCTGTGGTTTATTTATGCATACTGATGTGACAGGATGTGTGGTTAGATTATGTGTATATGTCTGTACGTATGAACAGGCTTTATAAAATTTTGTGGGCTGAAACGTTTGAGAAGCTTAAAAATTTTCTTTGAAGATCTTGTTTATGTCTTGAGTTGATGGAGAAACCAAAAGATCTGAATGTAGTTAAGGTTTAACAGTTAAAAATATCCCATAGTGTTGATTAGAATAGTTCTGTTGCACTTCCTTAATCTTGACTTAAGGCGCGGTGTTGCCAAAAGTTAACTGCATTTAATTTGCCCAGAATGGTTTATTGGCTGCATTAAGGTCAGACATTTACTGTACAGAAGTGCTGATTGCAGGTACTTTTGACAGGTTTGTTCAGTTATCTTGCTCTGGGACGAATTCAGAAGTGCAGTCATGCAAGTTTACAAGTCCTCACTACTTCTCTTTTACAGTGCTGACTTAAATGCTGGTTTCAAAATAAAAGAACTTTTTGATCATCACATGTATAAACTTCAGTAAGGGTTAGTAGTCACTGCAATTGCAATTACCCTGTCACCTCAAGGATATAATATGGAATAACTTCATTTAGGACTGCACGATTAATTGAAATAAAACTGAAATTGTGTTATGGCTCCGTGAGATTGGTAAATTGAAAAGAGTGCATTCTAATGAAATATGTGCTGTTTGTTTTAAAGTGAAGTATGGCACTTTGTTCTTAAATGGGAGTTTACTGTATACTGTAATGTGTAATGTCATGGAATTTGACAAATTTTTGATGAATACATAAAAATAGAGGGATGAAGTTCTGAAAGGTCTTCAACCTGCCAAAATAAAAGTTTGAAAAAATGATGACAGAAATATTGTTGTGCACAATGTGCAGCTATATCACTCAATTTTTTTTTAAACAATTTTAAACATAAAACCATTGTTGTACAGCAACCAACCATAAATGTTACTATTGTAATTTTACAGGTGTACTGTAAAGTTATTTATTTTTCGAAAAAAAAGAAAAGAAAAAGAAAAACGCTTATTTTACAGTGAAATATTATAATAGTAGTTTTTCTAATTTATTTACATTTTATTTAGTAATAGTGACAATAAGCATAGTAAAAAATAATTGTAGACAAAATGTTGGGCTGAATTGTGCAGCCCTACAAACAAGCACAGCAAACTTTGAGTATTTTAAGTCACATTTTAAATTGCAATTACCATTTTTATCAGAGAAATTAAAATTTAGATTTTTATCCTCAAAGTGTGCAGCACTAGCTTCAGTCCTCTTTTAGAATTTTGTCATGCAAGTCCTGAGTGTGTAGTGAAATATGCCATTTTACTGCTTTTCATTTCTCACGGTGTCAGGGTTTGTGCTTTTCTGTAGTGGATTTACTTTTTTATGCACACTGGACTTGAAGACGTATGGTTTCCAAATAGCAGCCCTGCTATATATTCCAGATTTATTAAGAACATAGTATGCCGTTTTTGTTGAGACTTGGTGACCTTCTAAGGCTCTTACTTTCTCAGATTTATTATTTATACTGTAAACGTACCTCTCTATACCATTCATAGCCTAACCAGGTGTTATGCAATTTTCTAAAGTTCTGCTTGCTGTGCTTAATAGCTCCAAATAGCAGCAAATTTCAGTTTGCGTATATCTTCATATTAAACATCAAAAATGTTGTTGTTGTCATGTTGCATCAAGCAGCATTTTCGCTTTTTTAGTGTGGACAGTCTGGAAGCTTCACAGGCAAACTTTGTTTGCCTTTATAAACACTTTCACCATACAACTAAGTACGGCCGATATGCTTGTGGTTTTCAGTGTATTTATATTTATTATGCAATGATAGGTAGTAGACTGTTTTGCAGGATCATTTCATTGTTATTAGTATGCTCCAGACGTGCTTGAATAAACATGGAAACTAAGCACGTCATTAATTAGTTGGTGTAGTCTGAGCCTGAGTCTTCTCGACTTAGTCTTTAATCTTCTTTCACAGCCTCTCCCATCTCTTTCCCGCCTTATGTCGCCAAGTTGAGGAGGCTTGTGACTGAGGTCATACCAAGCTCCTTCACTCTTATGATACGCTGAGCTCATATGTGTTATTTAATTCACAGCACACCGTTTTGTGATTTGCCACTAAGCTGACAGTACTGACTCGCGCCACTCACAATCACATAAATCTGCATCAGAGAAAGCGGTTAATTTCTATTAGTGACCGTTTGTGCGTTGTATTTGCTGTTGATTGACATGTCTGACAGCTCCTGCTTTCCTCCGGCAGATGGACTATCAAGTTGCTTGGCTTCTGGAGGGCCAGGTGCTGGCTGTTTGACCTGCAATGTGCTAGCATTCTGCAGAGAAAGAGAGGTCTGGTCTGCACCTGCTACTCCTCTCCCACCTGCAGCTGTCTCTGATCTCCCATACAACTGTCTGAAAGCACCAAGATGCGCTTTTCTGCTTAGCAGCTGATGTAGCAACTGTGAAATAGAGGAAAAACATGACACCAAACATGTTTGTGTTAGTTCGATTATAGCTATTTGCTTTTTTTAAATACACGATGTAAACCAACTAACATTATACATATATTTTGGTTTCTGTACCCAATATAAAAAATTTACAAATACTGTGAAAATAGCAGTATTGGTACTCGGAATTGGAGTGTTGGAGCATCCCTAATTTTTGTGAATTACTAAAGTTAATGGCCAGATAGAAGCACATTACAATCATTGTGACATTCCCTACGTTGTCTGATTTTGTATTACATAATTGATCATATTATATATTGCTACATCCCTTGTTAAAATATTCTCTTTGGTTCCTTCCTGTTGAATGATGAAAGGAGGGTTTGAGAACCGGGTGAAATAGATGCCGTGGCTAATGCTGTAGTGAGTCATGTCGGAGAGAGTCTAATTATGGAGACCGGCACCCATCCATCAGCCTTTGTCATGAAGGCTGGCAGAATTAGGATGACATCTCTGCATGGCCAGTTTGTCCAGTGCAGGCCTTCCAGGCCTCTTTTCCAGATCAGATTCACTTAGTCATTGCCTGCAGCCCATCTAAGCAAATTCAGTCAGGAACTTAATAGCCAGACCCATACACTTCAGCAAAGGAAATTAGTGTTGAGCAATCTAATGCAGCAGACAAGAAATATGGCTCTTGATCTGTTGTGCTTCGAGGGACTACAGTGATTAATATGCACCTCCAAGCATGTTTGTGTCTTATATTTTTTTCAGTTTTGTAGCAATACATTTAAATTAAGTATGAATATTAAAGGTTACTCCACCCCAAAACGAAAATGTTGTCATTAATCACTTATCCCTATGTCATTCCAAACCTATAAAAGTTTTGTTCGTCCTCGGAACACAATTTTAAGATATTTTAAACCAGGAGGCTTGTGACTGTCCCATTGACTGCCAAGTAAAATACACTCTCAAGGTCCAGCAAAGTATGAAAAACATTGTTAATTCTGATTGGTTTAATCAGAATTTTGTGACGTGGCGAGAATACTTTTTGTATGCAAGGAAAATAAAAATAACGTCTTGTTCAATAATTCGTCTCCACTGTGTCTCTCATCACCGTAGCACCATTTGGAGAATATGCACCAAACGCAAACTACGTGTGCTCGTCTACACATATTTACACTTTAATCTGAACAAAAACAGCGCATCCTTTTGGTGCGGCTGGCACAGAACAGCGCACATAGTGCGTTCAGTGGATATTCTCCAAAATGGTGCTATGGTGATGGGGAGAGACACAAAGAAGACAAAATGTTGGATAGTTATTTTATTTTCTTTGTGTAAAAAAAAGTGTTCTTGTCCCTTCATAAAATTCATTTTGAACCACTGATGGCTGATGGAGTATTCTGACGATGGTTTTCATACTTTGCTGGACCTTGCCAGTATAATTTACTTGACACTCAATGGGACAGTCACAAGCCTCCCGGTTTTCATCTAAAATATATTGAAGACAAACAAAGCTTTTAAGGGTTTGGAATGACATAGGGGTAAATGATCAACAACAAAATTTTCATTTTGGGCTTGACACCATCTAACTGACATGTCTTTACAACCCTTGTATGTTTTTTCCTTTAAATGTGATGTTATTTAGAGTGTTGGATATCAAGGAAAATCATGCATGCTTAGAGTCTCAAACATCTGGTGTATCATTCATTTCACAATGGAGTGTTCCCTTTTTGTGAGTGATATGCATTATCTTGTGCTGTGCTTCTGATCCTAGCATTCCTGATTTGTCATTGTTTCTTTGAATTGAGATGGAGAATTTATCTGCTTTATCTCGTATAAATGCCTGAAAGAAATGAGCTTGGTTGCATAATGTGTCATTGCTAAGAGTTGCTAAGTGCTCATCACTGACCTTTTTGTCACTCAGCAACACCAGAGCGAACCTTTTACAAGGCAGCTATTTAGGAACTTTGTGCTTTTCAGTTTTAAACCAGAGGCTCTATTAGAGAAACCTCTGAAAGAAGCACAACATGACACATTTATTCCTAGAAATGTATTCTTTTTCTCTGTGGAACACAAAAGAAGATTTTTTCATGTTCATACCAAGTCAGTGGGGTCCAATGTTGTTTGAAGTGCATGGGCTAAAATATCTTCTTTTGTGTTTCTTTGCAGAAGAAAGTCATACAGGTTTGGAACAACATAGGGATGAGTGAACAGCTATTCCTTTAAAAACGTTAAAACATGATATTGTCAATAGAAAAAGTGAAAGGTTTTAATGTTTTGTCCACAATAATTAAATTTTGATTTTTGTTCGAATAAATGGACACAAATTCCTGCTTTCATGTTGTATTGCCATGACATTATGTCTGATTCCGTCTAGACTTTGTATTTTTCTGTCTCTAGATAATTTGATATGTTGATAATACTGCAGAAGTATGTAAAGCACAATGCTTATAATATTCAAAGAACCTCTTGTCTTCACCGTATAACTTAAAATGCTAGTAAATGCAACATGTTTAGCCATTTTGAACATGTAGTTTGCCCACAGCATGTGTGGAATACCCTTGCTTCAGTTTTCATTTTTTATAAGAAGGAGGAAGTGAGTCAGGAAAGTGCTGCTGTGTAGGAGGTTGTGGTGTCCTTTCACTGAGTTTCAGATACACAGAGCTTCTCTACTGCCCATCGCGTTACTTCAAAATGACTGCTGAGCTCCTCTGAGTGAGTGTCCATGTGAAAGAGTAAAATTCACATTTTTGTCTTTTTCTTTTTGGTTTGCTATCATTAAACCCCTACATTCTGCTGTTGCTTCACAGATGCCAACTTTTCTGTGACCTGCGTGTGTTAAAAAATAAAAGCACAAAGGGTTAATGCTACATTAGTTGTTGTAGTGAGTTGTGCTAAAACCTTCTCAGAAAATTAATCTTTAAATCGCTATTCAGACAAATGTCTTTGGCTGTTGCATGATGTCTTGTTCTGTTATTTGAACAACATACCACAAGCGATGTGCTTTAAGAGACTTAAAAATAGCCTTAACATTTGAATGAGACCCATGCATTTTGTTCAAATGACACTTCTTTTTGGCACTTAGTGAGATATTGTCTGATACGGTGTCACAGTAGCAATTTAAATATACATATTTGCTGACGTTAAAGGAGTAGTTCACCCAAAACAAACGTATTTCATGTTCTAAATCAGTATGACTTCCTTGATACTGCAAATCACAAAATACTTCTGTGGTATTTAGTTAAAAAAATTGTTGTTGTTTTTTCACATTTTTGTGTACCTTACCAATTCAAATCCAATGTTGATTTGACTCCTTTATGTACGTATGCACACAAAAACACTTTAGTGTAGCATCTTTTGAAAAAATAAGTTATACAGGTTTGGATAAGACATACCTTTCATTTATGAGTGAATTATCCACAGTTTATCACTAGTAGTAACTGTAGTTGGGGAAGATTAGTTGTGTGGTGAAGCTTCCTGCTCAGGGGGTGGTGCGATTGGAGAAGATTGCATTAGATAAATATGTGGTTTGTGTGAAAAGTTTGAAGTTGTACACGGGCAAGCTTACTTCTTTAACATTGAGGTCAACGTGTAGGATGTATTAAATGTCACGGCGTTCCTCTCTCTTCGTAAAGGGGCTCGTTTGGCATGCCTTGTAATCGGATTACAATATGATAGTCATAACAGAGGCAGAACTGGGGTTTACCTTATTCATGGCATCATGGAAATACGCCCAGTATTTTAAGTGACTTATGTGTTCACCAAGCTTCACATTATACCCTTTTTACCCTAGGTGTCTACACACTTCAGATTTCTTTGTTTTTAGTTATTTTTTTCTAACACACTTGGAAACCCAGCTGGCGTGACACTGTGATCAGGTTTGATCATTTTTAATTTACAGGAAACGAGTTGATACCAAAGATATAAAAAAAAGTAGCTTTTGCATTAGACTAAACCAGTGTGTGTTCGTTATGATCTGCTCTGCCATCTGAAGCAGCCTGGTAAGCTCTGGATTATGTCATTTGTTTACGTTGAAAGGCAAGTGAATAAACAATGGTGACGCTACAGCATGACACAGTTGAACAGTTTTAGCACCTGCTTATTAAATGTATCTGTAGCGTTATTAGATATTTGTCATTTGCTGTCACGTGTTGTTTATTTATAACTAGTGGAGTTCATTTCTAAGATCTGCACAAATGAGACTGAAGAGGTGGGCAGACAGGATGTAATGTGAGAATGATCAGATCCTGTTGTCCTACCTTGAAAAGCTCATGTAGCTACATGTTAGCTACTGTTTCTCTCCAGCCCTGTGAAAAGATACTCTGTGATAATGTGGTGATCAAAAATGCAGTTTGATTGGAGGATTACTATTAGAACTGGAACTTATTTTGATGATTTTCTGTGATAAACTGGAAAAAAATACTTTTGTGTTTCTAATTTCATTGTGGAAGCATGTCATTATACATCTTGACTCATGCTCTCCGTCAAACAATCTGCAGATTGAAGGCTATTCCAAAAAAAAAAAAAAAGATCCCACAATGATGTATATTGTTCACTCATTTTTTCCTTTGAACAGGCTTGTCTTTCTGGTGATGTATGAGACTACTTTTTATAATTAGTAATCATATATTATTCACTATTAGTCACAAAAATATTTCTCACAATACTTAATTTTCACACCACAGCAAAAAACAAATTAATACATTTAATGCAATGTTGTTTCGTCAAATAAATAAAGTCTAAATAAATTACTGATCCCATAATTGAATGGCATTTTAAATCAATGTAATGTTTGCTTCAAGCAATTGTCAATTAAGTAATAAGGAACAAAAATGGTCAATAATATGGAACAAAAATATAAACTGATTTATTTTGCTCTAAGTTTAATAATGATATTAGTGGTTAATCAGTTACATGCTTTAATAATACTTATATTTTAATAAAATGTTCTACTATTGAAATAGTCTTTGAAAACATTTGACAACCTGACTGAAAATCATTTTATTGAAGGCATTGAATATAGAAAATGTAAAATTCTAAAAAGCAAAACAAGCATTGTCACTAGCAGTGTATGACTTCCTCTTTGTGTGTATTAGGCCTAAGTAGCCGTTGCTTTAAAATTGACTAGAAACTGGGATTTTTTTAAAGGCCACAAAGAATTGGTAAAGATTTGATAAACCACAAGTGTTCCTTCCTTAAGTCTGTGTGGTATTATCTCTTTATGTGTGCTGATATTGTCTAAGCCATGATATTCGGTTTCGGTTCCCGCTCCATTTATAACCTCTTATTTTTTTTCTCTTTCTCTTTCTCAGGCGTTTGAAAGATGGTGGACCGCTTGGCGAACAGTGAGGCCAATTCTAAACGCATCGGAGTTGTGGAAGCATGCTTTGGCACAGCAGGTCAACCGCTGGCCATCCCAGGTCGAGTGCTGATCGGAGAGGGCGTTCTGACAAAGTTATGTCGCAAAAGGCCCAAAGCCCGGCAGTTCTTCCTCTTCAACGACATCCTGGTGTACGGCAACATCGTCATCCAGAAGAAGAAGTACAATAAGCAGCACATCATCCCTCTGGAGAGTGTCACCATAGACACGGTGGAGGACGAGGGCGACCTGCGCAACGGCTGGCTCATTAAAACGCCCACCAAATCCTTCGCCGTCTATGCCGCCACCGCAACGGAGAAGTCTGAGTGGATGAGCCACATAAGCAAGTGCGTCTCGGACCTGCTGGAAAAAAGCGGGAAATCTCCCACTGGCGAGCATGCGGCAGTCTGGGTGCCCGACTCTGAGGCGACCGTGTGCATGCGCTGCCAGAAGATGAAATTCACCCCCGTCAACCGGCGCCACCATTGCCGGAAATGCGGCTTTGTCGTGTGTGGCCCTTGTTCGGAGAAGAAGTACCTGCTACCCAGTCAGTCGTCCAAACCAGTGCGGGTGTGCGAGTTCTGTTTCAAGCAGCTCTCCACGGACTCCTACAGCCGCTCGGAGTTTACCACCAACAATATCTCAGACGACGACGATGACGATGACAGCAGTGACTGAGGTCACCTTTAGCAATATTGACAATCTAAATATCATATCCCATTTTTTTAAGTCTAATTTTCATTCAGGGTTCGCAAAGGTTCCTGTGGCAATAACACTTTCCCAAAACGATTAAAGGCCCCCGTGCATATGAACAAAGGTTTGATGGGAATCGTTCCTGCGTATTAGTGAACACTACTTGTCGGCTCGCTCTGCTTTCACATTAAAGTCACTCTCATAGTCTATTTTAACTTCTTTCATATAAATGCATTTCTTGGCAATGGTGCTCTTTCATCTTCTTTCTCCCCCTTCCTTGCTTTTAGCTACCGCATTCTTACTGAGCGATGCTGCTATTTGCTGGAGGAAGAGAATGTCGGGTAATGTGATTGCGGGATGTTCCTAGGCATACACTCCCTCAGGTGAAACCGTGTAGTGCATTATAACTGGGTTTTAAACAAGGAACTGCATTTTTAATGCTTTGAACAACTAACCACTAAAAATTGTGAAAGGGTGCGTCGAACAGGTGAAGGTCTTCTGTTTATCACTTTGCTCAGTTCTAGTAATTGCAAATGACAAATCAGAAAGACGCTAAAAAGTTTGTAAAAGCATGCATAAAATGCCTTGGTGTAGGAAGTCATTCATCTGACAAGGTCGTCGCTGCCTTAGTGCCTTCTTATTTATCCTCAGGATCCTCGAAATGAGAAACTATTTATGACTATTTAGGGCTGATTTCTTCATTTTGAGACACCTGCCGTCATTTGGCACGTCACATGACTTGTTCTGTTTAGAGGTGCATAGGTACCACTCAGTGAGCATTTTTATTTGTATGACTGTAGTTATGATCAAAACTAGACTGACAGTTTCAGTTAAGGACAGTCCATTATGTTATCTCAGTCCGCTTTTGGACATTCCCATGAATCCAGTATTTTGTCACATCTTGCATCTGTAGTCCACATGTCCTAAACTATGTTGGCATATCTCTCCAGCCCTGATTTCAACTCTATACATATAGACACGTTAGCATGCAGCCCACAGGAATCGCATGTCACTAAGGCGAAGGACGCGCTATCCATTCGCCCGACTTCTCTCATTGGGGTCTTTGTGTTAGAGAAGTCACATGTCGGCCCTTGACAGTTGATCCTACACATTTTGAACGGGAATCGAAAGCATTATGAGGAAGCGACTGTTTGTCACACAGCCACCTTTTGTTTTTGTTTTTCGATATGGCTGTTTGACACAAGAAAAACTGCACTAACAGCTTTCCAAAGTGGTGTATTGTTTTAATAAATGACTCTGGACACTTTAGAGAGATACAGTAGTGTATTTCATCAGCGATCTTCCAGGTTTACAATGGTTTTTATTTCTACACAAGTCAAACTGGTGGGAGAATCATGAGAACTGTGTCTCAGTACCGAATACTTGATCACCTGTGAAGATGGCATATTTAGTTTGTGTCAGAATAATAAAACTGACAGTGAAAAGGGATATTTAATGAACCTAACTCTGGCTAAGGAGTCCGGTCAGACTGTCTAGTTCATATGCAATGACAGATACACTTAATTCAAATATATATATATTTTTTGCTTTTACACATTTATGTGAGACTTATTTGAGATTTAGAAATAGGTTTACAGTAATTGACTCAATGTAATTATCTGATCTTGCTTTTGGAATATAACGTTAGATTCCAGGATTATATTTGGCTTAATATTTGATTTAATGAATTGTTTTAATCACTCCTAATCTAACCTGAGATGATTTGTTTTAATTTTACTTTTATGTTGTAATATTCTGAGATGATTTTGGTTTTGCATGTTGTAAACTTTTGTACAGTTTTTTTTTTTTTTTATGTATATTTTCTTAGTTGGGCTTGCTGCTTTTTGTTTTTTCTTATAGCATTTCTGTGTGGTTCATGTGTGCGTTTCCTGAACACCTCTGGATCAGCTACCAGCACTTTACTCTCTCTGCAAACCGCAAGAGAGGGGTGGGGCCTGGTTGGGGGAGGTGCTTGGGTAGGATATGGGCGGGGACTACATGTCTTTTAATCTGACCTGCAAATACAACAGAATAGATCTTGGATAAACAGGATTGGCGTTTTTCTTTTGTAATTTCTTGAACATGTAATTTATGATTCCCTTGTTCTTGGATGGATTTTGGGGGAATTCTGTTTCTTGTACATTTTTAGTTCTCATTTTAGTTCTCATAACTCTGAAAGGGCTAAAAAACTGAATGTAATCCATCATATCATTATTAGATACTAATTTTGAGGTAAATATATGCATTGCTTAAACTCTTGTGTCTTGTCTTCTGTAATAATTGCTAAATACAAGTACCAACGGCTCAGAATATGCAACAGGGAGGATTAATGTCACTAGAAGTAGGACTCAGAAACAAACTGAACGCTTAGACACTAGCCTGTCATTGTGATGGATAATCTGTCTGCTACAGTTTAGTCTATTTGTGTCAGCCATTATATGGTAATCCATGCCACGTGCGGTACTATAGTAAAGGGATTGCTCTTTCACTGGGGTTAATGTGCCATTTAAATTCTTTATTTGACATGATTATTTAGTACGTTTGATTAGAATTTGTTCTGAAACTTTTGGCCTGTAATGGTCACAGAGGTCTCAAAAATCTAGCTCTATATTTAGAATAAGCAGCTTTAAGGAGTCAGACTTTTTTTACGGTGTTAATGGCATTCTTGGAACAAACCACTGAAGCCTGAAATACAAAAATCACACATTTCTATGATGCTGATTGACAAGCATGGAAATAAATGGCTTGTTTAATCCATTCATTTGTGCTGTGGTATGACATGACTGTCAATAATATTTAGTCATTCGCCACTCAATTCCTTCATCGAATTGACAGTCTGGATTTTTAATAGGCGTTAGAGGTGTGGTGCATTTAATCCCTAAAACATTGTCAGATTTGTGGGAATTTTTTTAATTGCCCTGACCACCAGACCGTAAAGAATATATGGGTGTGTGTATGTTTATAAAAGGTTTCATTGCGGATCATTTTGCTGGTTAATAACATGTTGGGACTGTTCTTTTCTCAGAGGGCCCTCGGCTGCAGATGTTGAACCCTTCTGTCTGCACATGTGGATTATTCTGCTGATATAAGCGATTAAATATCACGTGCATGTCACGGTGCAAGAAAAATCTCCATGATACAGTTATCAGTCTGGGTAAATCAAGGGTTAAAACAAGTTCAAGCAGGACATTTTATATGCTAAAATGACCTTTAAACTTTTGGAAAGCAAAATCAAAGGCTTAGCCTAGTCCTGCACACATTATAATTGACCGTAACCAGAGTAATCTGTGGCCTTCGGTGCTAATGTAAAACTTATTAACTTATAATCACATATTGAAAAAAAAGTAAATATAAATCATTAAAATTATGTAGGTTATCTGACTAGTGTGGGGAATGTTGTATCTGTATTCTGCCATTACATGGTCTTCTCATAAATCATTTGCCATTTGCCTTTCAGTCATGGTGATTAAAATTTTCAGCCTTATGCTCAGAGAAAGTTCCATTGTGAAGAGAGAAAGCAAACAAAAGGAATTGACAAGTGCTTAGTTTATGTGAACAGAAGATATCAATGTGTTCAAAGTAAAGTTCATTTAACTTGCTCTTTGAAGTGTAATATTCTCTTTTTTGAGAGCAGCTTAAAGAATAGTTTGCCATATAATGAAAATTCTGTCATTATAGAAAAGAACTAAATGCTAACCTAAACATTTTGCTTCCCAGCGTATATCAAATTGCCATCTTTTATGTTCCCCAGAAGAAATTAAGTTGTATAGCTTTGGAATGGCATGATGATGGTGTGTAAATATTTGAGTGAACTGTTTCTTTACACTGATAAAAAAAAAAACCCTCATATGCTGGTTAGGTTTTGAACCATGGATGCTGGTTTGAGCTGGTCTTCTGGTCATCTTAAACCAACTCAAACCAGCGTCCATGCTTCAAAACCTACCAAACAAGCATGTGATGGTTTTCTTCAACAGTATAAACATTCACGTAAAATTCGTAAACTTTTATTCTTTGCTCACCCACATGGCTTTCTTCCGTATCAAATGACTTTTTTTCCATGTATAACTTTCTTGTATGATTTTCTTGCATCAAACACGAGGACAAAAGAATAAGAAAAGTAGTTTCTACTACACGCAGGAAAAGGGTTCATATGACTAAATTGGTATGGTTGGCTATCCAAATTTTAATAAAAATTTAATTTAAATTTTCGAAATCCCAGTAGTGTTTTTGTGTATTCAGAATAGTTTTGTGTTATGACGTCATGGTTGTATGGACTGCTTGGAGTGTATGCAAGCAGCTTACAAATTGTTAGTTATTGCAGACCTGCGAACTCCTGCAGTGTATAATGATATTCAAAGTCGAAGTTCGAAGCTAAATTGAATCTAGTCCTTGAGCTGAAAAAATCCAAATAGAAAATTTGTGATACGCCTGCATAAGTTATCAAGCATCAGTTATTAAGTTTGACAGAATGCGCTTCCGGTATCAGATGAATTTCAGTGAGTTTGAGTTTAGTCTGTGTGGAGTTGTGGGTGGGAGGATAGAAACTCGTTCAGAATGTCAGAATGGCTGAGATTCATGATGACAGTTTTACAGTGTGCGTCATACTGACAGCTAAGGTGCGCCCCCTGCTGCCATCGTGCTTTTTGCACTACTAATTCTACTTCATTAATGATGTGGCAGTCAACAATTGTACAGAAAATATCATATAAATACAGTAAAACGTGTACAGATAATCATAATTTCTGCTTGTCCAAAAGTTATAGAAACAGACTATGCCACAGAAATATTGGTCATGGATATCTACACTCAAGTTTCCAAATTAGGGTTTCTACTTTCTAAACATTTCGGGTTCCTTAAAGAAACTTTAATTGAACAGTTTTTGAAATAACTATATTTTGTGCAATGAAAAGTTTATATGGATGTTAAATATTCTTTGTGGAGTCAGAGATGCCTATAAGAACCTTTATTTCTGAGTGTGTTGTTGTGATGGAGATATTAGGCTTTTTTCACTGGTACAACAGAAAAATGCTCATTTATTTTACTTCAACTACTATTTTTCCTTTCTCATTGAATGTGTTGTAGCAACTGCCCAATTTGGGTGATGTAGGTGCATTTTAAAGCAACATCAGTCCTTATAGAAGGAGTGGAGCCCTGTGCTTTAAACTATAATGATCAGAAGAAAAGCACCCACACATTGCAGGAAATGAGGCTTTCATCTGTGTGCTCTTGTTTGAAAATGCTGGACGTGCTCTTGCCCTTTGTGTCTGATAGCATAATGCATGAGAGTAGGAGGAAGATCTTTTTTCCATTCCTTAACACCCATCGTTACTATGCAATAGCGTGTTCTCTGACCGCACAATTTAGAACTGGCTGGGCTTTCTGATTTTACTCTGTTTGAGTAACACACAATCCCCTACAGCACTGCACAGGAGGTGTCGTTTTCGAATTTTGATTGTTCCTTTATAGTGGGGTTTTTCGGCCCTTTTTGGAGCATGACAGCACTGTGAACCATCATTATATGACAAAAGCTGTGTAACGATTGTTCAAAAATGTCTACTTTTGTGTTCCACAGAAAATAACAGGGTCTCCAACCTTACTTCATTCGGGAGCTACTTTTTGAAAATGAAAGCGGCTGAGAGATACTAATGTTACAATACTTAAATCTCTTAAATAATGTATCAATCCAAACTGTTATACCTGTGCTGGAAATATTACAAAAGTACTGAAACACACGGAAATAATTTTACAAAGTTTTATGACAAAAGTCAAGAAATAAAATTAGCAGCATTGTACACTTTGTGTTTGCAAAAGCAGTAAAATAAAAACATTAAACAATGATGGCTGGATTTTAAACTCATAGAGTATAAAGTGTTCATACTCTAACATACTTAAAAGGACTCAGAATGATGAGAATAAAAAAAGCTAATTCATAAACAATTCTGAGCTTTTTTCCACTCTAAAAATCTAAACACTTCTGATAACAAGGTAGCCTATTTTCCTTCACCCTTTTAATATTTACAGCAACAATTTGGACTGATTTCTGCATTGCCCTGCCCAAAACACAATAGAAAATGTAATGGATTTAATGGAAAGTATAATGGTGTCTACTGGTATGTCATGGATTCTATTGGTGGGACATTAAATCCTATTGGAAAAGTGCCCAAAACACACTACAAACAGGAATTTTGTAATGGTTAGGAAAAAGTTAATGGTTCGTATTGGTGTTTTAATGGAAACCATTATAATTTCTGTGACAGTTTCTATTGTTTTTTTTAGCAGGGTGGTCTGAACAGAAAAATGGCACACACTGAATTAATCTTTAAATATATTTATATATTTATGCGCTTCTAAACATTCTTTTATTACTCATTACACGGAGGGAAGATGGAAAGAAAATACCATCGAAACTTTTCTGAAGAAAAAGTAGTAGCCTATCTAAAAGTAGTTTCCTATCATGACAATCAACCACAAGAGTAGCTAATCAAATCCCATGTGATGTGAATAAATGCAAATATTGCCTAAACACTCAGTGAAAGACAGTGATTTTGGGGAAAATGTTTTCGATTTTAATCTCATTTCTTGCATTTACATGTGATTCTTTTTTTATGTTTAGGGACTATGGTGATAGAAAATCATAATTAATTCTGCCAAAAAAACAAAAAAAAAGTAGTTAGCTACTACTATGACCACAAAGATTTCAGAGAATCGTTTTATAAAGTCAAAAATGTGTGTGAATAAAATGTAAGTAACATGAGACTTAATTTCCACCGTTAAACAAATCAGATTTAAGTGTAATTTAACATAATCTTGTCGGTTGATAATGGCTTAACGACCGTCGGTCGGGGTTAAGTCTAATAAGTTCATCAGGAAAAATAATAATTTAGTAAGGCCTATAACCCCGGCCCACCTGGAATATCACTTGGCCCACCCTGCATCTTATCTAGAGCCGGGCCTGAATTAAAATATCCTCACAACTGATATGTCTTGACGAGCTACCTCCAGCCAGGCCCGCGTTGGAGACCGGAGGCATATAGCCTTTGAAGGACTATTTCTTTACCATATTATTCTCAATAAAGGACACCAGTTAGCAAGGGAAATATTTTGGATTGAATGTAGTTTATTATTTTGGTATAATATTTGATGTTATTTTAAAATAAGTATATAATTTGTAACATGAACAAACAATATAATACAATATAATAAATATTATACTCAGGCCGCCTAAATTTGCATTATGTAATTAAATGTACATATTCAATGCAGTATGCAAAAACAATAATCTTATTACTGTACCAAGTCTTCTCATTCACCATCCAGCACCGAATCACTCGAGTTATTCCATTTCCCAAAACCAAATTGCCATATTTTGAAAGAACAAACACAATTTTAAAGCAATTAACTTTCATGTAAAGCGGAAACCACTGAAACCTGTGGATAATAGTGTGGAAATTACTTTTCCTCAAGAAAATGTGATTGGCTGTGTCACAACGTGGCAATGTCCCGCTGTGTGGCTTTTTTAAGAGATGAAGTCTGAAAAAAGGAATTGCTTAAAAAAAAAATAATAATAATAAAATATAATAAAAAAAGCTCCATAGCCACGGCTTGATGAACGGCATCTTATCAAAGGCAACACGTCTTGTGTAAGAGAAATAGTATTTACAGAAATCTAAGGGATTGAAGGTGTGAGGAGTGTTGTATTGCTGTCTTTCTCATGCATTACGCATCCTAACTCTGGCTTTACAATTGTACACCTATTACCTTTCTGATCTAAACCTCTCTGCACTTAAACCAACGAATTAATGAAAATGTATTCATGGGCCTTGAATTTGAAGGAGACATCTGTGATGTTACTCATCCTGTCATTTTGTCAGGTTGCACTGTTCAAACCGGCACAATGCATAGTCAATTATTTTTTAAAGACAAAGTCAGCTTTAGACAGGGTTAAATGGAGAAGCCCTCCCAAGTGCCTAAATCAAACTGACAGCATGAGATGTTGACAAAAGGCACTTGTCAGTTCACCAAATCCATGTTAACATTAAGGCCTAATAGCTGGGAGATTAGACTCGTACGGTAATTAGTAGGTCAGGAATTCGCTGTGTGTGACAGGCTGAAGAGGAGTGCGTGACTGGTATAATTGTGCGTGTTTCTGGAAGAGTGCAAAAGATGTACTTCATATCAGCTCAAGCGATGTCAGGTGGTGGGTGGAATGATCTCGCTCTCTGTCTAAAAGCTGTGAGATAGCACCTAATTAGTGGTTACAACGTTAACACATACCCTCTATAGACTACACAGAAGAGCTGGGCATATTCATGTTTACATACACTTAAACAGTTCAGATGGTATCTTCAAGAAAAAAAAATCATTTTCTCATTACAGTTCATCTACTGATATGTAAAGGAATATGAATTAATTTAAGTCATGTTTTCAAGTTTTGTTAGAAAGAAACTTTGGTTTATTGGAAGTACACTTCCACATCTAAAAGGGATACACATCTTATAGAAGACCTATTTCACACATAAATATATTTACTGGATATGATGATTTTTTTAAAAGGAGTTTTGTCAAGATAGAAGACAGGAATAAAATTCAAGATTTATTTATTTATTTATTTTGTGACCATATAATATATTTGTAAAAACAGATAACTCAAAAATA
>JAUMHE010000068.1:16744062-16771888 GCA_032359235.1 Enteromius mattozi | reverse complement strand
ATTAAATACATTTTATGATAATTAAGTTAATTTATACTTAAAACATGCATCCCAATGAGTGTGAATTTTCACACTAAAAATTCTGAGAAAAAAAAGTGCATTTCAAAGTGCATTTGAACTGGAATCATGGTGGAATATCTGGTGATGTCCACTTCACAGGGCATATATGTTCGAATAGAACAAACTTCTGAAGCGAGAAGAGAAACATACAAAATGTGCAGAGCGAGGACTGGGATTGAGAACCGCTGTTTTAAAATGTTGCCTACAGAGCATTTGAAACAGAGCAACATTTGACATGTTTTTTTTAAATGTGTTTTTTTTGTTGTTGAATTTGTGTGTGAGATCAATTCATATCATTGTTCTCTGGAGTCTAAAAAGTTTGCATGCAAATCTCCACCCCCTTTTATTTTCCTCCGTTCCCTCTGTCTGCGCTGAGGCCCTGAGTGTTTATGAGGTGGAGAGCGATGCAGCATCGAGTTGGCCTGCTGTCTGTCATAAAGCAGCAATGTCCCACAAATACCACTACACAAATAAACATTCAAAACATAACTGTCCAAATATGGCTAAGCTTACAACTGCACAGATCCTTGAATCTCCTCTATGTGTTTGTTTTGCATCAGTTGGGAAATATTTCTGGCTCTTACATTTATAATTATAATCCTGACAATACAAAACAAGCATTTATATGATAATAAAAAGTGCAGAGTCTATGTTTTTGTACTAAAAAAGTGGAAACTGTATAACAGACCACTAGTAATTCCATTCACTAAGTCACGCATCACTATTATTATTGCTCATACTTAAGATTTTAAGTTTTTGGTGAAAACCTCATCCTCAACCTCATGGTACCTCAAATCATGCAGCTTTTTACCCCTCTAAGTGATCAGATTTACAATTTTCCTTTATGATTAAGTGTATTTATCAATAATTATATTAGCCACTTACATCTTTTTCTTTTGACAAAGCATTCCCTCTTCTCAGAAGCAGCTGGGCATGAGCTTCCCATTGGAGAGGGATTCTGTAGGACCTTCCTGGTCCTTGTTTCTTCCCCCCATCTGAAGCCGCAGGTTTTACCTGAGCGTGAGCAGGGTCCCCATTCGCTCCACTCGCCCACTTCACAGTGCACTAAAACACAGTTAACAATTAAGGGAAGCCACTCACATACAGCACTGTGTCTTGAGAGCAGGTGTTATATCAGATTCTAACCTGTTGGGATGCACTCCATTGATTCATTAGGCTCAAACTCGTCTGGGCAGACGTGATGACATTGCCCCTGCAGTAAGAAGTGTTCCGAAACACATCTCGTACACATGTCACTGCTCTGACAGGAGTCGCAGTCTGCAGGACATGCTGTAAAACCATCACACAAACACACACAGTTTAATTATAAGTACTGGGGAATAACCAACTAAAAGTAACCATGCAATTAACCTTTTCAAAAGGTCCTAAAACATACCATTTTGGCACCAATAAGTACATTTAAGGTACCAATGTGCACTCTGTAGCGGTAATCAGTTATTTTCATGACTAACAATTTACAATCTACTTTTTCAATCAATTATCCAAGTAGCATGTCTAAACACCACATGGCTGATTTTAATGAGAAAACCAAATCAAACTTGCTCATCAAAACAGCCCTATCTCATATGTGGTGCTGAATTATTATAAAGAATTATATTCAGCTGATCCTCTCTCTAATATGTAGCATCTGAAAGTCTGATTCATTTTAACGAATCCGTTTATTTGCATTGTCCTATCTTTAACATGTAGCTTTTAATCATTTGATAAATTCTACACTCTCAGAAATAAAGGTACAAAAACTGTAACTGGGCCTTTTGTACCATTTAGGTTCAAATATGTACACTTTAAGTACTAATACAGTGTGTACCTTTAAGGTACCAAAATGGTACCACCCTTTTCATGACAGCTTTTGTACCTTTTTTTCTGAGAGTGTAGTGAATAATAATTAATTAGGAAGGTCTTCTATCTCATATGTCTTATATGTGTCTGATTCATTGTAGAAAATCAGTTAATCGGGTCAATACTTTCTTGAATATATAGATTCTAAAAGTCTGATTCATACTAGTGAATCATTTTATTCAGATGATCCTCTCTCTAATTCAAATGGTCTTCATATCCCAGTACTATGTACTAAATTTTGCACATCAGTTATATGTAAATTAAGGTTTTTAGTAGATTCACTATGCATTTATATGTTCAAGTTTGATTCTGTCACCACAATTCATTTCATTCATGCAAAACCCCTACATTTTTATGCCATAAAAATACAGCTCCTTAGCTACTTTTACTTTGTAGTTTGTATTGTAGCTAACATTGCAAAACAGTATGTTGGCTGTAGCTTTGCTACATGAAATTATGATTAGCTTGTAGTCTTGCATGCTACATTATCAAAGCAGCTTCCCCATCACTGGAGGAAAGGATACTAAAAACAACTCCATCATATCTGTGACTGTAAACTGGGCACTCACCAGGGACACACTCTTTCTTGGTATCGCTGGGCACCAGCCCATCTGGACAGCTCTCCATGCACTTGCCCTTGTGCAAGTAGGAGCCCGCTCTGCAGCGCAGGCAGAAGTTCTTGTTAAAGCATGAGTCACACTCTGACCCACACTCTGGAAGACAGGATATGCACGCATTACCACATTGCCTGAGCTAAGAAGGGAATGCTGTAGTGTACACGTCAATGCCCGTAGCTTTATTACTGTAACTAAGACATAAAGACTTCTGTGGAGTAAATATTTCAAGGAGAAGCTGAGGTGAAACATGTGTCTTACTTATGCAGTCGTTCCGGTCGGGGGAACGGGTGCCGTAGAAACCATTAGGGCAAGAGGCCAGGCACACTCCGATCTGCCTCATCCCGTCCCTCTCCAGGTGAATAAAAAGCTTGGGTTTGCAGGTCAGACAGCCATTGTAAACCGAGCAGGTCTGACAGCCTCCCTGGCATCCCTGGGAGCTCACCCCTGTACCCTCTGTTGTAGAAACATAAATTTTACTTTAGTATCAAACAACATCTGTGCTCAATAAACGATTTATGTAAATGTACAGATCTGACAAGTGTAATAAATATACATAATTTATGTATCTTGTTTCTGTGCATGTCCTGACTGGGATTTGCCTGAAATGTTTTGAGTTTTGTGCTCCATACAGTCCTTATACATTATATCTAAGTGCATTTGCATTGCTTTGACTGTTCTACGTAGATTCCAAACCATGATAGGTTGATGTACAATGCTTGCACGCTATTGTGTGAACTACTTTTCAGTCGTTATCTTCAGCAAGCATGAAAACAATTGGAAAACAAAGCTAAAATCCAGACATTTTAGGTCAGGATTTTTCCAGGACATTACAAAGAGGATGAACACTCTGTTTACATATGTATTGTCTGGAGAGTGAAACCACTGGTGTCAGTCACTCTTTCATTGTCGTAGTTACTAGAAAACATACAAAGTTACGATATTATTTATGTAAGGGATAACCTGCAGTTCTGGCTAGTTCTAACCTGACTGTCTTAGTAAAGGGCTCAGATTTAATAGATGCTTTTAAAGACCAAATGATCACTATATATTATATCACATTATATCACAAATGAGCATAACAGACTTCAAACTGGTCTGTTGTGGAGGAATAATACATTTCAGATAAACCCGCTGATGAATGGTATGTAAAAACAAACTTCACATTGTGTTTTGTGGTACTCATATGTGCAATGCGAAAACTCTTCTCATCATTTTCTGCCCTCTGTCCACTTCCTCTGAATAAAAATGATGACAAATATGTCCTCATTAAACAGTTTGACATTTCAAAAAATATATAATGCTGTAGTAATAATAATGTGTAGAAATCCAATTTTTTTGCAAAGGCTAGTAAATCGAACTGAAAGATTTGCTTCTTCTGCCAGCACCTTGTTACAAAAAACATATTTGGCATTTACTTGGACATGCTCAACATTTCTAAGAGCAAACAGGAATGGTGGGTACAACTAAATGGTTCCAGGTTCTTCAAGGAAAGAACAGAGCCATCATTTAAGGCTACAAGAGTGACCATAATGTAGTGTAATAATAAACACGACAGAAAGCACAGTCCTCTGTGGATTCTCCCGGCAGAGAAACTAATCAACAGAGACACGTTGCATACCGAGGTTTGCACACAAATGGCAGCACAGTAGCCTTTGTGTTCATAAGCGCGCAAACATATCGGACTCACTGTGACAAAAAAAACAGACGGAATCAACTCGTCTCCACTGGAGACCTCCAGCTGCAACAGTAAAACGGCCCTCCACAAATGCATGACGAAAACGTCCTACTGATCCCTTAAGACAAGATTTACTTTTAAACTATAGAGCTGATCGCTGACCTGTTATACACCCTCACAACCTTCTGGACAGATGATTGATCTTTTTGAGAAATAGGCCTAACTGTATTCAAGGGGATTTCAGAGAATATTTTTTTCAGTTTTTTGCTCAAGGGACTGTGAATAATATCTCTGCACTGTGGCCTCGTTGTTTTGGCTTGGGAACTGAAGAAGTCAAAAGTGATTGAGTTCACAGTTGCTGTGAGAAGAACAGACATTCACTGATCTAATCACATCATACTGTAAATTACAGTGCAGTACCTCACTAAACTCGGCAGGGTAAAAAAAAATAGAAGGTGCTCCTCGGCTGCTTCAAGGTACATCTTTGATTGAAGTCAATCGTTTCCAGGTGTCTCTCAAAGGTCAATCTCAGATGGTTAAAGGCTCTGCATTTTAGAATGGATTGACCCAGTCTCAGAGCATCTGTATGAGGGTGAGGTAGGGTAAAATAAAGAGTGGTCTAGCTCAACTTCAGAAAGGTAAAAAAAAAAGCTCCTACTTTCATTTTTATGCTATTTGAAATGATATGGCTTGAAAGGATGTTACGTACGATGGACTTCTAACCATCGGTAAGTCTAAAGGAAGCAGTTTAAAAAGCATAGGAAATGACGATTCCTAACATAATAGTAACACACAGACTTACAAAGTGGCTTTTTAGTATTTTGACCCACTATGCAATATGAGACAGCAATGCAATAGGCTGATGATACACAGGGCCACTTTTGAGCATTTTTGCCCGGCAACTTTTTTGAGCAATGTTGCTTGAGTACTTTCACATTGACAAAGGGTATCAGATTTATATTTGGATATTTTGGATAAGTTAAGGGTCCTGTGTCTCACCTGGTTGCCTGTTGACGGCAACATTGCTCAAAAAGTTGCCCAGTGTATCATTAACCATAGACAGCAATGTTCAAAATATACATACACGCTAATGTTTAAATGTTTTTTTGTTTTTGTTTTTTTTTTCATTTTTGAAAGAAATCTCATGTGTTCACTAAACTGTATTTAGTTGATAAAAGTAAAATAAAACCATTAATATTCTGAAATATTATTAAAAAGTTGAAAACAGTTGTGATGGTTACACTTTTCTGTGGTAACTGTGACATTTTTTTCAGTATTCATACAGACAGACAGACAGACAGACAGACAGAGGCATAGATAGATAGATAGATAGATAGATGGATGGATAGATGGATAAAGAGACAAACAGAAAGACAGAATGATAGATAGAATGATAGATAGATAGATAGATAGATAGATAGATGGATAGATGGATAAAGAGACAAACAGAAAGACAGAATGATAGATAGAATGATAGATAGATAGATACATACATAGATAGATACATAGATACATACTTACATAAATACAGACAGATAGATAGATGTTTTCAACCTGCTCTTACATACTCGGTCTAGGGCATCGTTGTTGTTTTCTTCTGTCTCCCTCCCCTGATTCCCAGAGTTCACTCTTGGCCGCCAGATTGCCATAGATCAAGGATATTCTGTTTGACATATCTAAGCAATCTTTACAACTGCTGTCCATTTGCCCACATGTGTTTCTGCCAAAGCTCTCTAATTCACAGAACCCTTTACACGGAGGAATTCTGCCTGCCCTTGCGCTGCCACAGCCCTTGGGTCGGCTTGCATAACAACCGCACAAGCACTCCTAAAATCCGAACGTTCGAAATCGCTTCGCCACGCTTCAAACTCGACGACCGCAAAAGCAAGCATTCCCAGAATCTATCGGTAAAGCGGCACAGTTAAAACTTCATTAAATAACAAAATGTCAGACATCGACATTAAACAAAAGCATTTGCTTCTTGCCCAAAGACTTGTGGTTTGAGTCGGTGAAGCAGGCCGACACAATTAATTTCCTGTGATATTTACAACATGGGGAGGCCACACACAAGCAAAGATCATTTTTAACTAAAAAACAGCCATGAGTTTCTTCAAAAGGTTAACATATACTGTCATCGACTTGTACGGCTTCTTTTAAAAACTAAATGTCAACTACACCTTTTTTGGTCCTCTGTGACACATTCCAAAAAATCATATACTACAACCATAATCACTTAACAAAACTTTCTTATGCACAAGATATTCCAATGTTATAAGTATCAGATGTTACAAATTCTTTGGCACGTAAAAGGTGTCTATTTTACATGCAAATCAAAGCCTTGTGGCTTCTACTTGTCAACAAAGAAGAGACACATAGACACGCACACACAGAAGACAGGAAATGTCTGAGGTCATGCGACCGTTTGGTCACTCTCTGTGAACTGATAAATTAGTCATAGGTCATTCCCCCATGTTTCTGTCCATCACAAACGTTTCAAAGTCTCTTAATTAGCAGCATCTGATGATGGCTGGTGCTTTCCAAAGGATGGTGGTCATCACGTTTGTCACACTCCACTGTCGCAGTGTCTGCCAAAACACCAGCACTGATCTGATCACCCTGCTCACCCGTATCTATTAATAACCTCTATTAATATTTTGAAATATGTGAATTGATAAAAAAATATGCTAAAACGAGTGAAAGATTTCTGCTCTTTAAGGATAACCTCAAACTGTCCTCTCTTTAAATTCAAAATGACAGTTGTGTACTGAACTAATTAGCTGTCAAAATCTGATTAGACACATATTTTTCTCATATGCCACATGAGAACACATAGTTAGTATGCCGAAGACAATGTCCTGACCACAGTCCACAAATCTAGCATCATCTAAGTTTTGAAGAGAAAAGATGGATAAGAGTTTTGTGTTTTGAATTCCATAATATAATTTCTATCAGAGTTGAAACAACCCAGTGAGTGCCACAAAGCCACAATGGCATTTCTGTGGCTCCCAGATACCAAAAGCCATTCTTTTGCATCTAACTGGCTTTGTCACCAACTAATTTGGACCATGTTTATACGATCATTCTGATCGTGCCTTTCAAGTCCTATTTCCCTACTACGTTGCTTATTAAAATAAAACTCTTACTCAGTCACACATTTCTGAAGCCTGTCATGCATGAATTGCTTGTTTCAGAGCTGAGTTTCTCAAAAATGTGTTTCTCTCCCTGTAAACCAAAAATATTCATATAAACACTTCATCCAAGGCCATAACCACCATAGACAGCAAAGGGGACATGACCCCCAAATTACACAGGCCCCCCCACAATCCTGAGCATTTGGTTACGCAGCCTTGACTTCATCCGTAATACATTTTTATCAAAACTGTCTTTTGGATGAAATGAGGAATTTCTTATCATGTTACCTTTAACTAAATCATACTTCCTCACGTGTAGGGTACTTATGTCCTCAGCTCAACATAAAGATGGTCCTGGGTCGGCGTCAGAAACATTTTTCTGTTATATTATCTAATTTGTTGCAAACTTCAAGAAAACAAGAAACGCGCTGTGCTTCTGGTACTGAACTTACAGACATCTCAGTCAACAAGCGCGTGACGGTCCAAGCGCACTACAAAGGGTTCTCTGCGTAATGCAGCGGCCGCTAGAGAGCGATCCAAACAAGATATTGGACTGGTCATTGATGCTAGACGAGCAGCGCATTATGTATACGCTGATAACGGTGGAGTCTGCAAATTCGTACTTTGATATTCGCACTTATCACAACAATGGTAACACATTACAGTGAAGTAAAGCATGTCTGGAACGTTACTCGTTAATATAAGGTAACCTAAGAACTGCAACGCAAAGCTAAAACAGAACTTAAATCACAAAAATATGCAGTGTGTCTCTTGCAGATATAAAAATTATGTTTCCGAATCAAACCAAACATCTGTTGGGGACACATTTGTGAAACTGTTTTTAAACTAAGCCGTCAAAACAAAACTTTGAGGAACACAATAACGATTTTGTGACAGTCAGTTTCACCGAGACTGGCTCATCTCAAGCAACACTACGCGGATTGCAGGGTTGCCAGGTCTTTGTTAAAAAGACAGCCCAATTACCAAACAAAATCAGCGTAATCATCAATAAGACCGAACCCCTTATTTAAAAAAAAACAAACAGAAAAACTCACTGGAACATTTTTTAAATTTTCAAATTGTATGAAGTAGTTTTAAAAGCATCAAGCATTTTAATAGCTTGATTTACATTTACTGTAGTAAAAAAGTTTTCTCTACACTTTTAACCGCACAGTGGGTTTCTTGGACAATGTACAACTGTGCGTTACCATACTGTTTTTATTTCATATATGGATCTTATTTAGGGTAGGAGCCAACAGAGGTGAAGACTGTTCAATGTGTTGTTACACTAACCGTAACATCAAAAACATACATTTTAAAAGGAAAAATAATAAAATAAAATAATAAATAAATAAACTTTTATTCAAAACTGTGAACAGCATAAAAAAATAAAATATGGCATCTACTGGTCTACTACCTTATTTACGTACGTTTTTAATTAAAAAAACACTATTTCACTGTGAATTTACTGTAATGTTTTATAGCCACAGTTGGTGTGCCTATTTCCATACAAGAACAGTAGGCTATCCACCTTACCTGTTGCTGCCTGGTAAAAGAAAAATATGAAAAATCAAACCCTCACACGGCATAAAAAAGTAGTTTTAAAGTAGGCAATTCTGAGAGAAACGGCGCACTTGGCAACCCAGGTTTTTGGCACCAAATACAAACGGGGAAAACAGCGATATACTCCAGTTGTCATATTAAAAAATAGCATATACATTTCGATAACAAAAAATGAGATCCTCCAGCTGCTGAGAAGTAACTCCTTTAGTTCTCTGTTTCATACGGTTAAGGAGAGACTGTGAGTGTCGAATCTACTGATTTTCTTTTTAGCTTTTTGAGTTTTAGATATAGTGACGCATATTAACTGTAAAGAAATAAATGTTAAAAAATATAAAAATGTTAAAAAATACTCATGGTAAACCTAAACCATGTCCTGTCGCCTGATAATTACCCCATATCAACATTACCACAATAGTGGACTTTAACTTAAAAAAGTAAAAATGTCTTTTAAAACGACAAAAAGTATTTTGTAATTTAAAAAAAGAAGAAGAAGAAAATGGTAAAAAAAAAAAAAAAAAAAAGCAATACACACAAATAGGCAGCACAGTGCAGGTGTGCGCAAAGCATCAGATCAGCAGCGCGCAGAACTTACGTTTGTGTTGCCGGTGCCTGGAGCCGTGATTCTGACAGTTTGTGTATTCCATACAATGCAAGATCAAAACAATGGAGATCAGTTGTAATTGCATAGTAATCAGGGGAATGATGCTTGTCCTGTCAATTTCAATGTCCCTTATCGCACTTGGATCTGTGCAATTCTCAATAGGTTATTCCTAAACCGGGCAGAAGCCCCAGCTGTGCTCACGCGCAAGAGAAACAGAATTTTCAATGGCCCAAATGCACCTGGGCCGATTCGGCAGTAACATATTGGAGGCAATCCACATATGTGCCACTGTGAGATATCCAAAGAGAGAGCCACTCATTCCATGGAAACAATGAAAGTGTTAGTTCTCCATCCAGCGCACTGTAAGCAAAACTTAAAGATGGGGAGGAAGGAATCAAATTAAATTGGCATGGCGATAAAGTTGGATTGTCTTCCTGAATGACTGTATGTATTCCCCACTGTGATTCCGCACGACACGTCCAGGTGTGAAGGTTACTTTATTTATTGAGCCTGACATGTAGGAGGTCCTCGCGTCATCCTCATCAGAGCATCTCGAGGAACTTTCAGTGAAACTCGGGCGCTTTATTTCTGAACAGTCGCCGAAACGTCGCTCTTCTCTATTCAATCTCGATAGCTCACAGTTTCACGGTTGAGCAATTCACTATCTCTCCCTTTCTCTCGCCTGCTCTCAGCTCGTGTGCTCGTCTGGTAACTGATGACTTCAGCTCTCTGCCGTCTCTTTCCCCTCTCTGAACTCCAAAGTTTATTTAGAGGGCGAGCCCCCCACGTCAGACACCCCACAGGCTACCAGCACTCGCTTTTTTTTTCTTCATTATATCACGTTTTGCAAAATTCGAGAACATGATGAATGGAAAATTCGATTGACAGATAAACAAACAGATAGCTAGATAGATAGTTAACAGTTAACACATTTATCCAAACTTAACCAAGACATTAATCAACACCAATTGAATTAATTTTTTTTTTAGTACATTAGCTACATCTAATTTCAGGTTCCTCACATTATCCAGATATAAATCCTATATTTAAAATACATCTCTGTAAAATGAACTGCTCTGTGAGGCTCCATTGTGATCCTCTAGAGGGGGTCAGTGCTATAAGAGCCACAAACTGAACGCAGGCAAACACACTGTCTGCATGGCTTTTGTTTTAGCCCGTCTGAGATGCATTTTTAGTTGATATGCAGCACTGGCCACATAAAGACAAATTCTTGCATTTTTGTGTGTGCGTTGTGGAGCATAAACAATAGTGGTGATTACTGGTGTACGTGAGAACGCTGCACGGCGCAGTGGTTCCCTCTTCTCCCACAGGGAAGCTTATTTACACGTCTGGCAGTGGGACGGGGAGGCCTGCTTTTCTTAACCAGCGTGTTGATGTTTATAAGAATATGAGGTGGACCAATGTTTCCCCTGTTGTGGCTGCTCCATCAATCACAGTGGGTGCAGAGGGGAAAAATGGCAGAACTTTTAGAGCACTCCTTCTAGTAAAGCACAGTTTTATACCGCCGGAGAAGGAGGTCGCTTTTCAGATTAGAGGGATTTAAAGACAGTTTTTTGTTCTTGATTATTCATTAATGAGTAGTCTTTGGTAAATTTAGCTGTAAGGGATAAAACATGGTTTAGTTTGTGGTTGTCGATGTGGGGGGTGGACATTCCAAGGGAGTTGATCTTCATATGGGAAGGGGGACAGAATAAAGCCCCTCTTTGTGCCCCCTACTCCTCTGATAAATTAGTCCCAGCGACAAGCTTTAACGGGGAGCGGGGAAGAGGAGGTGAGGTCATTTGGTCACTCTATGCGACGGCTGATGAGAGAAGCCGTCAGCAACCTGAAATGAAGCCGGGCAGGTGCACCAAGAAGCAAAGGTAACTGAAAATGTGTGAGGTCTGCAAAATCACACATGGAGGTAGTCAGCGTAAATGGCTGCATGGATGCTAACTGTGCTACATTTGTCTAATCCTGTCTGGGAAGACTGGACATGGTACATTTTTATTACAGGACCTTCCACGAGGCATTAGAATGTGGACCACATGGCTCCACGTGCTCTCATCCATCCTGATCCCATCACATTCTCCACCCATAAACCTCACAGACGAGAGATACTGGCGCAGGCAATGGTGTGATGTGCTATTTAGCAGAGCTGATATAATAAATAGGCCGTTGAGTCATGAAATATTCTTATTTGGAGTCAAGGGGATTAAAACAGCAGTGCATGAGGTAGTTAGTGGTCCTGGAGCAGGAAGGATCAGGTTTGGTGGGGGAGACAGGGGAGGATGAAGATTATGCCATGTGCTAAGGACAGATAATCAAGGGTTTGGGCCTGTCAGCTGCATAAGCAAAACATAAACACTGGCAAGTGGTGAGTGATGTACAAACTCATGTGTACGTGTGCAATGTGGTCCACAGACTCACTTTCACCTGCTCCCCGAATCCTAAGGATTTAAGGTCTTCTGGCAGAAGTTCCCAGAACTGCAGAACAGCAAGCTGCATGTAATTCAGAATTGAGCTTGCCTTTTATATTCAATTGCTAAATTTAAATGTACTTTAAAATAGAAAACAGGATGCAGAATTGTGATTTGAATTTCAATACAAAGTAGAATAAAATAAATAGAAATTAAAGTAACTCATTTTAACTAGAAAAGCAAAGTTTGACAGTTTTAAAAGAGATAGATAGGCAGGCAGACAGACAGACAGACAGATAGACAGATAGATAGATAGATAGATAGATAGATGGAAAAAATATATACTATGGAGGTCAATGGCTACCATTAACTGCTTTGTTACCAACATTCTTCAGAAGCTCTTTTGTGTTCAACGGAAAAAAGAAATTGATATAGGCTTGGGAAAAGTGCAGGGTATACAAATGATGGCATAATTATCATTTAAATTATAACTATCCCTTTCAGTGGGCCAGAGCTGCCTAAAATCTAAATAAACAAGAGTCTTGCTCATAGAACGCTACACTGGTGCACTGCTTCTTTAAGCCTGACCACTGCCACATGAAACACATGTACCTAATAAAAGTGTGAAAGCTCTTTGAAATCGATCTAATCTGAGACAACAGACTGAGCAAAGCCTACAACATACGCAGACTTGAGCGGGATTTGCAGGCTGCTGAATTCCTGCGGCGAGACAGCTGCTTGCTACAGCGCATTCGGACCCACAGCGCTCTAGAGCTTTAATCACGGTACTTCCAACACTTCATTCAGTCTCACTGTTGCTGAGCAACCCATGAGCCAACCTGGGCCGTTCCGAGTGAGGGGATCGGCTGTCTATAAAGGGTCTGGCGGTTTATATTAATCAGCATGATGCCGTTAGATTCTTTCATTTTGATTAAGGTTCCTCCCCACCTCCTGACAGGTGGTCTGTCTGTCCCAGGCTGCCCTATTGTCCCGCAGTAATCACTCTCTGCCCTGGACATGTCAGGGGGGGAATGGGGAACGGTCACCCCAGTGTGTGAAAGTCTGCAGTTTTTCTGCCAGGCCACTACGGGTGTTGTGTTTCGGCTGCCCTTGACCTCTCTCACGTTTGTTTGTTTGCACTTAACCACTCATTATAGTGGGGATTTTATGATGCCACCCCCCAACTTTTTTACAGGCTCTTAATGAGACAGGGTGAGAGAGAGCAGGGACATCTGGAAGCACAGCTGACATCCACTGAGTTTAAAATGGAGTTAAAGAATCAGACAGCACACAACTGAAGGGAGTCAATAAGTCAAAAGGCATCCACCAGATCAGCACAGATGTTCTACTAGTTTGTCAGTAACTCAACCTCAATAACTACGTTTGAAATCTGTTTGCTCTGATAATACTGAGCTGCGCAAGCTTAAAAAATGACAGTGATTTTAATGGTAAAAAATGGTGAAAATTTTACAGTAAAAACCTGTTAAAGGTAAATTCCTGTAAAATTCACAGTGAAATACCGTAAACTGACATTCCCAGAATTCCCTGCATTGCATTTCAAAAAATGTTGGTTTTTTTTTCTTATTTGAAATAACTGTTTCTTCTTAGTTTTCTCTCATCAGTTATGTTTATTAAAGTTATAAGGTTAATGTTACATGTTATATTGTTAAATTAATGTTTATTGCATATTTTTGTTTAATGAATCTCACCATGACGGTCGAATTCTGGGAACCACAGCTGCTAGTTTTTCACAGTAAATTTTACGGGATTTTTTTGCAGTGAGCAATACACTTTATTTATTAATATCTTGAGTTAGATTATATTTTTATATATCGAGTTTTCAAGATTATTTCAAGTTTTAGTAACATTTTAAAATTTTTGTTTTTATCTTTATTTAAATTTTTGTAATTTTGTACTTTTATATGAAATTTAATTTCAGCCCAGATAACTCTTTTAATTATTTAAAAATATTTTTATTTTCTTTTATTTAAGTTATATTGAAAATTTTCAGTAGTCTTTCTAGTTAAATGTAACCTGGCATACTGAAAGTCAGTGGGGTTCAATGTTCAGCGACGTTCTTCGGATAATCTTTTTTTTATGTTCCACAGAAAAAAAGAAAGCCATACATGTTTGGAATGACATGAGGGTAAGTAAGTGATGACAGAAGTGTCACTTGTCTGGTTATATATTTATTATTAATAATATTATTATTAATTATTAATAAATATTATTATTATTATTAATATTATTATTATCATTATTTTTTATTAGTGCATCAGCCAAGTGAATAATTCTGTTTTGTTTTAATGATGTATAACTAAATGGCTAACATTATTGGTATAAAAAGAAACAGCATAATTGTACACATGCACAAGCAAGTGCATATGCACATGAATGTACACACAGAGCCAATGTTGTGTGTATACGTGCAATTGTGGCGTTCCTCGGCCAGAAGTTTTATATTTTCCACTTTTTCAGCATGAAGTTCAAACTGTGTAATGACTCTCTTTGGTGCTATTAGCTTACTTTATTTGACTGGGAATCATTCTAGCACAGAGAATACTGACAGGATACTTAAACACAGAACTCTATAGAGGACAGAACTTGAGAAAAGGTCACAGAGGACAAAAAAAAAAAAAAAACCCCTGAAAACATGCCCGATCTGAAAATTAAAGGGGTAGTTCACCCAAAAAATTAAAACTATGTCATCATCTATTTAACATTGTGTTGGTCCAGATGCATTTGACTTTCTTTCTTTTTTATACATTTTAAATATGACTCAATCAGACTAGTTCAGACTGATTCATTCAGATCCAGCTCAGAAGAACAATTCATGAATTGGGTATTGCATTGCTTCGTAAGAACTCTCATAAATGTACAGAGATTTTCTTAAAAAGTTCACCTTTTGTGTTCTATGGAAAACATCATACTGGGTTGGAATGACATGAGGGTGAGTAAATGATCCTTTTTTCTTCTTCAATGAACTATTCCTTTAAAGAAGAAACTATGTTGTAAAGAAAAAACAAAACAATAATTTTGTTCAAGCCTTAAAATGTTAAAGACCTTATCTGCCTGCTGAAAACCAATGGAACATGAAGTTTATTCAGAAAAAAAACCTTTCCATTTGGTGTTTGCAGTGGAAACTTGTGAAATGAAAAACAGACTAATTTCTCCTTGTTGAATGTGTTGTGGCAGAACCACCTTTAATAATACCACATGATTGAGTGGAATGGAAATTTTCTGTCCCTAAAATGTCCATAAAACGAGTCCCCTGCCCATTACAAAGGGAAACTGCACTGGGCACACTTGTGCCTGTTCTAAAGATCTAAAGTCTAAAGTCTTCCTAAAGTCTAAAGATAAAAAATTAATTAACTAAAAGGTTTAAATAAATGTAAGGTGGATGTAAAATCAATTTGGACATTGAATGACAAACATAATAATTGCTTGTTATTACAAATCTAATTTTAAAACCTTTAGCTGTTAATTATTAACACCTTAAACTAAATTAAACTTGTATCAATAGTCGTTGCAGTGCAGGACCCTAAAGATGCCTGTTTTAAATTAAGCCAGGACGTTTGACCATTAAGTTACAAGATCTTTGTATTTCATAATTTGAAAGAAAAATAAAAGTGTTCAAAGTTGTTAAAACTCAGTGGCGCTAATTACATTCTTAAAAGCCCATCATATAAAAATATACCAAAGACCTATAAAACAGTGTGATTCAAGGAATGTGTTTTTATTATCAAAACCTACCGAACAATTAAGACCAACATTGGTGGAAACTAATGGCCACGAGACTGGCCTGGCTAGGACTGAGTGATGTGACGGGGTGCTGATCGATCGCGACAGCACAAGGAAACACATGCGTGCCGTGTGTCGGGTACGCAAGGCCCCGTAAAAAGCCCCAGCCTGACTGCTGGGGTGGAGAATGGCGACTTTTGGCTGTTTATGGCGAGTGATAATAGCCCCTCCATAAAACAAACCCTGTGCTAATTATGCTGGTGGTCACATAACAGAACCTCAGCAGTAGCTTTAATGATTTACACTGTGTAAAGAAAGTAGACATAAATCCTGCAGGACATGTTACAAACATCCAAACACAGTCAAATGTGTTTTATGTGCATTGTTTTATATCAGCATATTTAGACTTTATATGAAAAAATGTGTGTATATCTCTCTATATATATGAACTATTCTTGAAAGGTTTTCCTAAAGGATTATTTTCTGTAATATGCAGTGTGCTGTGCAGTGAACTATATTATCAAAGCGCAGATCATCTGGATTTAGATGGAAGTCTCTGCCGAAGAGAAAACAGCTCTGATGATCTAACAGCATAATCTGGAAGATGGGGGCACTCTTTAAGCATGGCCCCGGAGATTAGCAATTTCCATTATAGATGACTCATGTTTATCTTCTTAAACTTACTGGAATTTTGTAATGGCCAACAGGTGACAAAAAAAGAATGTGAGGAAAAATGAAAGAGAAACACATCTGCCTTTGGGATACTGTATATATATATATATATATATATATATATAGAGAGAGAGAGAGAGAGAGAGAGAGAGAGAGAGAGAGAGTGCTGTCAAACAATTAATTTTTTGATTAAAGTCTTGATTAATTATATTAATGTGTCCTTTGGTGTGACATACAGCAAAAATTTAGAAAGAAAAAAACACTTAACATACAAATAACATAAGAAAAATGTAACTTTATTACAAATAGCATGAGAGAGGTTTATCTTTAATGTTAGAGGTTATTTATTTATTTATTTTTTTACATTTTTGCTGTCACACCATAGGACACACTAATATATCAACTACCCATAATACACACACATACAGTATATATTTAGAAAATATTTACGTGTATTCATTTATATATTTATATTCTTATTTTATATTACTGTATATATAAATACATTTAATATGTAAACGCAACATTTCTTTTTAATATATACACATGCACGAGTTTGTATTTTTATATACATAATATACACAATATACACATATATTATGTAAACAAAAAACTTTTATTTTAAATTTGATTCATCACAGTTAAAATATATTATATATATTAGTAATATAAAATATATTTTTTATTATTACTCATGATAGAAGGTTTAAATGCTAATATATTTAATATATTTTAAATAATATATATGTGTTGTTGTGTATGTGTGCCAGAAAACAATGTATTTAATCCTTTCCCATATATTACTACCATAGAGATGTACTATATATAGACCATCTTGGGGTTCAGGCCAGTTTTAAATCTGTTGCTTAGGAAGATGAATAAGAGTCCGAAAAACATAAATATGAAGTTACTTACTAAGATTAGCAGTTAAGTTTGTAGTGCAGGTGGTCCTGGATCTAACTCCAGATACTGACTTGGAAGAAAAGTATCCCTCTCGTTTTATCAAACACACAACTAACAAATTAACCGTTCTTTCCAGACTTCTCAGATTTCTGGTTCACTCATTTCAACTTTACCAACAATACGGTACAGAGCATCACTTATAGTCCTAATATGAGAGCCGTTCCTTTTTTGGTTAGACGATCTCTTTTTCCATCCCTTATCCTGACGGGTGCTTGGACCTCACGACACTGCAGATAAAAACCTGACTGGCCATAAAGACTTATTTATATTTTCTAGCATCAATAAAGTAATCATCCTCCAACTATTTAATCTACTAGATTTTAATGCCGGCTGTTAGGAGAAGGAGATTTATGAGCGCTGTGAGGTGTTTCGTGAGAACGGAAAAACACAGCCTTAACAGGGACCTGGCACGCCACTCGTCCAAACCCTCACCTAAAGTCCTCTCTTTTCAATTTTACTGTGCACACAAAGCCCCAACAGGAATATTAGTCTATCCATCCATGGCCCTCTCCTCCCAGACATCCTCTTCCTGCCACACTCGCTTGTTCTGAGTTGTAAAAGGCAGGCCTGTAAATATACTGTCAGCGGTTACAACTACAACAAGAGAGGTTTTACAGCGATGGAATGAAATACTAATAAACCATCTCCATCCACATGCTGCCCTGCATTTCAGAGTGTAAAAACATACAACAAAAAATGCTCTAGATATGGAGACATTGTTTTTGGTCATTACTGTCTTACATCATCTCACTGGTTCTGTATTATTGACTAGCTGAATAAATTAAGCTTCCATTGAAGCATGTTTTGTTTGAATAGTATAATATTTGCCCAAGATATAACCATTTGAAAATCTGGAATCTGAGGGTGAAAAAAAAAAAAAAAAAACCCCAACCCCCCCCAACAACTAAATACTGAGAAAATCGCCTTTAAATTCGTCCAAATGAAGTTTTTAGGAATGCATGTTACTAATAAGGAATACAGTTTTGATATATTTATGGTAGGAAATTTACAAAAAATATTAATGGAACATGATCTTTCCTTAATATTCTAATGATTTTTGGCATAAAAGAAAAACCCACATAATGTATTGTTGGCTATTGCAACAAATATATCTATGCTACTTATGACTGGCTTTGTGGTACAGAGCTACAAAACATGATGTAATGTTTATAAGTAAGATTTTTTTTTGTAAGATCAGTAAAAAATAAAATAAAAATAAAAAATCAATACATTTATTAAGCAAGGATGCAGTAAATTGATTAAAGGTGAAAGTAAAAACATTTATAATTTTTAATTTAATTTTTATTTAACTTTCTATTTTTCTGAAAAAAGTGTCTTGGTTTTCACAGAAATATTAACACATAAATATAAACAGCACATCTGTTTTCAGCATTGATAATTATAAAGAAAGAGCACCAAATCAGCATATTAGAATGATTTCTGAAGTATCATGTGACATTGACGACTAAAGTAATGATGTTGAAAATTCTACTTTGCCGTCACAAGAAAAAATTACATTTATAATATATTAAAATAGATTGTTATATATTTATAGAATATATTACATAAAAATAATAAAATATAATAAATGCATTTAAAATTATTCTCTCTTATTATTATTGCTTGTATTCCAATAACAAAGGCAGTATTGTTACACAAGCAATAAAAGCATGCAAGAGGAAAACATTTAATTTATTTCATAAATGTTAAATTCCTTTACATTTGCATATGCAAGTTAGTGAAAAGTTGGGTAAGGTTGTTGGTAAACAGATGTATTGCACATCATAGTAATGTATTCTGAGGTGCCAGAACATGACATACTGGTTAAATCAGTATCCTAAAAAAAGACACAGCATGAGATTCTGAGGGAAGATGCACACTTCAGGTGGCAGGATGCTTTCTAAGCTGAGTCTGTGGCAAGCTGCAGTTTGTCCTTGTGGCAGCTTGTATTTCACATACTGTTTGAAGAACTTTAGAGTGAAAACAAGTCAACAAACACCACAGCCCTACTGAACGACCACAAACACACACATTCTCTGTGCTACAGCTTGCCAACACCCCTCACAAAGACAGACAATGCTGTCTCAGAGCTCCCATTGAGAACTGTCATCGGCCGGAAGCTCTGGTGATGACACTCAGTCAGCCCAGAGAGAAAATGAACTGTTCCCCAGAGAAAGACGATAGACAGAGAGAGAGAGAGAGTTGAGAAAGTGAAGCATGTAGAGTGAAGAGAGGGTGAAAAGTAAGGGAGCGAGAGAAGTGGATAGAACGGATAACGAAGGAGAAATCAAAAGGGGACAAATAGGGATCAGCAGCTTTTCCCTGCTCACCTGTGTTCAAAGGCCAGGCTCTGGCCCAGTCTCCCAGGGTCATGCCTCATTGGAACACAAACATCCTGCCTGGCCCATGTGGCTTTTTATCTGCTCCCTTCCCTGCCTTCCCCTCCACCAGCGCAACCTGTAACCATATCCTACCTGCAGCATATCCCTTACAGGCATTTATCAACATCAGTCATTAAGGCCTGTTCTGGGGAGAGAAAAAACCTAAATAGAATTTTGACATATAGAATTTTTTTTATATTAGCTAAAAAAAAAAATAAATAAAAATAATATATATATATATATATATATATTCTAGGTCTTTCTTTAACAGTTCTTCTAATTTTAAGAAATTAATATTTGGTGATGGGAAATGCAACTCATTAATTAATATCAATTAATATTATTGCAACAATGTATGTGCCACAAAAAAAAACAAAAAACTTTTTTACATTTTTTGAAAAATGTCTTATGCTAAACCAGGCTGCATTTATTTGATCAAAAATATAGTAAAAGCAGCAATATTATGTAATGTTAAAACTATTTAAAATAATTATTTTCGCTGTTAATGTATTTTAAAATGTAACATGAATTCTTTGCAGCCATTGCTGTAGTTTTCAGTGTCATGTTGTCCTTCAAAAATAATTGTAATATGCTGATATGGTGTTCAATTTATTATGATCAATATGATGCATATTTTCAGTAGTATTTTATCTATAAAAAGTTCAAAAACAGCATCCATTAATAACAGAAATTATTGGTAACATTATTAATATTTATTCACTTTTGATCAATTTCTTGCATTCTTTATGAACAAAAGTAATTATTTATTTTTAAAAAAAGACAAGTGCACAGGGCTGTATCAGAACAAGACGCCACCAGCACCCTGCATTTAGCCTATTTCCGGAAAGACTTCCAAAGACTTCCAAACTTTTACCTTGAATGAACAGCAATTACATGCCGGCTGGCACATGAGATAGAGAACCTCCTTGGGCAATGGAAAAGTGTCAGTCAGACTACATACAGATGACAGAGAGAGATGTTGGTAAAAGAAGAACCAACTCTTTCTTTGTTCCTTTGCTAAAGGGAGACTCTTTTTATCTGCCAAAACAATGTATGTAAACCTGCATAGGAAGCCATAATCTGCTCCTACAACATCTGGTCAACAATAAATCCTTACAACTTGAAATAAATTATTGCACACCAGGAAAAGTGTTATGAGTAGTAAATGTGATGAGTAGTAGATGAGATTTTTTGGAAGAAACTGCAGTCAGAAATTTTCAATGGATGCCTATATAGTTGATCATCAGACAAATGTTACTTTAATCAGACAGTTAAAACAGGCTGCTGAAATTCTGCTGGATACAGCTTGAGAGAAAGGTTTAGAACTTTCATCTCTTTCTACAATAACAGTATATATATATATATATATATATATATATATATATTACTGTCTATGTATTTTAAAAAAGTCTGTTTGTGACGTGTATATATATATATATATGTACAAAAATATAAGTTTCTAGTATATTAACAATATTTTACAATATTTTTATTTTTATAGTATTTTTTAAAATCAAATAAATCCAGCCTTGATGAACATAAAATGTTTTTTTTTTAAGAATTACAGATTTCTTAAATCTTACAGACCCCAATCTTTTGAAAGATTGCCATATATGAAAGCAATTTTGATGGATAGCATTAGCTATATTTGCTGTAAAAAGCTCTGACCTAGAGGACCTTATCGGGCAAGAGGTGTGCAGGCTTTTTTTTTTCATGTATCTATGGGTTTGATGTGTGTCTGTGTTTGCTTGTGGGCCCATTCCTTCACCCGCATGAGTGCAAAGCAGATTATAATGCCCCCATCAAACTTTACACCTTCTTTACCCCACCACGCTCTTTTGCCTTTCCTCTCTAAACATCTTCAGCAAAGTTGCAACAGATCCAAAATTCTTTTGTGCCCTAAGTGAACCAAACTAATGTTGTTTGGGTCTGGATATGGACAAGACCTCCTTTCCAGTATCAATAATAAATAATATTAATTAGTAATAACCACTCATTATACACAGTACAGTTTGAATAATCACCACCGATGGAAACAAAGCCTCAATGGTTTGAGGAAGCATTCCTTCTGCTGATATATGTACTCAGCAGACCAAATGTAATTGGTTGTAGTTAACGTGGTTGGCCTGAATGCTGTTGTGCTGTGGCCACAGATAAGGAGTTCTACCATCCACCCATATTCCCCCATTTCCCACACTTTCACTGGGCCAGATAGAGGGCTCTGATTGGCTGTGCTGATAGCCCTAGGCCATGCTTTTCACAATACTTCTTTTATCTTTCTATCTCATACATTTGGTCTTGTTTAGTCCCTGCAAGCAAAATCAAAGCTACAGACCCAACAACTGTGGTGTCAGCAATATAATAATTTACCTTTGTTCTTAAGTTGTGAAGCATTATGAAATTACAAATGGATACCAATCCAATTTGACCTCTCTAAAAACTGAATTTTTGTTAAAAATAAATGTACAGTCAAGTGGTTATCAACATAAATTTCAAAACAATTATCAGAACCTCAACTAGGTTACTCAGACAAACAAACATACAAACATTTAATCAAACAAACAACTTTCCTACTTACCTACCTACCAATAATCCATCCAACTATCTGCTCATTCCAACTGATTGACCGATTGACCAAATGAACACACAAACAATTTACCCATCTACTACCAACCATTCATTCAATCAGCCTAACTATTAAATTAACAAACAACTTACTTACCAACCAACCATTTATCTGACTGAACAAGCAAACAAACAAACGAAAGAATGAACGAACAAACAAACAACTTACCTATCTACCTACCAATCAATCAATCAACCAAACTAGCAAACAAACAAACAACTTACCTACTACCTACCAGCTATCTGTCCATCCATTCATCCAACCAAAAGAATGAACAAACAAACAAACAACTTACCAACCAACCATCCATCCAAATGACCAAACAAATAATGAATAAACAAACACCTACTTATACCAACCATCTAAAACACCAACTGACTGACCAACTGACTGACCGAACAAATCAATGAATGTACAGGACCTCCGTTGCTTTAAATAAGAAACCCTTGGCATCACTATGCTGACGCAAGATACTGGGAATTTTATTGTCAGGATTAAATTACATATCGGGTAATGATATTGCTATTACTGCATATGTGTCGGGGTTTAGTAAACAGTCACAACATTTTTATTTATATTACATTATGAATAAATGAACAAACAACTTACCTATATACCTATTAACTAATTGAGCAAACTAGCAAACAAACAACCTATACCTACCATCCATCCTACCAAACAACCAACCAGAAGAATGAATGAACAAACAACTTACCTACCAACCATCCATCCAACTGACCAACCGTCTGAATGAATGAACAAACAAACAACTTACCTACGACCTACCAATCAACCATCCATCCAACCAAATGAATGAATGAACAAACAAACACCTAGTCCAACCATCAAAAACACTAACTGACAGACCAAACGAACAAATCAAAGAAACAACAAACAAACTTGCCTACCTATCTACCAACCAACAGAGTGAAATAGGAAACAAACAACTTACCTTCTACCTACCTACCTTCATCCAACTATCCTTTCATCCAACTGACTGACCAACTGAACGAATAAACAAACAAACAACAACTTTCTTATCGACTACCAACCATTCAGTCAACCTAACAATTAAGTGAACAAACAACTCCAACCGAACAAACAAACAAACACATGAATGAACGAACAAACAACTATCTACCTACCAACTAATCATGCAAACTAGTGAACAAAAAACCTACTACCTACCAACCATTCAACCAACCAACCAAAAGAATGAACAAACAAACAACTTACTTACCAACTGACCAACCGACTGAATGAACGAACAAATGATTGAACGAACAAACAACTTACCTACCACATACCAATGAACCATCCATCAACCCAACAAACCAACCAAATGAATGAACGAACAAACAAACAACTTACCTACCAACCATCCATCCATACATCTATCTATCCAACTACCCAAATGAATGAACAAATAAACACATGTATCAAACTACCCGAATAAATGAACAAATGACAAAAAGAAACCAATGAACTAATAAACAACTTTCCTGCTACAGTCCATCTTACCCCTACCAGTTGAACTGATATTTTACATTCATCTTTTGCTTGTGAAGGTTGTGAAGTACGTGCACACTCTCAAATGTTTAGATGTCTGATGGGGCCTCGAAGGGACAAAGCACAAAAGCAAAACAGAAAAAGGAACTTACATTACAGTATCAGTGTATCTCTCTGGATCTGTTTATTTCTGCTCTGTGTTGAAAGGAAATCTTCCATCTGATCTGGGCAGTAAAATCTGTTCTCACAGGGGAAGCGGAGTTTTTATCTGTCAAAGATTTACACAGAGAGTTTCAGAGACATGTTCTGTGTTAAGTGCTGTGATTGATAAGAATTCAAATCTCTGTTTGTTTCTGGCGTGTGTGTCTAGGCCTCATCCCTTGATGCCAAGAGTTTTCCAAGTAAGATAAATCACAACCTGTTTTTATTTTGCAGAAAAATTACACTACATATTTTTTTTAATCAGTACTTTGTCTTGTCTTCCAGTAAAAACATCCTTAAAACAAGATGTATTACATCACAAGCAAAGCTGGTTTGAAAGAAAATATATATATATTATAATTAAATTTTTAAAGCACTACATAATTTATTTTCTTGATTAATGCACAAATATAATCCAATTTTAGGAAGCTTCTGCTTAAAACAAGATAAAAAATATATCAAAATTTTACAATTTGTATCACTGTAAGTAAAATTCAGTAGAAACATGTATAATGTCCTGTCAGAAAATTACCAGTACATTTTAAATTAAATTTACAGAGCTTCAAACCTAAAACATTACACAACGCAATGCATAACTTAAACAGCAACAGAAAATTTAGTTATATTAACAATATATTGGACCATAGTTTTATGGACTTTTATTTGACCTCTCAACATTGTGTTTCTGCTTAAAAATGTTTCACAAGAATATGACTTGCAACCATATATTTATATCATATCGTATTTTATACACATTTTTTTATTGTAAGAAAATACTGATACAATTTTTTTTAAAGAAGCAATCCTCAACTAAACTTTAGATCAATACCCTCCATCCCACAGCAAACATTTTCAAGTGTGGGTGCAAACACAGTGAAAGTGGCGATGAGCAAAGAAAGAAAAGTAAAACGGGGGTCAAAATAACACCTTTTCAGTTCTTCATAGAGACAGTCTGGGTGTGAAAGAGAAGACCACGTCCAAAAGCTGTTTGTTTTCAAACTTGTGACGGCTGCATACATTCCTGCACGGCTCCTCACTCAGCCTCGGGGCTTTAGGTACACAATCAGAGTCACTGTTCCATCGCTCTTATCGCAGCAAGAGCACACAGAACCGCCTCACCTCCTATCCCGCCCAAACACACACTATATTCACCCAGCGTGTCATTCGTGCCAGCCTCTGTGGGCATGTCCTCCCCCTGCAGCGCTCATGCGGGCACCTGCTGTCATTTTCACCATCATCAGCCCTGTCACAGATGTCATTCTTTACATCACAATGTTCAGTAGCTCATATTAATGCATAATAAATACATTTTACTTGTTTATGATCTATATATCGATGCATTTTTTCTATTCAGAAAAAAAACCCCACTCAGATTTTACCACTAAATTGTATATATAATAAATCATTTATTCATCAAATTACACTATTCTTTTTTTTTTTTAAATAAAAGGTTTTTTAAATGTATTCCAATAATATCCATCTCAATTATCTACTTGTCTGTTGGTCTATCTGTATATCCATCCATCCGTCTGTCTATCTATCTGTTCATCCATGCATCCATTGGTCTGTTTGTCCATCCATCCATATATTCATCCATTCATCCATCCATTGGTCAGTCTCTTTATTAATCCATCCATCCATCTGTTTGTCAGTCTATCTATCTATCTGTTCATCCATCCTTCTGTTCGTCCATCAGTGTCAATTCATCCATCCTTCCATTCGTGTCTGTTCATCTATCTATCCCTTAATCCATCCATCCATCCATCCATCCATCCATCCGTCAGTCTCTTTGTTAATCCATCCATCCGTCTGTTTTTCAGTCTATCTCTCTATGTGTCCATCCATCTTTCCGTTTGTCCAGTGTCAATTCATCCATCAATCCATTTGTAGTCTATCTATCTCTCTGTTCATCCATGCATCCATTGGTCTGTTTGTCCATCCATCCATATATTCATCCATTCATCCATCCATCCATCAATCTCTTTTTTAATCTATCCATTAATCCGTTTGTCAGTCTATTTCTCTATCTGTCCATCCACCCTTCCGTTCGTCCGTAAGTGTCAATTCATCCATCGATCCGTTTGTCAGTCTATCTATCTGTTCATCCATCTATCCCTTCATCCATATCTAAATTGATGGACAGATAATAGATAAAATCTTAAAAAAAAGGTTAAAACTAATAAAATGCCTTAGCAACTGCATAGTAATGCCCTAGCAATCACTTGCATACATTTCATAGTCAAAGAAAATCTTGATTAGCACTAGATTTTTACCAGTTGTTGATATTATGACCTATTATAAACTCTTCCGGCTTTATTTTAAGACTGAAGGCCAACATCACATGCCTCACACGCAAGCCCACAAACATTCGGAATGATTCCTATCGCAAGTGTTTCATAAAACCAGTCCCATTTGGGAAGATTCAAGGGAAGAAAACAGAGGGGGGTGGGATGTTCCTCTGGATCAGACACTGAATCAGCTCCTGACTGCTGAACAGGAGGGCAGGGGCCTGTGCGGTTTGGTAAATGGATATCTGCATCAAATTCAAAGCAGGTACAATGCATGGGAGAAAGACTCTCACACATGCCAAACTAATAACCAGCAACAAAATGTGTGTGGTTGCGCTCAGGAAATCAGTACTGAACGGTATATTTAGGTCAAGATAAGGAGGCCAAAATGCTTGCTTAAAGGCATGAAGTTCAAAAATCTTTGGAGAGCACATGGATCTCGGCAGCCAGCTAAGGAAGCGTCTGAGAATGCATGACTCACCCACAGCATGCATTGTTTTCTCTGTTTTTTCCCCTTTATTGTAGTTTAAATCAAATACACACCCAAAAAAACATTGGTTGAACTTAATTTAGTTTTGGACCCTGGGTCCAAATATTGGAAATGGGTTTTCTTAACATTAAATTAAACAGTGACCTTGAATGCCTTGTGTAGCGGAAACCCTAAAGAACTGACAAATGTAAAAGTAATCCAACGTTTGCCGTTAACTACGAGTGAGCAATAGTGCAAATAGACTTACTGAACCAATAAAATAAACATACAGCCTTTCAAACATGCAGACTCATAATGTTTGACTTGAGAACCAATGAGTGAATTAAGCATTTGAAGTAACGCGATCATCACACATTTGAAATAAAATTCTATTTAATACATAATATACATTAAAAGATAAATAATACAAATAAATATCAAATAACTCTTAGACTAATACATAAATAATGCAATTGTTTATTAAGAATAGAGAATTTATTTATTTAAGAAAATGATATACACTGCTCAAAAAAATAAAGGGAACACTTAAACAACACAATGTAACTCCAAGTCAGTCACACTTCTGTGAAATCAAACTGCCCGCTTATGCCGAGTTCAGACTGCACGATTTTTGCCCCGATTTTGACTGACCGACAGGTTTCGAGAAATCGCCGACAAATGCCCGAAATCACAGGCAAATCAGTGCTCGTTCACGTGAGTGGCAATTACACAGTGTGAACTATCAAAGACGTGATCTGAGAGAATCGCAGACATGTCGCTGACACCCATGAGATATTTGGCATGCTAAATATCTGGACTTGTCAGCGATGTGTTCTGACTGAATAACATCGGCGATTACTTACAGCCAATGAGAGAGCAACAGCAGGATGTTGGGGGAGGAGTTACGAAATTATAGAAGGTAAATATCCTCCTCTATAATCTTCTTTTTGTTGCAAATGAGTGCACATGCACTTTGTATGGCAAGCTTCTTTTGCTTGCTATCATTTTTAATAATAATCCCAGTCTCACGTGAGAACTCCGGTCTTGCA
>JAUMHE010000068.1:16715786-16743962 GCA_032359235.1 Enteromius mattozi | reverse complement strand
GAGGTCATACAGGCACGTGGAGGCCACACACACTACTGAGCCTCATTTTGACTTATTTTAAGGACATTACATCAAAGTTGGATCAGCCTGTAGTGTGTTTTTTCACTTCAATTTTGAGTGTGACTCAAAATCCAGACCTCCATGGGTTAATAAATTTGATTTCCATTGATAATTTTTGTGTGATTTTGTTGTCAGAAAATTCAACTATGTAAAGAACAAAGTATTTAATAAGAATATTTCATTAATTCAGATCTAGGATGTGTTATTTTAGTGTTCCCTTTACTTTTTTGAGGAGTATATTTATATGATATGATGTTTTAATTTATTTAGATTTAATGTATATGTATTTTTATTTATACTGATATTATTTGAATTTATTTAAATTAATGTTAAAATAATATTAAATGAATATATTTATATTGAAATTATTTACTTTTTTCATTAATTCAGATTTTTGTTTTTCTTTAGTCCAGTTTGGCGACCCAAATGTATGCTTCAAAATTGATTGCTGGAAATATTTCAGTATTTTAAATTGTGAGAGGTTGACAAAGGTAAGGAAAGAATGTACAAAATGACTAAATATAAATTCCAAAGCAGAGATCACATTCTTCTTCAAGCATTCACTTCATCCTCCTCTGCACAGAGCTCCAGCAGCGCTCGATGTCCTCTACCAGAAACCCATATGGGTCAGCTCCATCAGCTGGAATTTGGGATTTAAAAAAAAAAGGTATAACTGGATGCATTTTTAATTCAAGTTGGCCAGTCTCTCTGATCCACTGGCCATGTGTTAAATATATCCCTTCTTATACTTGCTGAGAATTCATATTGGATCTATATCAGATTTATCTGAAAAATGATGCACAAAGCACACGCCAGCCGAGAGCAGACTCTGAAGTCTCAGTTTGCAAAATTGCAAGCAGGTGTTTGTTCATCATTCCCCTCTTTAGCTCACTTCAGAATGCCTCTATTTCTATAATAATTGCTGCATTTAAGCTCAACTTGCATCAAGCTCCACAAGCTTTCGTTTCATGCTGCTGGTCGTAAACACGAGAACGCAGTAATGCTGTTTCTTGGAACTAGTGTATAAGGTGGCCATAAATGAAGCCTGGTTTCCTCCACACTTCCTGCAGTAAAGAACAGTCATCGTTTTTGGCACCGAGAAACCAAGGGGGAATGCGAGGGAGCAACACGCTGTTTAATGCAAGACCTGACAAATACTACCATGATTTACTCTAAAACAGATCTAGAATAAGAGGGCGGCATTCTATAGGTTTTATAATGCACTAAACACCCACATGCGCACACCGCTGGATATTGTTAGTGTAAACAGTGTAAAGGGAAGGGGTTTATGACTGCACCATGTGTGCTTTAGAGGGGTTAATCCAACTCTTGCTCTAATGGATGCTGGTTCTCTATAGACCAGACCTGGAGGTGTGGCCCCTAATGCAGGTGAGGAAAGGCTGGGGCCCCTTTGAACAGGTTCTTTAAGGTAATACTGAAAGAAAGCAGGGAAGATCCTATTCAGACTGTTCAACTGAATACAGCAAACACACAAAGTACCCAAAAATGAAAATTCTGTCATCATTTACTCAGCATCATGTTGTTCCAAACCTATAAGACTTTAATTAATCTTCAAAACACAAGTTAAGGGATTAGTTCTCTTCAAGAATAAAAACATCCTGATAATTTACCCACCCCCATGTCATCCAAGACTTTCATGCCTTTCTTTCTTCCACCAAAAAATAAATTAGGTTTTTAAGGGAAAACATTGCAGGATTTTTCTCCATATAGTGGACTTCAACAGGAACCAAAGGTCCAAATCGGGGTTTCAGTGCTGCTTCAAAGAGCTCTACATGATCACAACCGAGGAATAAGGGTCTTATTAATGACCTGATAAGCAAATTATTAGAAAATTGAAATGAAACCTCAAAGTACAGGTGACCAAAACCTAGAAGATCCAAAAAGGTCCTAAAGGCGTTGAAAAAAATGAATCAACATGAATCATGCTGTTTAAGTCTTGTGAAGAGATTTAAAGAGATGAACAGATTTTATTTAGCCTTTTATTTACATAAGCAATGATCAACACATACATAAAACACAGAAGTTCAAACATGGATGCTCCATTCATGTGGAAGAATTTTACAACACCTTAGCTAGACCTCTCAGGTTTTGTAATAATATATTTTAAGTTGTGTTTTAAAGATTAAAGTGCCCCTATTATGCCATTTTAAGCCTAATATTGTTTTTGAGTGTCTCCTACAATAGGTTTACATGCATGCAAAGTGAAAAAATGCTTTTGGTTTCTCAAAATATACGTTTAATATCACCTCATTTTCTAACGATCCTCAAATGATTCATTTAAAGCATTTCTAAGATTTAGTCTCTCTTAACCCCTCCTTTGCGTGAGCGTACTCTGCTCTGATTAGTCAGATAGCGCAAAGTGTTGTGATTTGTCAGTAAAATGACGTGTTTGTGGGTGGAATCAAGTTGTTTGTGGGCAGCCAACTTACAACATAGGCGGGAATTATGCAAATGTGTTACACTGTGATGTGTATGCATCACGGAAAAGGGATTCAAACTAACGACTCATTTAGGCTGTATAGAGTGAAATCTTTTTTTGTGAGACAATAACTTTATTTACCGTGCACTTTCAGATTTACAAATTTGCAGATTGTTTATGTTCACATACAGCCACATTACACACTGCATGAAAGGCAATATTGGAAATGGCATAATAGGGGCACTTTAACCAAAGTATTATGGGTCTGGAATGGCACAAAGGTGAGTAAATACTGTCAGAATTTTCACTTTATCTCTTTAAAACTTTTAAAAACTCAATTTTAGGAATTTTTAGAAACTTCATTTACTCAGTAACCTGGGTATGGATGTCTCAGAAGTTGAGAAGTACCACTAGAAAGCCGTTTTACACTTTAACACCTCACAGCTGTGGTTCGAGGAGGGGTTCGTCCACCTCTGAGAGTTCCTCACATCTCCTGAGGCTGCTGAGTGGGCGGAGCACTGAAAACATAAAGGGATCAAAGTCGTGCTGTTGTGTACACACAGCAAGACAAAACTGATAAACATACGCTTCATCTGAACCCAAGACAAACTCAGCTAGCCACACTCTCCCATGCATGCAGCCATAATCAATTTTTCTTGCTCTTTTCTCTTAAAGGAACAGTTTAATCACAAATGAAAATTCTGTCATTTATTTACTCAACGTCATGATGTTCCAAACCTGTATGTTTTGGGGGAGAAAAAAAAAACTTTACGCAGCTATTTTCTATAACATTACTGTTCGTAGTGATTGGGTCTGTAAAAACATAAGACTTGTGTGCTATATTACAAGTCTTCCGAAGCCAGCAGCTTGTTGACATTAAACCTTCGTCACTGGAACCCTACATAAGAACAGTAATAAAGAAGAATGAATAACTGCAAATGAATAATTGATTTACTTTATTTATTTGAGTCTGTTTGTCACATGAATCTATATCACATTGCTTTAGAAGACTGGAATGGATTAGGCATATAGCACACAAGAAAAACAAACAACTTCAATGCTTTTCAATGCTTTGCATGTGCTTTATGTTGGTAAATGCATCAGAATACGCACACGTTTTCTTTAAAGTCTGAATGCAAAGTAAAACTTTTAATTTGACATTATTACAATATGCACAAGTATAAATAATGTGTTAGGATACAGGGTCATGTCAGGTTTGAAGTACACCACCTCCATCCATTACATTTCAGGTTTTAATGCCCAAAAAGATTTAATCTTGTAAGACTGAGAGAAAACCCCCCAAAATAATCTCTATGCTTTAAACTATAGACATGTAACCCAAGCTTGACACTGTTTTCTACATTGTCTTTTCAGTGCTAAACCTGTGAGAGTTTAGAGGCCAAGGAGGAGGCGAAGTGTTCTCATGACTCCTGAAGGACACAAACAGCCCCTTTGCTCTGAGATAAGTGAGTCTGTCTCTCCAGGCACAAACACACACTGGTACACATCTCCACCACCAATTTGTCTACACATATCTGGAAAAGGCCCTCCTGGATTTGGAATCATCTCTTCTTTTAAACCTCCGGCTAGATTGATGGTTAATATAAGTGCTCTCGTTTCCTGAAGTTACTAAACACATTTATCAAGCATCTTGCGATTGTTAGGAGGAGACGGAGAGAAAAAAGGGGCTTAAGTGCTAGCATGCTGCGCGACGTGATTAAAGAGCGTTTAACGAGCTGCAAAAACTTCTCCCGCAGCTCGCGCTCTTTCATCACACCCTCTCTGCCGGAGACGCCCAATCAGAGTGTTTGTGTGTTTTAGCGCACTGTGTGACTGCATCAGTCTTAGGTCATTCTTTGGATGGGCACCTCACATGTGGTGCTCAATGCTGAGTAAGGTTTGATTACCAACTTGGCATACTGAAGTACAGGTGCTGGGTGGGCTAATAAAGCCTTTGTGCCAGGACTTCAGAGCAGTGAATTTAGATTTGGTCTCTTTTTCCTATGAGCACTGGTAGACTTATTCACATTACATTTATTAATTTGGCAGACAATTTTATACAACTTCAATTTATTATGCAAATCTATTTGCTTTCCTAGTGCGTTTCTGGTCTTATTGTGGATAATTAATCCACTGCGTGTTATTTTGAAGAAATTCATTAAGATATCATCTGTTCTGTCAATGGCATCATGGCTAAAGTATTTTGTTTTAATATTTTGCCGAGAGTTAATGCGTTAATTTAATGCTGAATAAAACAATAAAGGTTACAGAATAAAAGTAAATAACATTACAAAATTGAGATGCTCACTCTGACCTTCTGAACTTCAAACAATATGAATATATTAAAAGCATACTTGCGTATAGATTTAGAATTTTAAAAGGTCATATTGTACTCATTAAAGATTTCTGATATTCATATTATATTTCAAAAATAAATCTGAATAGTTACCTCTGTGTACTTCACTATATAGGTTTTTAACAATACAAAATATTCAATAAGCAGACAAAAGCAGACAATAATATTTTTGCTTACAATATATAATTACATAGACAATTTTCTATTAATTCTTTTTGTCATATAGATATATCATATGGCTTGTGAAGACAAGGATTCATGCACAAAGAATTAATTTAGCAAACAAAACTAAAGCTAAATAAATGTTAAATGTGAGGGCACCAAACACTTCTAATTAATGTTCAAAAATCAGTATCAAGTATTTAATATAATGAATTCAATATTCTAGTATTCTAAAATGGATTCATAAACATGGGCATGTGTCTAGTTGTATATATGTACATTGCTTACATTGTTCAGATTGCATTAAAAATACCATGATGTCTATGCAAGCATACCACACTTTACATATGAATGAATTATTATGATTACTAATGAGAAGTAAAATGGATTTTGACCTCTGTGTTTTTAAGGAGAGCTCCTTTTGGGAGGATTCTATTTAAAGATGTACTACCAAAAATGAAATGAGAAATGAAGTCTTCAAAGACACATTACAGATACACTTTTTTAAACAAACTGTCATCACCAAAAAAGAAAATCTCAGGAAAAGGAAACGTTAATGAGATACGCACTTTGTAATTTATCTTGTTAATAAGAAATAAGATAATGCCTAATTTTTTTGTAAGCAAATACCTCAAATTCGACCTCACATTTCATGTGGTATTTTGTGAAATGCACTGTTTAGTTAACAGTTACATAACAGAGCTGTCCATCACCATGCTGTCATGTGCCCTGCGGCCCCCGATGTCTGTGTAAAGTGGTAGACCGGGAGACTGAAAGCTGACCTGAGATCAGTGTAATATTAATGAGTGTGTGAGTGGTGACCTCTGCTCTCTACTTGTAGCTCCCTCATAGACTGCTTTTCATTTGCCCTGCAATGCTACTGCCCGCCAGCCACACAATCCCAGACGTTCCACGTGCAATTTATGGATTTTATTAAACCTCTCAAGATGTATGCCCTTGCACTGTTAGGAAACTTCAGTCTGGCAGCATCTAAAAGAAGACTTTAATCCCCCATTTCTCCTCATCTTCTGCATTCACACGAGGTTCCATCTGTATATTTCATTCTGGGCTGTTTTAGACAGCGGTGCTGGTCAAATTGAGAGGAAAGCCTACGTTGGAAAGGGATTTCTAGTCTCTACTTCATTTTGGAAATTCAGCAGGACGTTGCCAGCCAATGCCAGCAGGATCAACTGCTGTTCACACTTAGAAAAATATACTAGATTTATACAGTTTTTTTAATTGCCACATGTTTAATGGTTTTTCTTGGACCACTTCAAGCTTCTAACGGTTTCCCTGCGTCACTTTTCCAAAGCTTTCACTGCAATCATGGAGATTTTCTGCTCTCCACAGCCTTTAATGCCCAGTGCTTTAGTGCGCAATTCACAGTACATTTTAATCAGGGGCATAGCAACCACTTTAACGGCTCACCTCAATATTTGGGTGTATAATAATCATTATATTTTAGTAATTTTTAACAGTTTTCCTGGCCATAGGGCAAAGAAAAAAATATATATAAAGCAGCATAACAGTTTTCGACATTGCTAATAATAAGAAATGTTTATTAAGCACCAGATCTGCTTATTAAAATGATTTATGATGGGCACCGAAAACATATAGTAGGCCTACATACTGATTTTAAGACATACAAAATTTACCTTGTCACTTTCAAAATAGTCTATAATACATCCACAAGTGTCAGAAATTACAAGCTTTATCCTTTATAGAAAACCTAATTATTTCAACTGAAAATACTGCATGGCCTTTCTTACTCTAGTGAAATGAGTTTTATTATTATTTTTTTGCTTCCAGGTAAGAATAAGTCTTCGCACAAGAAGTATTGACTCTTTGATACTGTAATGTTATCATCTTTAAAGGGGACCTAAAACAGGCAGGTTTGGACAATCTCATGTTAATCTTGAGTACCTATATAGTACTGCATCCTTCATCTCCAAAATGTCTTTAGTTTTATCATCTATCATTAGTTTAAGTCAAGCTCCTGGAGGCGTGCTGTGTGGGCGGAGCTAAAGAGTGACGAGCACTTGAGCGCAATCACCAACAAAACACAGACATGATGCAGTTTCACTTACCGTCTGCAGTTCTGAATCAATGACCAGGATCTTTTATAACTGAGACCATGCCATCTTTCAGTATCAAACAATGTACAAATCCAGCGTCGAATTGGGCCTTGCTTATAAAACCTTCATCAACAAGCACACTTGTGAAACTGTTGCTGCCCCGGAAAAACAAAGGGTATCCACTCTTTACTTAATGTTGATTTCTTTTTGTAAAGCTTAAAAAGGTTATCTTTTCCTTACAACCAAAAACGCACTTCTTTGGAAACATAAGCCTACTTCCCGTGCAGTGCAGCCGAATGAGGCACGTTGCGCGATCTCGCTCTCCCTGGTCTATGCCTGTTTGTGCTTTGATTTCTTTTCTTCATTTATTGTATTTTAAATCCTGTATTTTTTAGACTGTCAATGTTAAGCACGTGCTTTCGGGAGAAATGCCCATACAAGGAGTTCCATCCTCGACTACGTCATTAAGACAAATGATCGAAAAAACTGTCCGAAACCCGGAAGTAAGATTTTTGGCACATAAATACTCGGTCATATGTCCAAATTGTTTTTTAAAACTTGCGTAGCATGAGAATCCAACTTTTTAACAGTGTAAACAACTCTGAATGCACAAAAGAGTTAGGCTAATACTGGGTCTGGGTCCAGAGGTCTTCTTATAATTGAAAAACAAATAATTTTGAATTTTTTTTTCACAATATTACTGCTTTTACTCAGATTTGTACACTGCTTGCTTATGGAGGTTGAATGCTGTAACTTGTTAATAACAGTACTAATATAAAATACATGCTTCTTAGGAGTGTGGTGTCAAACAGGCACTGAGAGAGAGAAATAGAGAGGTAAGTGAAGTGAGAGAGAAGGAGCGCAGATATAGCTATAGTCTCAGGCAGTGAGAATGCGAACATTGTTCAGGGGAAGCACAGCAGGTTTACAGGTGTTTACTTGTACTGGCAAAGGAGGAGAAGGCTCCAGCAAACCATTACAAAACTCTCTTGAAGCCTCACGTGCAGGTGGTTCTCCAAAATCTGCAGAATAACCCGGCCAGCAACCTTTGATCTACCACCTGACTTCCAACAAACCACAGCTGGATGATACAAAATTAAACTGGGAAGATTTTAGAGCGATGATATTTTAAAGTTGGTGGGACCAGCTACTAAAATTTGCCAAAAAAGAACTGACAAAATATCACTGCAACATGGATTAACATGAATGATGTTTTATGATGTTGCACCTAGTTAACATAGTGATACGTGATAGATTATACAGTTTCTCAATGGTGAAAAATTAATATTCAGAATAAATGCTCTGGCCAAAATGTTACTGTAGTTTGCTTTCCCGGAGCCTTTCCCCTCAGCTGGCCTTACTTGAGCACATGAGAAGCTGTTCATCAATGAACAGAACCTTCTCTCCAGTCAAACCACAATCACAGACACATGTAGAGCCTTAAATGCATTAACCTTCAAGTGCAGTGACAGAAAACCACTTCCTCAAGTGCCCACTGCCCGTCGCACGCTCTCAAAGCAAGAGAACAACTGAAACCCGAACGGGCTAAACCGATGACAGATATCATTTAGAACCATGGCGCAAACTCAACAGTAGTCATACAGCTCTCTCAACCCCTGCACAACATCTTACTAATGCTGCAGACATGAGAGTTTAATAAGTACAAATGAACACAACTGGACGCATTGCACTTGGGATATTTGATTTGAATGGTTGCAGGCAAATCTTGCGCAATATTGACGGGATGACGGCCGTACAGAAGTTTCCAATCAAGTCTCCGTTCTGACAAAACAGATTTGTTTTGGGGGAAAAATTACAAATAGTACACATTCAGTTTGATTTAAATGCACACAAAGGACTATGACTCAAGTAGGAAAGGTTTTATATTTTAAAAAATGTCACAGATTAGATTGAAAGAACTTTGTGACGGTCATGTGGCTCTTTTCAAATTAAGGTCCAAATGGAAACATTCTCAACTTTGTAGAGGATGTTCCTGGGAATCAAGTGCTTCCAAGAAAGCCATTATTCTTTTTACAGTGACCACAGAGTGTAAAGCTTAAAAAAGTGCCATAAAAAGTTGCCTATTACTATTTTCGAATTCTAACAAAAGTCATTCGATAGCTTTTTGTGGGGAACACGCAGAGATTTAAGCTGCTATGTACAGTGGTTTAATCGCAATTTTCTTTTAGGTTCCATTCCTTTGTTAGCATGTCATTTGATAGGCCTTTCATACATTACATCAGAATCTGTCACAAATGAGACACAGTACACATATGACTTCAGTTAACGTGAAAATGCAACTCTTGTGTGTTTACGTTACCATATACCAAGGCAGCGGTCTCTTTAAGAATTATTGCTATGGTAATTGCAGTATTTTTTCACTGCTATAAACACTTGTCATGGTGGCGTGTTACTGAAAATGACTACGATTTTCACTTTTGGGCCAGCTTTTTCCATGCTATTCTGACTCCAGCAAACACAAGCGGTTTCAGTTCTTTGGTGAGCAGTAAACAACACCAAAGAGTGACATTGTTTCACCCTGTGCCAGCGACATTTCCTCTAAACTGCTTAAGCAGGAAGCGTATTGAGCTGGAGATTATAGTGGATCTCAACTGATGGGTCATGACCTAAAGATAAATAATAAAGATGAATAATTATGCATAGATACTTTATTAAAAGTTATTATTGGCATCAATGGTACAGTTTCAGAAATAAAGGTACAAAAGTTGTCACTGGGGCAGTACCTTTTCAAAAGGTACATGTTTCTACCTAAAATGTCCATTTTAGTACTTAAAGTGTACATATTTGAACCTAATAGGTACAAAAGTGTACCTTTTGAAAAGGTACCACCCCAGTGACAGTTTTTGTACCTTTATATCTGAGAGTGTACTATAAAGAACCTTACACATCCATGGAAACTTTCAAATGCCGAAAAGGTTCTTTACATTTTTAAAGTGTTCTATTAGGAACTGTTCACTGAAAAGTTCTTTGGGGAACCAAAAAAGGTTTGTTTCTATGGCATCACTGCAAAAAAAAAAAAAAAAAGAAACACACTTTTGGAACGTTTATTTTTTAAGATTCCATATCTGTCGCTGTTGATAAGTCATATGAAAGGTGCATCTCATCAAACTCTACAGTATAAAGCTATAGCCCACTGCTCTCTCTCACTTGCTCTTTATATATAGTTAATAATTTTTTTAATATTAGCTTATGCAATCAAATTGTTGACTTCTTAATATTTATGTCAATTAGTAAAAATACACAGCTCAGGTAGCTTAGCTCCATTAAATTAGATTAACAGATAAAGATTAGCAGATAAAACTTCTGAATTTAATAAATGTAAAAAAATTAAATAATTGAATTGAAAAAATAGTCCAGATTAGAAATAACTTTTTTTTTACTTTAAATTACTTGTAAATAGGTGGATGCTCACTAACAAACCACTGATTTGACTTTACTTCAAAAGACGAATAAACAAAAACAAATGAATAAATTACTGCAGCTCAAAACTTCAAAACAAAGGCCTTGTGCCGGGCAAGTGGATGTCTTGTTTAATGGTCTCAAAGTGTCTGAGGGTGGAAATTTCCTTTAAGGGTTCATGCTAGAGATAAACTTGTTTACAAAGTTTCATAAAAATACATCTAAAGCCTTTTGAATGTGCATGTGGTTGACCGGGGAGAAATTAAACATTTGGTCAGGAAGTATCATCAGGTCCTCAAGCCATGAGCTGTAGACGGAGGTCTACTTGCATGCAACACTAAAACCGATTACCTTCAACTTTAATGACAGAGAGCTCCACGAAACCTCCGCTCATGCACATGCAATCGACACACGACATGATAGATTATAATCACGACATGATTTAGCGCTAAAAAACACAGGTACTGAAACTTTCATTTCATTTATCGTCACTGGAATCACAAACAGACCTCAGATGTGCACGCAAGTCTCCTTCTCCTCAGCCTTGTTTATATCCTTTAATCTATTTGATTTGTATGGTATCATTTTATTTTCCTAAATCTGCTTGGATTTAAGCACACCATTAGAACACATCAAAGATATTTCGACCTGGACGCATGTATTGACATGTGCTGTCTGACCTCAGAGGCTATTACCATGGTGGTTTAAATTGCTGCTGCATTCTCATTAGGCTGCGTGATGAAAACAAAGCCTCCTAGCCTTACAGGACATTAGAGAGAGTCTGATCCATGAGCTAAACAAGTGTACTGTCATTTATCACACACCACCTCACCAACTAGACAACAAGAAGTTAATCAGATCACTGAGCTGATGTTGTGTGATGAGCATATTGTTATAAAAAATTCAAGAGATGTTATGTTTCATATTAGTGAGATATTTGAAAATAGATGACTGTCAGTGATGACTGTTCCCACAAAAAGTGAGAAAGATTAAACTAGAGAAGGATGTGAATCATCCGTAAACAAACACAATGATGTAAGAAATCTGGACCTTTCTCATACTGACAATTAACCGGCTGATAAATAGAATAAAATCAAAGAATTATAGAATTTATGTCTGTCTGTCTATATGCATGTGTATACTTACATATAAATGGATATAATTTTTATATCATAAAGCATCATAAAACATCATTTTATATCATAAAACATTTAGCATAATTTCATATGTAATAACTACAATTATAATAATTAGATTAAATCAGTTTATTATTGTAATTAAACTGATTTAATTCATTATTTTAATAAAGTGCATGCATATACATATAACAAAATATTTTATATTATTATATAAAATTTTATTATTATGTAAATTATAATTATAACGTTTTTATTAATCAATTTCAATTGATCATTTACAAAGGTGTGTGCTTGTGCACATAATTGTGTATTAAATTACTGGCTCTAACTAATATTTACTTACATTTAAATTTATCATTTGGTACAATGCACTTATAGTGTACATATATTTTTACATTGTTCTTTATATAAATACCTATATGTAATTGCATCGGTAAATAATTTCTGTAATTACATTTATAATCACAATGTTTACCCATACCTTACATCTTAACCTGCCCTTAAACCTACCCATACCACCAAACATGTGCCTAACCTTACCCGTAAAAGTGTTCTGCAATACAGTATGAACACAATAAGTACATTGTGCTTATTTTTGATGTACGTACATAGTAGTTAACGCCACCTAATATAAAGTGCTACCGTATGTGACATGTACATTAATTTAACTACTACATAACATGAAAAAACGTCAACACTCATGCATGCAATATTCATTATTTTTCCAAAAAGAAAACTCCCTTAAAAGCTCTTATACATAGTGAGCCTTGAGGCAAGGCGCATAGTCTCCAATTTATTCTGCTCACTGCAGCTCTGATTGACAGCTGGATTTGTGCAGTTTGCAGCTGTACGGCCCGTGAGCCCAACCTAGTCATCACCTCGAGTACAGGCATATAGCACATCTCATCAGCGTGCCAGTGCCAGATTATGAAGGTTATCTCCACCAGGAGCAGCCAAGCGCAAACTGCATGCAACTTGCGTTCCTTTGCGCACACTGTGTGCTGCTTAGCGGCGGCCATGACAGACGTGCCTGGATTTGGGATCTCGCTCTAATTGCACAACAAAGAGCATCTTGTTTTGGACACTCTCTCACCTATTTGTGCTTCCAAGTATTTTGTTTACATTTGAAATGCTGGGATGGCAATAAAATATGCCCCCCCCCCCCCCACACTTTCTATATGAAAAAAATAACAACAACATAAAACAAACAAACAAAAAAAACATGATGCTACGAGAGCACAGCATGCCAGACATTCCAAGGAGGTGTTGTGAGACGTGGAGTTGAGGGGCAACTGAGCACTAAGTGCTTTCAAAACAAACACCCACCATCCACACCTGTGGGACAGGGTCATTGCGCTGCCAGGGCGACAGCTAGAGGAAACAGTGGGGCGTTTCTTTGCTACCCGTCAAGCTGGGCATCAACACTTCCTCATCACCGTCACCAGTGCGTTATTACGGTTATTTTTAGGCCTACCCTAAATGTCAGTTCTCGTAATTAACGCATAGAGCAGCACCAAACAGCTGGGTCACGAAGCGGACCCGGCTGAGCTAAGGAGAGGTGGAAAGTTTATTGGGAAACATTCTGAGGGGCTTCTCTTTGGGGGAAAAAGGAGAAGGCGAACCGTCAACAGTCGAGTGAAGTTCAGTGCAGTGTTTGTTTGTTTTCTGTGGGTAAGTGAGTAATTAGTTAGGAGGGGAGCCGAGCTAGGTTATGGAATAAGAGATCATTCATCTTTTCCTGGTCTGTTGGTGAACACAGGAGCGATTACTCAATGCTTAAAGCGATTACTCCGGATAAAGGTCAGACTATGGAGGGAGTACCACATCACAGCAGGTGACTGTCACCAGAAATGACTTAGAAGGGAAAAGAGAGGAGAAAAACAACACTTTATTTCTGTCGACCATGTCCAGGGTCTTAAACCTAAATAAATTCCTGCTGTGCGACGGCAGGCATCACACAGACCGATTTTTCCAGTCGCAAATTAAGCTAACTCTAGAATATCCAAATCCCTGTCTAATATCCTGCTCGTATGACCCAGAAGAAACCGGCAGCAGTGTTGTTTTCAGTCAGCCCATTCACTCAACCCTTCACCCGCCTTTCCAAGAGTAAAACATGAAGTAAAAGCAGATGTTGAGTTTGTTTTAAACATGCAAAGCAGCTGGATAAACTGCGGGCATGGGTGTAATATTCCACCCGCTCTGAGCTCTCCACATCTCTTTTAATGGTCGCCAATGATACAAATTTGTGTGCAAGCACAAGTGAAGTACGAGACCTGTTTTCATAATAATGTAGCTTTTCTGGTAAATAGCTATTTTATCTAACAAGCAGTGGTGTGGCACAGCCGAGGGAATCAAATGTCTCACGTAGTGAAGTAAGATTCATTAGTGAATATGTAGCATTAGAAAGTTTGATTCATTTCTAGTGAATCATTTCCTCTTAAACAGACCTCCCTTTCATATGAAGTACTGAAAAGTCTGATTCATTCTAGTGAATTGGTTCATCTTAAACATACCTCCCTTTTAGTTCATCTTAAACATACCTCCCTTTTATATGTAACATTGAAAAGTTTGATTCATTCTAGTGAATCGGTTCATCTTAGACAGACATCCTTCTCATATGTGGCATCAGAAAGTTTGATTCATTCTAGTGAATCAGTTCATCTTAGACAGACCATCCTTCTCATATTCAAAAGTCTGATTCTTTCTAGTGAATCAGTTTATTTTAGATAGACCTCCCTTTATATCCTCTCTCATATGTAACATTACAACATATATAATCTAGTGAATCAATTTACTCTAGCTTTACTCTACTTTGGCAAGTCTAATTTGTTCTAATTAATCAGTTCAATTTAAACAGACCTCCCTCACATATTATATGTCACATTATAAAGTTTGATTCATTCTAAGTGTGATACTGCCATCCCAGTTGAAATGAATGATGTATGGAAAACCAGGATTTAAAGATGTGACAATATAATTAAACTCTACTTAAAAACAAATTTTGTGCTTATTATCTTGGGATAGAGTATTCTATTTTCTATATTCGATACTCTGAATTGGAAATATTGTAGGGTAAATGTTTTGACTCAACATCAGCGCTAGAATTACAATGTTAGTCAACAGGCCTGCAGTTTAGCAGCCCACCAGTGGTAGAGTAGCTAAAGCCTGTGTTTAATATCATTTAGGCCTGTTCACTGTCTATGCGAAACACATCATTTAGTTGGAACTCCAAAGATTTACCAAACTGATATGTATGATAAACTTCAAAATGCCACAGTGACCACATAAACTCAACAGTCCCACTCAACTGCTGTCATATAGTTCATATTCCTCAAATACAAACCACGAATCATATGAATATGCAAACAATTTCAGAAGTTGGTTTTAAACGAAATTGCACTAGCATCTAAGAGGTCATTCAACCCCGTCTCTTATTCCAAAGCTTTGGTGCGGGCCAGAAGAAGTGTCATCTGGTTCCAATGAGAAGGCTCTTTGATTGTTGAACTTCTCGAAGGCCTGTCTGACAAAGACCTCTTTCGCTCTTTCGCTTTTTGGACAAAATAAACAGGAAAAAGGGTCATGTAACCAGGGGCCAATTTTTCAAAAATAATAGTAAAACGTAAGCTTATGGAATAAATTAAATCCCAAGATATGTTCAGGTGTGTTTTGTCGCCCCTGTTAGCCGAATGTGTGCTTTCATTGTTCCCTCACATTAAACCAACCTTTCATACTAATGCAGCAGCAGCAGTGTTTGCAGAATGTTTGTAGATATGATCAGCTATTTCAAATACAATTTAATAGGCCAAATCAAACTTTTATATTATAACAACACAGTCAATAAGCACAGAGTAACCAGAGTAGTTTCCCCAACACTGATTTTTCTAGTACAGTAACTTTCAAATGCAAAAAAATAAATAAACTGTGCATACTATTTTGAAGCAGAAAAACTTGAACAGTATTCATATATATATATATATATATATATATATACACACATATAATGACTTTATATTTATTTATTAATTGTAAAACAGACTTTAATTTGTTGTTTTATTTACAGCTTCAGGGAATATTTTAGGGTATATGTTAAACTAACAAGTTATCAAAACTTAATTCAAACAACAATTGGACTGCTTGCACTGTATATGTAGTTACATATAACTAGTGAGTCTGTCCAAGAATCTGCACGTTACCTCACAAATCTCAGTTTTTAACATCAATTTCAATTCAGGCTAAGAAGGCAGCACTATTCAGCAGGGGTGGTCGACAATTTGAGCATCAGTCATGCTGAAAAGAGAGTTATTAACTTAATATTTTAGATACAGATGGAACAAATGGAATCACATTCAACACTGATACAGACCTCCAAGTTACAACAAATGAAAGCAATAGAAGGTCCTGCCAGTGTGGATGACTGTTGATCCAATTGAGTTGTCTTTGGACGTGTCAGTACACTGGGAGCAACAACTGACCTTGTATAAATGATTCCTCCACATCCCAGAAAACTGATACCAAAACCACCATGTGCCATTGATCAAGGGGATATGATTTTGCACTCAGCAATTTTCTCCGGTTACAAACATGTTTTGTGACTGTGAGTGTGGGTCTGGACCCATTGTGCTGAATGGCTTTGGCACTCTATATGAGATCTGAGAGAGGGGCAGGTATGCTAGCATGTATAGATGCTGGACAATGGACTTACTTGTTTTAATCTTTTCAAAGACTAATGAGGTCTTCTCTTTTTTTGAGGTCTACTAAGGTGCTGGTCGCACCTTAGTAGACTTCTGCAGTCCACTCAGACTGAAATAAATCTAGCCATTTTGCTGGAAATATGAAAAAAGAAGCCATGAACTCAGAGAATAATAAATCTTCAACAAAGCTTGACTTCCTGCTCCCTCAACAGCAGTTGGTGGTCAATTGAATATGACTCTTAAAACCAAGAAATTCAAGCATGCGTTCCATGGGTTCAGCGTCTGAATGCATGCGCAGGCTGTTCTAGTTCTTCCACACCTAAGTAAATATGGACAACGCTGTGCAATAGCGCCAGGTATTGATATAGATTTATGATGCACAAGCTCTTGATTGAGTTTCTTATGCTATGTCCAGTCCATTTTGCTACTGCATTTTTTTATTTTTACAATGTCACAAAAAAAAGTAAAACCATTCCACAGAAATTTTTCATTTATCAAATAATTATTAAAAGGAAAAAGGTTACTTTTTCCACAAAAAAATAAAAAATTATATTAATAAGAATAATAAGCAGCACAACTGCTTTTTAACATGGATAATGATTAGAAATGTTTCTTGAGAACAAATCAGCATATTAATGGAATGGATTATATTTTAAAATATATTCAATTGATGGGGGCATGTTTACCATGGTGTAGCGTCTCCTCTTTTTTTCAAAACAGTTTGAAGACATCTGCACATCAAGGTTATGAGTTTCTCGCCTGATATAGGTTTCCAGCTGCTGAAAAGTTTGTGGTCATCTTTGACATATTTTTTTGTTTAATGATGTGCCAAATGTAGGTGAAAGATCTGGACTGCAGGCAGCCAATACAGCACCTAGACTCCTCTACTACGAAGCCATGCTGTTGTAATAGCTGCGATATGTGGTTTTGCACTGTCCTGCTGAAATACACAAGGCATTTCCTGAAATAGACATCATCTGGAGGGGAGCAAATGTTGCTCTAAAACCTTTATATACATTGCAGCATTCATAGTGCCTTCCAAAACATGCAAGCTGCCCATACTGTATACACTTATGTACCCCCATACCATCAGAGATGCTGGCTTTTGAACTGAATGCTGATAACACACTGGAGGGTCTCCCTTCTCTTTGGCCTGGAGGACATGGCGTCTGTGATTTCCAACAAGAGTGTTACATTTGGATTTGTCTGACCACAGAACACTTTTCCACTTTGAAACAGTCCATTTTAAATGAGCCTTGACCCACAGGACACGATGGCACTACTGGACCATGTTCACAAATGGCTTCTTTTTTGCATGATAGAGCATTAGTTGGCATCTGCAGATGGCACGGAGGATTGTGTTTACCGACAGTGGTTTCTGGAAGTATTCCTGGGCCCATTTAGTCATGCCTATGCTGATGAGTGATGTCATCTCAGGGCCCGGAGACCACCGGCATCTAACAAAGGTCTTTGGCCTTGACCCTTAAGCACAGAAATTTCACCAGTTTCTCTGAATCTTTTGATGATGTTATGCACTGTAGATGATGACTTTGGTGTTGAGGAACGTTGTTTTTAAAGTATTCCACATCTTTTTATGCACCTTATCTATGTTCTATTTTAAATAAAATATTGGCTCATGTGAATTAAAAGCCTTTTAGTTTTCATTTTATTCACATAAAAAACAAACAAAAAAAACCCATCCCAACATTTCTGGAATTCGGGTTGTAAAATTTGAATGAATACATTTTCCAGAAACTGTTTCCAGAAATTTAGAATGTCAGGGGTAGCATATGATTAATCCTCACAGAAAGCACTATAATAGCCAAATCTATTCATTAGAAGAGGATGTCGTATAATTAAATACCATTAACGAATGCTCCTCCAAGCTGTTTCCAACCAGAATAAAACTCTGCAGGCAAACACTGCGGTGCCTGGCTACGAGATCAACTGTATATTTTGTAACTACGCTGAACAAGTTGCCAATTAATAGCGCTTGGGGAAGCTCCAGACACCGGCACAGGACACATTCGGGGGACACAGACAGGTTGAAGAACAACACGTGATGATGACTTTGCTAATGGTCTAGCAGAGATCCTAACGCTGAGAGATTTATCTAATGTCAATCAGTGCTTCCCTCCGCTGTCTGAGCTCTGCTCTCTCAATCATCCCTCATTCCTTCTCGTCCCTCACGCGTTTCTTTCGTTCAGACGTCTGCAGACCCCCAGAGCAGTGTCTCATCTGTCTGTCTGTCAGTGGTCGGGTAATTGGAGTTGTTTAGGAGGTCATCTAATACAGGTAGGTGGGGGAAGGAATGTGTGATAGACCAACTATTATGTCTTCCCACGCCTGTACGGCCCGGTGATCGCACTTGTAATACTATTGGTCATACAAGACTGATTATATACCATATGGCTACTAGTCAAAGCTCAAGAGAAAAAAAAAAGCTTAATAAGGACACATTTTACATTTGCAGCACTAGAGTTAGACGATAAATATACCATTTCAAGATGGCAATAAAACTTATTTTGATAACAATGCTAAGTTCTGGACATTTTTACTCAATGTTGATTAATCTAAGCTTATCACAAAGTAGAAATGAATGAACAACAACAACAGCCAGTCAGTGCATGTCACTAATAAGTCTGCATGTTCTGTGTCTCTGTATAAATGAGTGGTGTAGTTTTGTCTACTATTTAAACTCAAACACACATAACACATGCAGAGTTTTCAGCGTCTGCTTTCGTTTATGAGGACATGAACACATCTTTACGATTTTTTAAAAATTGCATTTGATAAAAACTACAGCCAAATATGTTCTGAAACTTAAGAGCAAATGACCTAAATAAACTTTGGTTTAATGTGAAGAAATTATGACAGACTTATATGATAATTGTATACTAAAACTGAATACTACTTCTACTAATAATAATAATTATTATTAATATTTTAGGTATATTACCTAATCAAGACATTTAATCCATTTGTAAAATGTACACAGTTTTTGTGCATTATCTTATTTGAAATAAATAAATATGCAGTGTTTTGTAGTTAATTAATTATGCTTTCACTTACATTTTTAAAAAATTGACTTAATCATTAAGAATTGATTCAAGCTGTATTTATTAATTTCATTAGTCAGCATTTTTGATGATACATCTGTATAAAACACAGAATCAAAAAAATAAAAATAATAAAATAAAATAAAAAGAAAATAAATGGAAATCACTGGATTTATGGGAAAATAAAATAATTGTCATGGGCCTAAATTAAAAAGTAGCTTACACTGTTAGTTTAACTGTGAATGAAAAGTTATCTTTACATAACTTTTCCAATTATTCTCAAAGGTCTAATAAACATGTCAGCCATCTACAGTATATACATGCAAAACTGTAGAATTATTATTTCATTTATCTTTTCCTTTATTTTTTAATATCTGACTGTTCTGTTCTTCTGTTTTATCTGTTTTGTTCACTGCTCTCTGTCCCATCATTGCATTTTTCTTTCATTTCATTTTTACTGTTATTTATCATTTACTGTTAAAAACAATAAATATTTTCCACATTATAAAAAAATGTGGAAAGCATGTCTGTCCCCATCAATGGTAAATGAATATTGATATGGAAACAAATGTTGTGAATGCCCATATTGACTGCGCAGCAACATTCACAGTCACATCTTTAAGGAGAGGAGACTACACAAACTTCCTGAACTATATTTCAGAAGCTGAGACAAAGGTGTTTAGACACGGGTGTCTTGTGTGGTAAAACCGCCCACGTGCGGATTAAGATTTATAACCTAAATGCACAAGTGTTTATGGAAACAAATGTTACCAAGTCGAGTTTCAAACAGTCTGTTTGAAATTGATTGAACGCTCTCATGTTTGCAATGCTTTGCTTGGACTGACGGTAGACTTGATACTATTTATGAAAACTGTCAGCGGCGAAAAACTAAAACAGTATTCTTTTCCTCTTTGTGTAATCGAAATGTGTGCTGCGTGGCATGAAGATGAATGAGATGATATGTTTTTGTGTCTGTGTGATTGGCTGGCCGATGTGTGTGTGTATTGGAGCGCTGTCAGATGTAATCACCCTGATGACGCTTTATGTGTCACTGTAAACAAAGAAAGGCAAAAGAGAAACAGACAGGGAAATCAGTAATAGACAGAAGCCACATCTGCACGAACGATTGTGACACGTAATTTACAAGATTTGACCCAGAGCGTGTTCTGTGATGAGCAAACTGGGCATGTTGAGGGATGCTGGGAGACATGTTAAGGCTGAGCATATTATTCCAAAGCTTGTAACTCTGTGCGTTTAATCACATTTTGAGATAAGGCCAAGTAAACCAGGGTAAAAAAAAAAACTCACCAGGGATCTGACCTTTGTAAAATTTGAATAAAAAAAAAAAAGGAAAAACAAAAAGTTTCAAGATGTTCAATGTCAAAAGATACTGACTGAATGTTGAGCACAATAATAAAAAAGATAAAAAAAGCAATTCATTCTGATTTGTAAGGATTATATTATCAATACAAAACATAATGTGGAAGATATACAAGTTTGCAAGTTTAACAAAATATTTAAAATAATAAAAAAAAAATGATAAATAAAAAAAATAAAAAATAAAATAAAAATGTCATTGAAAATAGAAAATGATTTAAATATTTAATTGCAATATATTAAAACTATATATGAAACACAATGATATGGGTTTAATACAATATGCGTTCTTTCTTCTGTGGAAAAATAAAATGAGACAGTAGCGTTTATGACTAGTTGCAGCATGTCAAAAGTGCACATTTTAGAAGAAAATACGTGACAAATTGGCTACAATCTGGGGCTTTTTGTCGCAAACTAGCTGCAGACTTAAAAAATGAAAGCCTGACAGGTCTTGCAATGTGTGCTTGGTTTATAAGTCACGGAAAATGAGCTGGGGGAGAAATAAGAGGAAATTTGATCTTGCAAAATGTAAAAAAGTGCACTATCAATCATAATTTAGGCAATTTTTCTATAAATAATGGAGATTTAGAACTGTGATTCGAATATACAACAGGTTCAGAGATTCATGGAAGTGTTAGGAGAGAGCATATGTCTGGTGTTTGTGTAGGGGGCTGGATGTGGGGTCGGAATGGAGTTGGGAAACGCTCACGGTTTGTTTTTCTCTCTGAGCAGGGTCGTGAGGAAAGGTCTTAAGAGCCATTAAGGCTCTTGGGAATAATATTCACCATTTATAACCAACCTCACTTTCCCATATTAACCTGTAACGCGCCCCAGTTTTGTCATTTCCCAATCCCAAGAGAAAGGATTTGAAATATGCTTTAACATATGTAACGCTGACGTTATTCGGGGCTTTTCGTTTACGCATTGAAAAGTGGAATTTTTAAACATACTCATTCTGTTCTGCCAGCAAAATTACACAAGCATACTGTCATTTCTCCTCACAAGTATAAGCAAATCGGCCGGTGTGATAACGTCGGTGAGGTGAGATCTTGTTATGCGGGGGTTTGTTGACATTACGCTAGGAATTTTTACACACCAACTTGGGCTGTTCAGCACATGCTTTGTGCTCTGCGGTGCCTGTTCGGAATCTGCGAGAACCCTTTTCCAAAGTAGTGAGATCTGTGAGTTTAGATGTAGCCTGAGAGGAAAATACCCTTTTGCACACGCTGCCAGTTTGCACAACACAAGTGCCCAGGAAACTAGAAAGGACAAAACTGCATTACAAACGACAAGCTCTGTTAATTGCAAGCAGATAAAATCAATGCATAGGTGTGTGGAAATGGGGACACAACCCTGGGCATGATTACTTACTGGACATTATAAGTCTTCCTGTACTAGATGCCTGTGGTGTTAGGAGTGGACTTGCTTTATTTTTTCCATTCTGCTCTGTGTCCCACTTACAGTAACTAAATCTTTAGTCGTGGTTGTCCAGAATTGAACACAGATACAAAGCTGTGACCTTTCCTGGAGGGGGTCTTGATCTGCAATGTGACCGGTCTCGACTGTCTCATAGAAACCTATGGACGAACTGCATCTGCTGTCGTTCCTTTTGAGTTAAAGAGCGAGAACAGTGAAACTAGCAGAACTGATTAATCATTTGCACACATTAAGGCTCTTACCTGTCACATCTCTTGAGCGATAAACCAAATACAGTTCAAACAGTTCAAAACACTCCACCAATCTCATTATAAGACCATTAGATTTATAAAGCATGCTCCAAATGTCAATATTGCAATGGCCAGTAGATAAATTAACACGCGACAAACAGTGATAGTTCACCCCAAAACGAAAATTCTGTCATTATTTAGTCATGTCATTCCAATCTTTATTTCTTCTGCAGAACAGAAAAAACAAACTACACTGAAGCCCATTGCTGAAAAGTGGCATATTTTGTTTTGGAAATTACAGATTTTCGTGTTCAAATGGTGTTGGTCATATCATGGAAGAAGTCCGACTGATATAATTGACCCTTCACAGGGAGTTTGACTGACAGGCAATCTGACCAATCATAGCACCGAATATGACAGGAGAGTAGATTAAAATTGATGAACGTAAACATTAAAATGGTGTGTATTGATGTCTTTCTGCAGTTGAAACAAGATAACTTTTGATGTTCATTCATGTTTATTTTAAACTAGTGAAGAGGAAGAGATGATTGGTTCACTTGCCGCTTGGACTGAGGTGCTACAGCGATCTGTCATGACATAATAAAGGGTTACGCCACCTCAAAATGACAATTTTGTCATTAATCACTTACCCCTATGTCGTTCCAAACCCTTAAAAGCTTTGTTCATCCTCAAAACACAATTTAAGATATGGATGAAAACCGGGAGGCTTGTGACTGTCCCATTGACTGCCAAGTATATTACACTTTCAAGGTCCAACATAGTATGAAAGACTTTGTCAGAATACTTCATCTGCCATCAGTGGTTCAATATAAATGTTATAAATCAACAAGAATACTTTGTATGTGCCAAGAAAATAAAAATTATGATTTTTCAACATATTGTCTCCTCTGTGTCTCTCCGTAGTGTTATTTTGGAGAGTATGCATAAATAGCAACACACAGATACGCTGTTTTCATTTAATTCAAAGCATAAATACATGTAGAAAACATATCCATGTGTTGTGGCTGTGTCGTGTTCATAACATTAAGATTAAACTACTGATGGAATATATACTGATGGACAATGTCTTTTATACTTTTCTGGGCCTTGACAGTGTTCATTACTTGGCAGTCAATGAGACGGTCACAAGCCTCCAGGTTTTCATCAAAAATATCTTAAATTGTGTTCCAAAAATGAACTAAGCTTTTGTGGGTTTGGAACGATATGGGAGTAAGTGATTAACGACAAAAGTTTTTATTTTGTTGTGGAGTAACCCTTTAAAGAGCCACAAAATGGTATTTATTGTTTGGAATTCTTACAAAATGACAAATTTTGAAAGCTGAGACTTTGTTTCATACCAAAAGCAACCTGCTCTGTCTCATCTGTCAGTGCATTATCATTTTCCTCTTTGATTTGTGATGTATTTTTCCCTGCGTTAAAATATGATGCATGTCATGTCAGTGTCATGGCTTGTCGGACCTAGCAACAGTAAGGGGGCAGATCTTTGCAAAGGGTCAACTGTCCAGCAAACATCAAACACTGACATGACAGCTCAGTGAATGCAAGCATAAACTGCTGTGAAATTAAAGTGTGTGAGTACTGGACAAATGGCTAATTGGCACCTTGGAAAATGATAGATACGTTCCTCATTTTGTTTGGAATGCTGGCCTTCTGTGAGCAGTGTGAATCAGCCTTAGGTTTTTGACATTCCTGCAAGATTTCTAATTCAAATTATATATAAACATGCATAGTCCATGCTGTAAGTCACTAGGTTACACCACAGGAAAGCATATCCGTCCACTGGCACAAACCAGCTCTTAAATTCCACTGATCTGCTGTATTGGATTACTGTCTTGCAGTGGGGAAAGTAAACACCCGCTTTATTGCAGCTCATCCATTTGGTTTATGCCTTATTAAATTATGGACCAAACGGAATAAGTCACTGCCCTACCTGATCAACAGTACATTTACTCCAGGAATGTGTGTGTGTGGTTTTTTTTAATGTGTTTGCATTTGTTTGCCATGAAACAATCGGTCATGAATTATTTAGTTTTTTTTTCTTTGTGGCATTTTACCAGCATATTGGGTTTTTTTATAAAGCACATTTTATGCATCCCTAATCCTACCCAATACCTTAACTTAACAACTACCTTACTAACTATTAAAAAGCAGCAACTTGGGAGTTTGAGGCAAATGTCGTAGATAATAGTTTGTAAATAGCAAGAACTGCACCTTAAAATAAAGTCTGAGTTGCTTATACTTTTAAAATATTATTCTTTTTTTGTGCATTTCTTAAATTAAATATTTGTGAATATTCACTATACTGTGAATCATGTTTATAGTATTGGTCTCACAATGGAGTGTTTAAAAGCAGAAATGTAAGACTAGTATTTTGTTAAAGTGTTGTGAAATGCGTTACTTGAGCTGTAAAGTAGTCAAAATCAATTGTAGTGGTGGGACTACAATTCTAGGCACAATACTGTGTGGTTTTGCATTACCAGTGTAATTCCTTTCTGCTTTCCCTCTGCAAAAGCTACAGGGTTCACAGTTACATGATCATGACAGGAGTAAACTTTGAACATGCTATAGTCTCACATTAAAATATACAATGTTTAATACGCTTTGTATGTATGTTTAATGCATTGCCCATAGACTCCCACTTTTTGTGTTAGGGACAATTCAGAATTATTTTCCGTGGTAATGGACAGCATGGATCATTATTTCAGCATGCTTTACAACAGCCATGTAAATGAGGAGTACAATTTAATGTGTAAACAATATACTCAGCAGCACTCATATAATTTGTGCTGGTCATATGGCTGGGATTCAGTCGAACTGCATTTGCTTTCACTTAAACATACATTTCTTTCTAGATCTATAACCAACGCAGAATAAAAGAATAGAAGACATTATGCCAGCCAAAAGTAAATGTAATTTACTCCGTAAGCTCACATGCTTATTTTAATAATGATGGTCGACAATTGCACAAGGGGAATTTAAAACACAATGTTCCATCATTTAAAGAGCAAATTCATTAGTTACCACTAGACACAAGAAAAAATTAAATTAAATAAAGTGCCATATTACACCCACACCGAAAGCTCTGACTTAAATAAACCAATGTTCTGCATAAAACTACACTTCATTTCACAGTGGTTTCTTGGTTTTTCGCAGTACTTGCTCCCCTATAGAGAAAAACCTGAGAGGATTCTTCTAAATGTGATCACGGCTCTCATGAATTCAAATAAACAGACGTTCACAAGTAACATGTTTAAGATGCCCCATCCATCTTGTGCTGCGGCGGCTGCGGGGCTGTCAATGCGTGTTAACAGGGAAACTAAAAGGGGCTTTACGTGCAAGTGTCAAATCAGTCTGCTGAAAGAATTGAAAATAATTACCTTAAAATAAATAAAGCAAAAGCACAATATACAAGTCAATGCACACAGAGACAGATGCACATCAAACGCTTGGAGGGCAAGACAGCGAACGTCTGCAGTCTTCTCTGAATCAATGCATCACGAAGCTCCCAGTCAAGTAAGGTCACCTCCAGCTGCTTTTCTTCTGCCTGATGTTTTATATTTGAATTATCTTTCAATCAGAAGGTCAAAGATCTTCTAAAGCATTTGGTATGTTTACTTGTGCAGATCTAATCGAGTTATAGAAATCTGTATGTTTATGTATACATGACACAAACTTGAATAAATTAAGCTCGAAAGGAATATTCTGGATTTAGTAGAAGTCAAACTCAGTCAACAGCATTTCTGGGATAATGTTGTTATTTTTGAACATTAAACAACATTTTGAACATTGAACATTGTACATTAAACTGAACAAAAGTGACAATAAAGGCAAATTTAAATATAAATAAATTAAAAATAAAAATAAAAGTTTTCTGAACACCAGATCAGAATATTAGAATGATTTCTGAAAGATCATGCAACATTAGTTTAATTGAATAAATTCAGCATTAAAAAAATACTCATTTAAAAAACAAAACATAAATAAATAAAATCTTAACAACCCCAAATTGTGACAATCATTACATTTTAAAATACTGTTTTACTAGTATAATAAGATAATGCATTAAAACTTTAGTAATATAATAAAAAAGCCAAAATAGATAAAGATAAAATGCTAAAATATAGCTGTAAAAGTTATTTTTCAACAACTTAAAGCTAAATTATACAGATTTAACAAAATAATCAATATGTATTTTTTAAAAAAGTCTATTAAAAGAAAAATCATGAAATCTTCTAAAATCAGCTCCAAACTCTTCCACTGTAAGTGCTCAATTTTTTTTAAATATTAGCAATTTTTATTAATTTATTTGTTTGTGATAATCAACATTCCCCACATTATCTAGATCAGTTCGTTCTACTTCTCTCTCTCTCTCTCTCTCTCACACACACACACACACATACACACACAAACACACAGGTACGATTTTATTCACAGTTATTCACAGTATTCACAAGAAATAATAAAACAAACAACAAATTAATTACTGCTTTATTCTAAGTAAAATCAAACTTTTTTAAACGCTTGTGTTAATAGCGATGAATGCCTTATTACATGTGTTCTACAGCTTGAGATTTCCCTTTATATTTCCATCTGAGGAAGCAAATTAAGTTGTCAATGAGTCCACAATCATCCTCTACACAGAAAAAAAATTACGATGAGAAAAGCACTGGTTTCACTTTAGGGTATAGAGTGCGAGAGGCAACTGGAACAATGATACGTTTTACTGCCTTGCAAATTCCTCTTATGATTATGGAGCCAGCACAAGTCATAAATTTAGCACTTTATTCCCAGAACAAATAAATAAATAAAAGGATGAGTAATGGAGAGAAGCCTACGGTCAGACTTTCACCCTGGACTGCCTCGCTACAGAATTTCTCCATTTATCAGCTCCCAGGAGCCTTCCTGACCAGATGACGGCGGACAATGGAAGCTGGGCTCCGTTCTCCTCAGTAAACTGTTACCGACCCTAAAACGGGCAATAAATTCTCCCGTTTGGCGTGAAAACAACGTATCTGGAGGACTGCTTCAATCTCGTCTTAGTTTCGGAGTAGAAATGAAGAAGTGTGTCAGATGATGTCACCTAAGCAGAACACACAAGACTAATAAGAGCAAGATTCTGCACTTTGATTTCGCAAAGTTCTTAAATCATTCGGTTGCATCTCTGAGATTAATTACTGTATACTCTCCTGTCCAGGGCTCACACAGAGGCTCCGTCAATGGCAGTGAGCATGGAGTGATCGGTGATAATGGCAGACACATGCTCCACACAGTTCCTTTACTGTAAATATGCTTTCGCACTTAAAACTCACAGAGAGCGTGAGAAACCCTCAAACACCCCCCTCCCTCCCCATCTGTCTCTCTGTCTTCTGTGCTGCAGATGTTGGGAAGTGTCTGTGCATTATGTAAGTGGTGAGTAAGGTCAGGGGCCCGGGGTCTTAATCAGGCAAAGATAAGGATGTTTCCCCTTTTATCCTGCACATTTCCTGATTCACACTTTAAAGGTGAAGCATGCAGTTTCTGTGCATTAGCGGCTACAATTGTAAAATATAGATCCACCACATTCTGTCCACATTCTCACCACATTGTCCGGACAAACAATAGGGCCTGCCCCAAAAGTTGCAATAGAGATATAGGGGCAGTCGTGGCCTAATGGATAGGGAGTTGGGCTTGTAACCCAAAGGTCACGGGTTCGAGTCCCAGGTCCGGCAG
>JAUMHE010000068.1:16681972-16701569 GCA_032359235.1 Enteromius mattozi | reverse complement strand
TATATATAAATATAAATATATATACATATACATATACATATATATATATATATATATATATATATATATATATAGTGTGTGTGTGTGATTTATTTATTTTTTGTTTTGTTTTGAATATGAAAAAAACAAAAACAAAAAAGTTTAGCAAAGGAGTCGGTTATGGACTTCAAATAGTTAATTGATTAAAAGGCCTAATACTTCAAGCAGAAACTAAGACAAATTACTATGATGTAGAACCAAATCAGGTCAAAACGAAGTTTGTTTCAGGAGTTTAAAACAGCTTGCCAAAACAAACTTTCTGAAAAAAAAAATGTAATCACCACTGTTCTGTGGTGATGACATAATCAGTATGTGAGATTCAATAACAACAAGTGAGATTCAAACTGCTAACACACAAGCAAATTCAAAGCAGTCGCTGTGCCCCAATTTTTGCCTACTCTTTTTAATTGTGTTTATAGTTCTGAACCAATTCTTTCTTCAGTGCGATGGTTTGCGGGCAATATTAGCCATTAGAGTGTGCATGGATCTGCACTTTGAGTTACCACCTAGAAATAATACACCATCTGGAAACTTTCAGGACACTCATTTCAACATACTAAGCTCATTCTAATTTCAAATACTATTTAGAAAGGATTTTATGCAGATTGGGACACAGCAAGTGTCCTGACTTCTGGCTGACACATTAAAAAAAATAATCAGTCCTTGTCTGCGAATTGGACTACACAGTTTTCCCTGTTTGTTGTTAAACTGATTTGTAGATGCATCATGCTCTTAAGACCGATTTAACAAAATAACTTCTGAAAACACATATTTCACCATTTTTTTTTTTTGCAATTGTGATCATTTTAAAATCGCAATCTGAAGCCCTGCCACAACCATAAGAACCCATCTAACCAGAACCACTGAGAACATCCGAACTATTCGTCGTTCCCAGAGGCAGTGAAGACATTTAGTAGGGACATTAACTCAGCAGGGAGTTGAGCTGGTGGGCTGTTAACATTCAAGCGCTGACAGACGCGTTCGCTCGCATCGACTCCCTTCATTTTTCAGACGATTACGTAAATATGGCTAGCGCCTGAAATCAAAGAAAAAAAAAAATCAGTTCGAGGGCTGCTAGCTCTAGCTGAACCTCATCCACACAAAGCCAGTGATCCACAAACCATTGCGCACACGCAGTTAGCTGCGTTTCAAACAAATCATAAATTATGTGCCCTCTTTTCAATGGACCTGACAAAGCAAAACAAGGAGGCATACATATTCTCCATCGCACTGTTTACATGGAGCTACTCCTGTCACCTTGGAGAAATGTCTAACAAATGTCAGCTTTCCAGGAAAGGGCCCTCTGGAGAACCCCATCCACAGAAATCACATGACAGAATCACATTTCTGAATATAGGGCAATGAGTCAGAACAGACTAGTGCATTATGGGCTACTAATGACTGACTAACAATCCCATGTGGCTCACACTCATCTCTGCCTTCACTTCATGACGTCCGTGTCCCGTAAGAGAGATTATTCTTCTATTTGCAACAATACACAGTGGTAACAAAACAATTAAGATAAAGGTCAAAGATGTGTCAGCTGAATAACTTTTTATCATCATGTTGACGACTAGATCACCACGGACATTATTACAATATGTTGGGATATTTTTCTCTGTCATACTTCATTTGGTTTTGTTTGTAACAAGCGACTCGTTGCGTCACCAGAAATATTGTGTGTTTACTACGGAAGAAGTGTTTCATTTGGCCTTGGGCTCGATTGTGAACTTTCTCCTCAAGACAAAGTGAATGGATTGGATACTGAGGGCTGTTTCCACTTCTAACTGTTACAGGGGTAATCAGCGTCGAAGCCCCAGATTCCAGCAGGAGTCATGTGCTCCTTTGACACCAAAGTTTATAAACACAAGTGTTGCTATACTAAGGCCAACTCTGAGGATGCGGTCATAAAGCTCCTGACGCCAGCGCCTCCTTGTGGTGATGTCACTGACAGCTATACTGGTTTCTTAGTTAAATCCTTCCTGTCTGCAGACCCCAACACATTCACCACACTTCTGACACATCTGCGGGATATACTGGGGGTCAGTTGTGTGTAGCTTGGTTCTGACTCTCTGCTGCACTTACTGATAAAGACACACAGTACCGTTCAAAGTTTGGGGTCATGAAAATTTTATGTTTTTGCAAGTTTCTTATGCTTGCCAAGGCTACATTTACTGGATCACAAATTCAGTAAAAACAGTTCTATTGTGAAATAATATTACAATTTAAAATAAATGTTTACTATTTTAATATATTTTAAAATGTAATTTATTCCTGTGATGGCAAAAGTTAATTTTAAGTAGCCATTAACTCCATTAAGTAGCCATTAATATGCTGATTTCTTCTTCTTATTAATCACATCCAAAATAAAAGTTTTTGTTTACATAATATATGTGTGTTTACTGTGTATATTTATTATGTATATATAAAGACACACAAATACAGAATATATCTTGAATACATTTATATAGTTATATTCTTATATTTTATATTATATAAAACTATATTTAATTTATAAACATAAGATATTTCTCTTAAATATATACATGCATGTGTTTGTGTTTATGTATACATAGTAAATACACAACACATTACACACATATTATGTAAAGAAAAACTTTTATTTTGGATGCGATTTAATCGCAATTAATAGTTTGACAGCACTATTATATTATAATCATTATTATTGTGTGATACATTATTAATTCAGAATTTTTGCTGAATAGAAATTTCAAGATCAGCATTTGTTTGAAATAGAAATCTTTCGCATTTTTAAATAACTTTTGATTAATTAATTTAATGTGTGCTTGCTGAATAATAGCTGAAGGTGTTGTACAATACAGGTCTTTCATGTCTACTATCATACTAACATTTTGTTAATATTGTGCCAGACACACTTTAAATTAGAGTTGAATATTGTCCACCATTTATTAATCTGTTAGACGTTATATAAATGAACATAAAAATAAAAACTAATGAGAAAAAGAACTGTGATATGTGACTGTATCTTCACAGCCCTACTTGAAGAGCACTTCATTCATGCATAAAATCAAGACAACGCAAGCTAAATTCATTATTGTTGGCATCAGCAATCTTGTGGGAGTGAATCCCGTAACTATATGATGGAAAATCTGTCTATAAGCGAGACGGAGATGAGGTAAAGGTGTAGATCAAGCGTTGGGCCCCTGCTTTGAGTCACAGAGCTCACAGCTCTGTAATCAGTGGAGAGCATGATCTGTGGACACTGCTGTTTGTGGTCAATGGGAAATACCCCACGGCTTCACACCTGCTCCTATGCTGGGCTGACCACAGGTCAACAAGCCTGAGCAGGTTTAACACACACCACTTCAACAGGGGGCTTGAGTTACTGATGTGCTTTGAGCACAGACATAGGAAGGTACAAGATAGCCCCCTAGTGACTGATTCAGTACATGTGCTAGAGGAACATGCTGCATCTGATAGAGGTCATGAATGTTATCAAGCGTCTAATCAGATGTACTTACTCTGGTCTGTAGATTGGAAGCCAATAGACGAGACGTCCACCTAAAACCAATTGGTGGGCGGCAAAATTCAGGAGGTCGGCAAAGATATCACTCAGGTGATACGCCATTGAAACAGGCACGTGACTCTCTCCAGAGCTGCATTAGGACATGAAACAAGAAAATATTATCAACTCAGAATCTCAATAGGGATAGTTCATCCAAAAAAAAGGAAAATCTGTCATCATTTACCCACCCTCAAGTCGTTTCAATAAAGCAGAAGTTAAGAAATCTTTATGTGCAAAAACTTCACTTGCCTTATGAACAAATCAATTCATAATTTTGCTTTTTGTAGCACTGCAGTTGCATTGAAAAGGGTGACTAATACATAATACACAACATTACATTTTGTGTTCCACTGAGAAAAGAACTTACTTACATGAGTGTAAGTAAATGATGACAATTTTCATTATTTGGGTAAACTGTTTTATTAAGAACCGGTTAATGCATAAGAACCGGTTTCCTATAAGTGTCCCTATAAGTGATATGAATATTTGTCTCTTGACCACCAAATCAATGATTTTTGAAGGATCATGTGACACATTTAAAAATACATAAAAAATAAAGGTATTTTAAACTGTAATATTTCTCAGTACTACTTTTTTGACTGTATTATCGATCAAAAACTGCAGGAGAGACTTTGAATGCTAGTGTAACTATATACTCTTCTACCATTTGTTGTGTTAGAGGTGAGGCAAAGGATTCCTGGATGACTGGCTCATATCTAAAGAGTGTTTAAAGTGGATCCATTAAAAATGCAGGTGGATAAATGTGATAGGCTTACAAGTCCTCAGGAGGTTTGATGATATCTTTATGAGATCCCGTTCTCCTTGTGGACTCACGAATACCATATGGAGCTGCACAAGAGGAAAGAAAAACGCTTCAAAACAACAGTTAACAGTACCAAAAAAAAATGAGGCTTTAAAAGGTGAAGTGTGTAATTTATGAGCCACTAAACATAATTGAGCAATGTTTACAAAACAGTATTCCCATGCAACCGAAAATCCAGCTAATGTTTTGGAACAACTTGTTTTTAGCTGGTCCAATCAGGTATTTTAATATAAAAATAAATCGTACACCCTTCACATTTAAAGAGTTTTTCTAGAAACATACGGTCTGTAACGATGGCATCAAACTGTGCATTTTTTCTCCAAACAGGTTTGGAAGCATCAGACACCATGACGTCCACATAGAGACTCTCAGTCCCATACTGCCGCAGGTTCGCTCGTATGTTCTCATCCGGTCCTCTCCATTTCTGATTCTTCCTGCTGGCTTTTCCTGCAACAGTTTTTAAATGCTTACACGTGTGCACTCACTACAAAAGTATGACTAAACCTACACTGTGTGGAAAACCAAAGGAGAAAATGTTTTAAAGGCCTTTTTTTAAAAAAAAACAAAAAAACATACCTATTCCATGGATAGTGTTATAATCGATGTCTGTTCCACATACATAAGCTCCAAAGTGTGAACATGCTACCAGAAGACTACCTGAAAACAAAACAGAGTAAGAATATGATCATTACAGGATTTAGGATAACAATACAAGTAATTTCTGCAATATATATGACTGTAGATATATCTTTATGCACTTTAAAAGTATGGCCTATAAGGATTTTCAGGCAACCAGAGAGCATTCAACTAAACAAGAACATCTGGCCTGCAGATCTCAGCGCATGTGGTGACAACAGACTTATGATAAAGCCCTGGCAACATTATGGCACGCTACAAACTCACAATAAGCCACGCTTTGGGAAAGAGACTGAGAGAGAAATGCAGCCCCATGCTGTTTAGAAAGCCAGCAATCCTTCATTTGACTGATGACACTCGAAAGTGTCTTTTCAAAGTCAAAAGAAAGAGAAAAAGTGGGCCAACTGAGACTGAAAAGTGAGAATTTCTGTGAGACATCACAACAACAAAAAAAAAATGATATAGAGATCTGCTCCTGGTTCGTGTTAGACACAAATAAGAAACAGAAGATGATGGCACATATCTTCAATCACCCAGACAAGCTGTCAGATGTGATTTCACTCAGAACGAGAAACAAACACAAACACCTGCTTCAGTTTGGCCCAAAATGAAGCGTCTAAACTGTTCTGATTAACAACGTGCCAAACAAACCCATTTTGGAAGACTAAATGAATTCATTTGCAGAATAAAGTTATCTGACATCACAGGCGTGTTGGACGAGAAACTTATACGCTGACTTTGCTGAATGACTGTTTATGTACTGACTTTTTAATACTAGTTGTCGAAGAACCACAAATATAATTCCAAATTCCAATAATTATAAAATTAAAACAAATAAATAAGTAAACTGATCAAATGGAATACTACTGTAGATAAATTAAATATTTTCCATTAATCAAAAAAAAAAAAATTAAACACATTACAAAAAATAATTCCACAAAATATATTAAGCAGCACAACTGTTTTCAGCATTGATAATCATAACAAATATTTCTTGAGCACCAAATCAGCATATTAGAATAATTTCTGAAGACTGGAGTAACGGCTACTGAAAATTCAGCTTTGGCATCATGAAAATAAATTACACTTAAAAAATATTACAATAGAAAACAGTCATTATATATATATTACATTTTTTTTGTTTTTTTTTAATCAAATAAATGCAGCCTTGGTGAGCAGAAAAGACTTCTTTCAAAAACAAATGAACCTCAAACCTTTAAACAACAGTGCATATGATAGCTATTTTGCAACAGCTTCAAATGTGTCTCATCCAATCAGATATTAGAGTCAAAAATGTATGTCAAGGGACAAGGGAATGGTTGTATTTAAAAGCCTTGTATGCGCTCGGATATTTCCTCACCTGTTCCAACAAAAGGATCGTAAACCAAATCATCAGCCTTTACTCTGGCATGATTGGCCATGATGAAGGAGAGGCCAGCGTCCATACTAGTGTTCCCAATGAAATGTCTCTTCTTCACACTGTACGAGCGAATTAATTCTCTTTGACCATCTGCAATCTGAAGAGAAAACAGTTAATACATTAGTTTAACTTTTATTTCAAAGGCATCAATCAGCTTTACTTTCTAGGCCACAAAACAAGCATTTTACAAATCCATACAATAGTCAAATGTGATTTCAGCAGACACGTTCTGAACTGTTATAAAACATCTGCTCACCCATCTCCCAAAGTATATATGGAAAGGCTCTTCTGGGATGTCATTAGGATCAGAGCCATAATCCTCCAGCAAACAGAAAATATGTTCTGGATCCTTTAGATTGACTGTTCCTTTAAATGGCAAGAAGTCTAAAGCCTGTGGCAAAAATGCAATTTTTATATATACACACATATGATTTTCACTGTCCATAACAGAAGACATTCAAACTTGCAGTTAAAGCTATTGCTAAACTAACACCAATTATCCATTGTATGCCTCAGAATCAGGCATTTAAAATGTACAGAGATGTAAATACAGCAAAATACTTACATCAATCTTTTTGATTCTGTCCTGAAACACTAATGTTTTGTTGAAAGTGTAGACATTGATCTTATAAGTTGAATTTTGTTGTAGATATGGAGCCTGTGAAAAAGTAATACAAGAGACAGTTTATTCAGAAATACATTCTGTAAATCATATTGTATTTATTAAGAGGAGAACGTTAACAAACCATGTTTTCTGCTGGATACTCCAACAATGACGTCCTAAGCGTGTCTGTTGTTGTTCCATGACCCCAAAGTTCAAAAGCAGACCTTGAAATCAAAATTAAACTTTACATAAAAGCAATTCAACAATTATTACTATTTTTGTGTTTGTTCAATTAAGTCTTTAAAAAAAAAATTTGTTTGTTAATGTCAATTAACATATGTTAACATAAGCATATGTTATTCCTTCTTAAAACTACATTTGTTCACAGCTTGTTTATTTCAATTCACAGTGCATTAATATTAACTACTTTTGGTTTTGAAATTGCAAATGCTGAAATTAGCATTAAGACAAATATAGGATGTAGAAATAGTGTTCATTGTTGGTTCATGTTAACTCATGTAATGAACCAATATAAACAACTTAAACCTTATTGCAATATGGCACCCATGGTTTCACCCATGAAATATTCATACACTGGTCTTAAGCCAATCATTGACTATATTCAAACACATGCAGAACCTTGATTAGAGTAGTAGTTTTTAAAAACAATTTGTCATCGTGAGCATTTCACGTGTAATGTAAGTGTAATACATTACTACAACCTACTTTCCACAAACCGTTCTGGACATGATACTCTGTATATCATCTTCTGATAAGCCATTCAGTTGCCAAAAAGGAGACTTGGAAGAAAAAAGTTAGAAAATAAATAACATAAGAATTACTTATGTAAATCAAGTGGAAAAACTATTGGGGATTACCTTTTCCCTGAATGTTTCTGATGTATCAAATGGACGGTTCCTTAGAGACAGCAAAGCTTTTATTTCCTGTAAACAAAAATGTATAGAGTGATATATGAATATCTACCAAACACAATTCGATCTTAGATTTAAATTAAAATAATTTGCTCTACAATACTGAGTTGAACTGCGAATAATGAGCCCTCTAATCCAAAAATACACTCTGACATATTAATTCTAGCATTTTGACACAAAGGTCTGAGTGAACTAAAAGTTTACAGCTTGTACCGGTAATCTAAAATCGACGTTATCATGTGCAAGATGAAGTAAATATTGTCTGCACGCTCGACCACAGTGGAGAGCCATGTTTGTGTGCTACATTCAACATAGTCCGATGAGTACATTGTGCTCGTAACAACTGTTCCTAATTGGCATCCCCGTACGTAAATCGCCTAAGAGAAAGTCTTGTAAAAGGATTAGACATTTGTACTTTTCAACTACTGTAACTCATTCCTTGGGAGTTGAATTAAGTAAATTGCCTTTGGGATCGGAACAATTGTGTGTTCGTGAAAGCCGAATAATTTTTTTCTTATTTGTTTTAATATAGTCCTTTTTGAAAATGGAAAAGATTTCGTGTCACCTGATGGTATCTTTTAATCTCATCTGCACGCTCATTAACTTCTTAAGAAGCTAAAATCTTCCCTGTCATTGGTTCATCATCTCGTACAGTGAGATGATTCTCGTGTTCTGATTGGTTGGTTTGCACGTCAGTCACTCTCACCAGAGGTCAGAAAAGTATCTGCTGCTCAACTTGTAATGTATCCACTTCCATCGCTGTTACAGCATGACAACCATCCTCAAGAAGCCAAACACAGGCGGTAAGGTTTTATTATTGTACACCTAATGTGCAGGTCATATATTTTGATGTCAAATAAATCTTTGTAAAGTTGATTACATCGTTAATCTATGCTGATAGATTGTCACTAATAATCTTGTAAGCTACAATGTTCTCTGTATAGTTTTATATAGTGTAGTTGTATATGTGTATTGTATATAGTGCCGTTTCATGCAGGCTTTGCATCCTACAGAACTGACAATAATGTCTCAATTCTAATGTCCCAATTCTTCTGTATTTTGAGAATTAAAAATTATTGAGAATAAATTCAATTTGAATTGAACTGAGTTTGATGAAAAATTGAAGTGTAGCCCACTTTAAATTTTAAGAATTATTAAAATAAAAAAAACTATAATACCTGCCCTTTTAATTACTTAATAAATGTATATATATATTCACTTTGAATATGGGATATTTCCAAAAACAGTTAATATTACTGATATGTTGTTAAACATTATAATCAATAAAAATCTCACCTATAAAAATGTGAATTCAAATTATAAGCTAAATTTCTCCTGATATTCCTGATCATCATAATTTTTCCTAGTAAGCATTATTTTCCCCAAAGTCTTCAAAATTCGAGCCAAACATAAACTGTGTGGAACCGTAAATACACACTACAAAAGATATTTATTTTTGCCTAGTTTTATAATCCTGGATCCTTAGTATCATTTATATGTTAATAAATAGTTTTTATTATTATTAGCCATTTTTGTGCTTGTGTCGTTTATATTCATTTTTAAAATTACAATTTAGTTTTCATTTATTTATTTATAATTTCAGTTTTAGTTTTTATTTCCAGTTGGTCATTTTAGTACTTATTTCTTGTTTCATTTAGCTGACAAAGGCAACGTTTCTCATTTTCATTTAGCTTCATGTAATATTTACATTTTGTCTTATTATAGCTTATTTCAATTAACAAAAATATTTTTAGCATTTCAGTTTTAGTTAACAATAACCTGGAACACTTTTTTCCTACAATCTATATATGATATAGTTTAGCTTAAGTGCCCCGACTAGTGTTGATTACATGGGGTCAGTCTTACTTGTAGACTTCATGAAGCTTTAAGTTATTTAAAGGCTGTACGACATGCAATCTTCTCACTCGCAGCCTGTGTTTTGCCAACAGTGAAGCATGCTGAAAACTAGAGCTGTTCTGTGAGTCAAAGGTCACCATGGAGACAGACGAAGCACCTCCGCAGCCTAATGACGACAGGGCGGAGACCTGTACCGTATCCGTCAAAGGTCTGACAGAGAACTGGCAGAAATGGTCCAACGACCACTGCGAGTATCAGAAACAAAATCCCTTTAGCAACGGCAAGCTGATTCCCCCGCAGATCCAGCGAGGACAGGAGGGCTATGGCAGGCCTTTAGAGGGCTCCAAAACCGAGCAGAGAGGAAAAGACGCCCACTCTCACATCAGCAGAGAGGTCACAGAGCTCTGCCAGGTCATTAAGGAGATCGGAGAGAGTGGGGATGACAGGAGGGTGTCTGTGCGGTTCGGGACTCTGTTTGAGAGATATGTCACCATCTCTAATAAACTGGTGGGAGTTCTGCTGCGAGCACGCAAGCAAGGGCTGGTGCACTTTGAAGGAGAGATGCTGTGGCAGGGAAGAGATGATGAAGTGCTCATCACCTTACAGTGATTTACAACAGTGATGGACACCATGTGCCTGCCTGTCCAACATTGCTTCATAGACATCCGTTTTACTTGAACATGAGTTAGGAGTCTGTTGTCAGCCAAAGAAACTTATGCTAATGAGATTTAAACTGAGTTTATTGAATTTAAATGTAGCAATGCGGTATATTCTGTTATTTTTTATGTATCACTGAACACAACTGAAAAAAACAATGATTTCAAATAGGATTCTAATCAGTCTTGTCTGTCATTGGTCAACAGGACAGGCAGCCCTGCCCCCTCTAATACCATTTGTTATGTCAATGTTGCTTTCAGGTGAAAAAAACAGAGCAACAACGTGTTTCACGTGTTCCTGCTTTAAAACATCTGATCTGTTTACTGGTTTTATAGGTACTTTAATGAAATAGTTCACTTAAAAATGAAAATTTGCTCAGGCCATCCAAGATGTAGATGTTGTTTCTTCACCATAACACACTTGCTCACTGATAAATCCTTTTGCAGTGAATGGGTGCCATCAGAGTGAGATTTTCACTTCATAAGATGTTAACTCATGGACTGGAGTCATGTTGATTACTTGTGAGTTATTGTGATGCTTTTATCTCTCATTCTGACGGCACACATTCACTGAAGGGGATACATTATTGAGCAAATAATGTAATGATAATGGCCTCAAGGGTGAGAAAACTTTCATCCAAAATGAAAATTTTGTCATTAATTACTTACCCTCATGTCATTATAAACCCTTAAGACCTTTGTTCTTCGGAACACAAATTAAGATATTTTTGATGAAATTGTAGAGCTGATCCTCCATCCTCCATAGAGAGCAATACAACTAAAATGATCCCAGATTATGATGCATTTACTACGATTCTGGATCTCGGATCATTTCAGTTGTTGCGATCTATGGAGGATCAGATGGCTCTCTGATTTCATTGAAAATATCTTAATTTGTGTTCTGAAGTTGAACAAAGGTCTTACTGGTTTGGAACGACATGAGGGTGAGTAATTAATGTCAGAATTTTCATTTTGGGGTGAATTTTCATTTTTTACAACCTACAAATCATTTTATTCTGATATTATCTCTGAACAATGATTTATCCTCAGAAATTACACTCATTCACCTTTAAGTGAACAATAATAGTGCAACATTGTAGTCTTGACAGGCCATATTCTCAAATCATAATCACATTAATATGCCAATCACTTTTTGATGCAGTGTTAAGGCACACATTGTTTTCCTATTGAAACCTTTCTAAATGTGTTTTTTTTTTTTTTTTTGAAATGGAGCTATTTTCTTATATGATGAATCACTTGCAAGAAAAGTATTACCTAGAAATATGTCAACTTTTCTCTATTGAGTTGCTTTGAATTTATCCTAAATATAATTAATATAAAAATACATGTATACTGATGATCATGTAATAGTTTTGAAGCACAAAAACTATTAAAATGCAGATAACAAATATGCAGGTTATTATTTATTTTCTTTAAATGCTTAGGCATATCATATAACCTTACACCACTCAATAATTAAATACATCTGAGGCAATACAGTACAATCTATGCCATGGCATAAACAGAGTTAAAACTTCATTTTGTGTCATATGAAGAAAGAAAAGCACAACTGCTCTTGCATCAGTGTTGCAGAACAGAATAACAAAAACACTGCCATGTATTCTGATGCCAAAATCATTCAGCTAGTGTGAGGTTAAAGGTCAAAGCTAATATTGAGATTAATTACCATTTTTAGCTCATTCATATTTAAAAGGCTTTGTCACAGCTCTGTATCCTTAAAAACAATCATATTACTTTAGTAAAAATGGAAGTATCCCAACTGTTCTCTGTGAAAGATTAATGATTCTGTCAAATTTATCAATGTCATTACTATTCAGCATGCTTTTTTTCGCCCCTAAAGCAATTGAAAAATAACTGCAGTTTTTTAGCTTCAAATTTGATTAGCCCGTCTGGCTGATGATATAACTAACAGAAAACACAGCATTATGAGTATTACAACCCTGAGGCACGAGTCTGTGACCTTTTGTCATCACAAACATATTGACTAGGACTGTTATTATGAGCAACGTGGCTCTGGGCATCTCAAACATTAATGTATTTTGAGTTCCTCTAGCTTCCTGTACATTTAGCTCATAGATTTCAGCCTTTGGAGTAACTGGTCGGCCTGCAAAATAAAGACATACAAGGGGTCAGCTAAACATTTGCACACTCCAAAGCAAGGGTAAATCAAATATCCTATGATCTAAAACATAAATGTTTTATAGTAGTAGGATCGGTAAGACTGTGACATTTCTCCACACATATCCATTTGAGCTGTCAAAAACAAAAAAGGTTTTCATTCCCCTGCCACTGTAGCTTGTCCATTTTAATTTAATACAATTTGCTTGTTCCAATTACATGACAAAAGGTCTCATTCAACAGACGTAATAAATGGCAACGTCTCAGAAAACATTTTGTTTGTTAATGCGTCAATAACCTGCTCCAAGGGAATGTGATTATTAGTTTTGGTGGATGTAATTTAGTTGTGAACTGAATTATAGTGAATAGTGGATTGTGTTATTGGTCGGTTCATTTGATTGCTTACCGTTACAAACCAATACGAGTTTAGCCTGTAGATCAAGCGGGACATGAAGCCCATTTGACTGACGGGTGCGAGAACATGGAGATGCAGATGTGTGACAGAACAGAATGGAGGCCAATGGAAGCCAAACCTTGGAAATATAATTGGAACGTGATGCATCAGAACATAACTCACAATGTTGTGCATGCTTCATAAACAAGGACTTGATTTTCGTGTAAGTGGCAGATGTTTTTCATTACCTAACATCATTTAAATCAGTCACATCGTTCTTCTGAAGTATCTCTTTCCCCGTCTCCACCAACTTCTCCACTACAAACCACAAAAAATAGATTTTGCACAGATGACTCCTCAGTAAAATATGTTATGCGTAACTAAGCTGGGAAGTCTGACTACTTGCACACGTTAAATAGGACTCATTATTTCAGATTGTTATACTAAAGTCTCCAGAGTAGCTACTGTCAGAAACGTCTAAACATTTACACCAGTCTTGAATAACTCACAGCGTGTTTACCTAATGGTACATGCTCTTTGCCGAGAGATTTACAATTGCCCACATGTTTACTTGGTACAACCAGATAGTGATGAGGAGCTCCAGGGTGGATATCTCTGAAACAGGATACAGTTTCATCCTAGAAGCGGGGAAATAAAAACAATACCAATTACAATGAATTATTTTCATTAATTTGTGTTATACTGTATATTTCATTTATTTTCGTACTTTTTTCGTAATTACTTTGACAGCACTATTTTAAAAATTCTGTTGTTTTTAGATACATTTAGAATAGATGCAACAAATAATGTGGCAACGTGAAGACCTAATGTTCCTACTGTAAAACATAATTCAAATTCATGATATTTCAGATTTTTAAATACGTAACTCTTCATTTATTACTTTATTTTGATGGCGATGGCCGAGTTTTTCTTAGGTTTAATACAAAATTACTTCATTCAGAAACTAACTTGACGAGGTTTTGTAGAGGAAATACTATTATAAATATTAGGACACGTCGGTATTTTACTTCTATACGCAAATACTGATTTCATAAAACAGGTAACAATACTGTAATGTGTATTGTGATCTTTAGCCTCTTTATCGTTATCATCATTCGCGGATTTATTATACATTAAATAAAGCACTGACAGCACACTCACGTTATGCAAGAGCTCGGTTCCCATTTCTCCGTTCACTATTTTACAGAAAATGCATTTCTTGTCATATCCATCATCAGTCAGGATCGTTGTACCGATCTCAGGTGTCGGTGTGTTTACGGCGGCTGCCATCTTCAAAACGTGAAGTCAGCGCTAATTACATCATCACAAACACGAGAGTCACGTCATTTCAACATATAAGTCCTCCGAGTCAGGTGCTTTTAAAGCTAGAAAAGCCAAGTATGATGATCTCTTTGTGAGAGAACCCGAGTTAAAATATACGCGTGTGCATACTTGAATGTCTAAGGCTCCACAATTATGCATGGTATTATTAATCAATTTCAGAATAAATAAGTGAATTTTATATGGGTAATAAAATATATAATATATAAAAAATATATATTGTATTAAATTAATTTTTTGTTTATATTTTAATCAAATTCTATGCACAAAATAAAATATTGAATATTGTTTTATAAAATGACAGTGGCAGAGCATCCAAAAAATACAAACTATTCTTGAATGTTTCCTGCAAGAAATGAAAGATGTATAAAAATGGCATGTGTTTGTCATCTTGTTGTAACATTTTCCATTATATAATGTTAAATAAACCATATATTTAATGTGCTATATTTTCTGTTACTTCATTTATAGAAGTCCAGATTTTAATCAAATTTATTCAGATTGTGAAATTCTGAAGAAACATCTAGTCACGCTTTGAATATAATTTCTTGCTCATAAGACGCCTGCTCAAAATCTGATTATAGGAAACATTTTCTATTCAACTGTGTGGAATATTACACATTTCTAAGCTTCTAGCAATTTAGGATATTTCTCTTAATGATATTGTCAGAACCTAGAGATATTTATGCTTTGGTTTCACCGTTATTTTAAACGGTAACAAACAAAAATAATATTTCTTGTATTTAGTAAAAACACAACACTAAAACCTAAAATATTATTCCCACCAAAAAGAAGAATAAATTAATAATGCGCTTACAAAAAATATAAATACAATTAGAGAAGTCAAATTAATAGTATCTAACAGTACAGATTTAATGATAATTCAAATATGAACCATGATTTATTAACAACGTTGTAACTATTTCATTCCTACTTGTGACCCTCAAAGTAGAAAGAGCTCTGCAACTCCTGGTAATTTTTTAGTGACCCCTATAGTGCGGGTCACGACCCCTGGGTCAGGAACCACTGCTTTAAATGATACATATTCAAGCTTCTTTTGCATTTGATTAGTTAAGCATCTCCAACAGCAGTGAATAAGACACAGCTGTGTTATTCTTTTTTCCGCCTATATCTAAGGAATAGTATTTTACTGTGTGCAAGCAGTCAAGGCAGCAGAATTTAAGCAAAATCTCCCTGCAAAATACCTCAGATGGAGCTCCCGACCGGTTAAAGGTTACTAATCAAGAGAGGCAGAAAGGATAAGTGAGTGACAACACACTATGTTAAACTGCTCTGTTTAGCGGGTCAACCGAGCAATTAATCCAGAGCACTCCAATATGTCAGGATGCCACATTTACCGCCTTAATGTATGCAAATGATGTCATTAAAATGCATGTTCATGTTTAGTCTCTAAATTAAGAGCTCATTTGCACTCCCAACAATCCAGAGATTCATTATTACAAATTACAAAAATAATAATGACTCAAGACATCAAATTTACTCTCCTTGTACACCCTCCCCTGTTTATATTATGAATGTGAAAATAATTTATGTGACAATCAGCAATTTGCAGCCACTGTATTGGAGGTTGTCAGCTGGCCAAAGCTATTATGTTATCTCTTGTTCTGTGGCTCCATATGATAAATAATGTGCCAGAACATGACTGTATGCAATTACAGTCTGCTGTGGTATTGCAGGAATGCAAAGGATTTAAAAAAAAAAAAAAGAGAGAGAGAGGACTAGCGAATGTGGGACATAGAAGATAATCGTGATGTGAATGGAAAATACAAATGCCTTAGAAATAACTGGGAAAATATGAAGTTAAGCGCTGTAACAAACAACGGATCTCATGCGTCTCTAAATGATTCATGACCAAAATATCAACTCCAGCATTGAGGAAGTCAATGTTTTGTCCTGAAGAGGTTGTAGAATTATTCATGAGGCATCGGCTTTGTAAATAGATCCTGTTGATTAAAATGGAGGAAGTTGGGGGGTGGCGACAACTGCAACTCATGAATCTCTGGAGAGAGAGTGAGAGAGAGAGAGCTACATGAAGGGAAAATATTCAGCTTTTTTAATCATGTTCTGCCCTACTTCCAACTTCCTCTTTCATTCCATACATCCCGCTGAGACGATTGCCATTGCCACTGGTCACCGTCACACTTGGCTTTATGAATCGGAAATTAGCCTGTGTATTTTTATTAAACTAAATGGCTGTGCCTTTTCAGACAACATGCTTGAGAAGTTAAGAGGCATGTTTAAGAGAAATGTAATCCGCTTTTTTTACATTTTAGCTTGTTTCTGCTGATATTTAAAGTCACTGTGAATTGATGTTTGCAAACTTTTACTTCCGTAATATCACACATTGCAAACAGGTAGTGTAAGTAGTTGCAATCACTTTATTTTAGCTACGTTTAAAGGGTTAGTTCACCCAAAAATTAACATTTTGTCATAAATTACTCACCCTCATGTCGTTCCAAACCCATAAGTCCTTTGTACATCTTTGGAACGCAAATTAAGATATTTTTTAATGATATCAGAGAGCCATCTGACCCTCCATAGACAGCAACACAACTGAAATGATCCCAGATCCAGAAACGTAGCAAAAACATCTGTAAAACAGTCCATGTGACATCAGTGTATCAACCTCACTTTGGCGATGCTACGAGAATACTGTTTTGCGGAAATAAAACAAAAATAACATAATTTACTCGTCTCCCGTGACTTACGTCTACCGCCATTTTAGAGGGTTTCTCAAGGCACCACATATGCAAGCTTTTAACGTATTTGATGTAATCAGCCTTGTTTACATCCGGATGAAAACACACGCATGTGCGTAATCTGCGGCTGTTTGCACCTACAAGAAAACGTACGCTTACACGGTAATGTTCTTTACAATGGCGGAAGATGTAAATCATAGGAGAAGAATGATTGAGTATATGATGTTATTTTTGTTTTCTTTGCGCAAAAAAGTATTCGCCTGTCGTCGCAAAACTGTAGTTGAGTCACTGATGTCACATGGACTTTTTTTTTACCTGTGTTTTTACCATGTTTCTGGACCTGGATCATTTCAGTTGTATTGCTGTCTATGTTTTAGGATGGATTAAGTTGATAAAAAAAATAAAAACATTAATAAAGTTGCAAAATGTTAGTAAAGGCCGCTGAAGTTCACTTTAAAATAGAAAATTTTAATTTTAATAAGTAATTGTGATAATATTTCATTATATTACTGCTGATTAAATGAATCCAGCATGAGCATATTATATTAACAACTCCACTACAAAAATAAACAAAAGCTGACTTTCAGCTCTAATTGGTACTGACATTCCAAAAAACCTCAAACTGTTAAAACTCAACTCAAAAGATTTTTTTATTATACTCCTTTAATCTTGTGGTACCATCAGCCAATTAGTGTTGTCAGGATGTCATTTTCCTGTGGCTCTAGAGTGACTCAGTTGGCATTTATGGCTAAAATGATTAGCACAAAACAATTTTTAGGCAGAACTGAAAGCCCATGAAGAAAGATGCAGAATCACTACTTCCAGGTGGTCATGCACCAGCTGAACAACTGCTAACACGATACTTTCTCCAGGTATTATTCTGATAGCTCCACTGTGTTTTTAATTCAATTACCAAATTAACAAATAGCTTATTTACTGTAGTCTCCTTAACCTGACACGTAAAGGTTGGGTTAGGTCAGTACTTCCACATTCTACCAGCAGGAGGCAGTGTTATGACATCCTTCAGCACAACCTTTGAAGTGTGTGAACAGTGTTTGACTCTCAGCTGTTTCATCATGTTCGTTCCTTTCAAACATCTGCACTTATAATTAACTTCGTCAAGTATGCGTGTCAGATAAACCATGGTAGATGTACTGTACTAGACCCACAGGCAGCTGAGGTCACAACATACTTTTAAGCAGCAGCAACAGCAGCGCATTGTGGAAGTAGATATGTACTGTATTTACATATCGCATATATTAATGCACTGTTTGTTCATTTTTTTGCAAGCAGTCTCATCAGTATCTACTTTTATCCAGACGTATCATGGAAATGTTAGCGCAACTAAAGAGAGCAGGTACCGTGAAACTCTCTGTTTACTCAGCTGTCTGTCACTCTCTAGACATTCTCTCTTTCATTCTTGTACCTTTCTGCACAGTCCATTTACTCTGAATTTGCAATGCACCTGGTGCTTATTTCCCTCTCTTCTTTCCTTTAGATTCAGTGTTTTCCCCTGAATTAGGGGGTGGTCACATTTGGTAGTTTTGGTTAAATGTTCTGTTAGTGTGGTTAATTTGAATAAGTGTAAACGCTGCCATTCGACAGCAAAGACCACCTGTTCGACGTAGAATGTGTTCTCACTTCTAGTTCAGTTCGCTTGATTATTTTGGTCTGGACCAAAACAGAAAATTATATGTTTGGTTTTGGTTCACTTAGCATTCGCACTGTCATGTTTTATGTCTTAAAGATGCAAAACAAAAGGCCAAAGGATACAGTCACAACATTCTGGACAACTTTTCTGGTGTATGTTCTGCTCACTGTATGTGTGTACGTATGTTTTTTAGTATTTGTACCAGTTTGTAACACAGAAGAGCTTATAAAATGTGTAAAGGAGTCAAAACAGAATGGAATTCCTGGAGATCCACTGAAAGGAGACTTCTGCCACCTGTATCAAACTGGACAAAAACAGAACATGATGTGACCCTTAAAAGAACAGAAAGCCCCATGCTATTGGTTTAATTAAGACATTTAAGTAATTTTTATAAACATGCCTTAGAAAAAAACATTACTGGTACACATTTTAAGACAAAACCAAGGCACTGACATGTTTTAAGATCAGTCAGTGCAGGCTTCTTTCAGTTACATTTTACAGTTACATTTTAGTCTAGGACTAGGCTTAAGCCTTGTCTGTGAAACTAGGGGTAAATGTACGGTGGCCGAGAGAGCTCAACGCGCTGCAACTAAAAAACCACATGCAAACAGAAAAAAATGGCTGCAACTTAAAAAAAACACATGCAAACAGAAAAAAACGGCTGCAACTTAAAAAAAACGCATGCAAACAGAAAAAAACGACAACACGTTAAGAAAACATCTTCATCAGTTTGACAACACAGGCGCTGCAAACACACGAACGCGCTGCAAACACACGAACGCGCTGCAAACACAGAAACGCACTGCAAATAGCACGGACCACAACGGAAATGTTTCAG
>JAUMHE010000068.1:16660011-16681872 GCA_032359235.1 Enteromius mattozi | reverse complement strand
TTAAGATTTAAGGGTGTCTGAATACTTTTCCGTACACACTGTATATATATATATATATATATATATATATATATATAACCCTAACCCATATATGTAAAATTTTAATGTACATATATATATACAAATGAAAATTATACCATATGATTTATTTTAAAGACTATAAAATGAGAAGACAATATACATCCAGTAGATGCGTACTTAAATAAACAAATAAAAGAAATGAAAATCTGGATGATAAAAGCCTGTGTGCACTTTATTAATTGTTAATGCAGCGTCAAAAAAAAGAGAGAATCCATTAGCCTTTACTCCAGCTCTCTAAGATAGACTGAACAGCATATAGTTGTATGATGGCACTCAGCCAGCGTTCCCCATCAAAGGGCCATTTTCATTCAGAGGTTTATTTTTAGAAAGAAAGACGTCTTTTTTATCCTCCTTCCATCCTCTCACAACCCTTTGTCTGGTTAATGCAGAAAAATAATGGGGTGGTTTAAGCTCTCAAGTTCTATATGTTCTGAAATACAGTAACTTGCCTTTTCCATTCTGGCAGTAAGTGGTGTTACTGTATATACAGTCTTTATCTGTATTTGTCTCACTGACCAGGAATTGGGAGGTCTTTTCCAGTGGCGCGCTGGCCATCTGCGCTTCGCTGCTCTGTAATCAGTAGTGAAAACACATTTCATGGGCCTGATTACCCAGGGCGTCTGCACAACTACAGAGGCAGGGCCTGGAGTCTGCATTACACACTCGTGCTTAAAACCAGCTGATGTGTGAGCCCTTCATCAAAGCTCCCTCTCCAGCAGGGGTGAGAGGGCTGGGAAAAAGGCTTTGGACCTCTAGGGTTCATGGTAACATGGTGAGTGGGAGGGTAACATGTTTCATTCGGTGGTGATGCAGTTCGAAAATTCTCTCTGTGTCTCTCGCCTGCTGTTCAACAGGCCCGGTGGATGGCTTTCAAGTTAAGCTTTAACAACCAAAAACCGTATTTGTTAGAGAAATACAATTTGGGATCTGGAAAATGGCAACGAGTCCTCGTTGGAATCTATAGTCTATCTTGTTTTCATTTCCGAGGCCTTGTGTGCCACTTTTCTTAGTATCGCTGCCTGAAAATTGCACCTCCATTTTGTAATTATTTCTGCATGGGCCCGGCGTGAGGAATGACATTAGAGGAGATGATTACGACCTAGTGGATGTGGAGCTCAGAGGAGGGAACATTAATTCCAGGGCACACGCACACATTTTCAACGCACATTTTTAAATATCGCACACATCCTTTCACAAGCTTTTGGTGCCAAACGTGACTTTTTAGCCACCAGTGCTTAGGGGTTAACAAGCTCAAAGTAGCGTAACTGCTAAGTTAAAGACATTTTTTCAATAGTATAGAAGTAGCGTAGCTTTTTTCTAAACTAGTGGTTGTCCAGTAGTCTGTTGTGGCCCAAAAACACATCCAAACTGTTTAAAAGTCTATTCTCAGTTCCCATGGTCCCAAAGTCTTTGAGAAAAATGCTAAATGCAAATGATAGGCGATGCACAGATATTATTTTCATGCTGAGTCATTTGAGTCATTGAATCACTGACTCAACTGATTTGTTTAAAAACAACTCACTTATTAAGACAACCACGTGTTTCATGCATGAATAGATCTGTGCTTTTAGGCAAATGGGCTAAATGAATGAATGAATAACTCACTCAAAAAGACAGTCACTTGTTGCTACCTACAGGTGTAACAGTGTACCCTTCAGAAAGAGCCACTGTAAAATTCCCAACAAATTCCTGTTACATCGCGATTCATGGATCAATTCTAAGATGTTCCAAATGAATCGTGATTATTTCTGGAATCAATTCTGAGTTTAATTTTTAACAACAGATGCCGCTCCAGGCTAGTTTTTTAACCACATACTCAAATGCTCCCAAAGTATGTTCGTCATGCAACTGATTAAATGCATTTGCACCTACTGTAGGCTTTTATGCTTTTCTGATGTGAGGGTAATGTAAATCTAAGCCACTATGAACACCCTTGTAATTTGCTTCAACCTTTTCAGACTTTATGAATGATTATTTTAGGTTTAAGTGGTGTTTGAACGGAACTGAAAGCAAGCAGACTACAGCTGTTTCTAAAGCATTCAAGTGTCACTAAGCTCAAAATTGATTCAAGGAAGAATCGCGATGCATTCAGAAAATTTCAGAATCGATGCAGAATCATTTCCTTGATTCACCATGCAGATTTAAAGACCAAAATTGTTGTAAAATGAAATAAATTACTTATTTAATATTTACATAAAATCATTACACTGTCAAAAGCTTTAATATAATTAACTACTTTTTTTATTATTGAGCAGTGTAGCTTACTACGTTTTCAAAAGTCTAGCTTGAATGTAATGTAGGAGTCACCCACAGAGTAACTGCTTAAACAGAATCACAAAAATGTTGCCTCAGCCTGAAATTCAATATATGCATTACATATGCACAAAATGATTTCTTGACTGTCCCAGAGTGCTTTGGGGGGGAAGTTAATCATTTATATGATATGTTTCCTGTACGTCTATGCAATGTGCAAACATTCAAGAGTAGAGTTATGGCAGACTGGGGCTCACATTCCACTTGTATGCCATATAAAGTCACAAAAGAAACTCACAAATGTCACTTTCCACACATACAGCTTGTAGCGCTGGGGTATGCGAGATTCACAGCATGATTTATAACGCTTGTGTGACAGCTGAACGGTGGCCATATCATGAGATGGGAGCTCATTTCAAACTGCAAGCATGGGTCTATTCACATGGTCAGCGGTTTGCGTTAATTTCTCTCCCTCTTTCTCTCCCTGTCTCTGTTCCACTCGTCTCTGTCAGCTCCCCTCAGTGGGGTTGGTTAAATCGTCCATAACACATAAACGCTCGTTTATAAAAGCTGACAGACATGGCAGTCGTTTACAGAAATTAATTACCTTCCACTGGAGCTTCATGCGTCAGTCACGCTAGACCAGTCTCAACTACCTCCATTAGAGACACCTCCACCTGCTGAGAGACAGACAGAGAGAGAGACCCATAAAACACATCTTTTCTTGCCAATAATTTCATTCATGATGGAATTCCAAACAGAAAGCCAAATTGTTTTGCTTTTTTTTTTTTTTTTTTCTGGAAAAGGCAGCGACTTTCATTAATCTGCGGTTGGTTAATGAAGCCAATCTGTTGAACGTTCATACGACGCCACCATGACTCTCTAATTACGGACACAGATCAGTTGAGCTTGGTTAGCTTTTAGCTTAATGAATGCAACATGGCAGAAAGCGCTACATCTCAGCTCTATTAACGGAATAATAATTTATCCATTGCCGCTTTTGCAGAGATTAAAATGAACTGGTATTTTTAGTGCTGTTTCTCCAGCTCTACGGCGGCGTATTAATGCAAACTTGTCAGCCATAATCTCTGCTTGGTGTGATTTTCTGAGAAAAGCCTCTCCATCACTTGTTTATCAGGGTATACGCCAAATGGAAAAACAGGAACTAGTTTAATATCCACCCATTTTAACATGAAACGGCATTTGCAACCCATTTTACTTCGGCAATTTGATGTATTTCCGAGCGAAGCAGAATGTTCAACGAGATAAAAATGTAGGGTCGGAAATTACAAAGACAAATGCGCCATATATTTCTTTGGAATAACATACGCAATAAGACCAAGAGTGTGTTTTAAAGTGAAATCCCACCCAAAAACTGCATTTTTGAAAAATTATATTATATTATCTTATAAGAAAAGGGGTCCAGTGATGTTTTGGACCCCATTAACTTCCATTACATGGACAAAAACAGTTCTTTCAATCAACTAGAAGTTTTGGAAGACTTGTGGGTGAAAATGAAAAGTAAATTGGCTTATATTTGATTAGTTTTTTTTAGGTTGTTTTCCTTTTTCCTCTCCCCACCCAGCTCTTTCTCAGTTCATTCTTACATTAACCCTTCTTCTAAAGCATTTAAAACCCATCCTCACACCCTCCTTTTCTAACCAGCTCACTGTAGTTCCGCCAGTTACTCAAATGACACACTTAAAGAAACGTAGGATGAAATCAGTCATTTGAAGAGCAGAAGATTACGCTTCTCGGCACGCCGCGTGTCTGGTGTGAATCTGTGGCCGCTCTTTGCCGGCAGAGGATCTAATAAGTGCGCCGCTGTGCTGTGGGTCGCCCAGTGTGAGATTAGAGGAACTCTATTAAACTTTATGGCTTCGAGTTGAAGCGCGGGGAACAAAGCTGTGTGAAATGAACCTCAACTACCCAGGGACTTAACAAGGCGCTCATGAGTGATAAAACACACTGGGACATTTTCTTGGAGATGGGCGGGTTGGTTTCGAGCCCGCCTACTTCACCGATATTTCAAAACATATCGTGTTTTCTCACCCATTTGAGCACTGCTTTGGGAGGAAGTTGAGATATTGCTGGTTTTATGTGTCCGTCGTTGCAAAAGTTTTACTAAAGAGTGCCTGTTAAGCCTTCTGTGTTACAGTTGTGGGCTATTTTGATGTTCGGAATTGCTTGTACTTGTATTATTGCTGTATGCAATATGCATATACCCTGTATGAACAAAATACCTGAAGAAAGCAGTATACAGTACATGCTGCATGGTATTCCTCAATACATGTGCTCAATTTGACCTTTCATTTCCAGTGTGATGTATGAAATGGGAGTAGTATCACCTGTGATTTTTAACATTGAGAATTGCATACTATAGAATATGATTTCTGCCATATGTATATACAATATATTGCAAAAATAATTAGAGAAGCTCACTGGTATGCTATTCTGAACATACAGTACTGTAACTATTTATTTCTTGACTAATTGATTGGACTGCCAAATGTTACAGTTTTACTAGGACTGCATAGTTAAAACATTTAACTAATATAGTTTTCTGCAGTTAATAGTAATGTACTGTGTGTGCGTGTGTGTGTATTTAGACAAGCATACGTTACTGGTGGATAAACGAGGTAAGGTGTCCCACATGGGGCATACAGTACATCCACTTGTGGTACTTGCAGCCGTTCTTGTATAGAAAACCATGGCTTGCAGGGCCTGGAGAAAATGCTGATGTGAGAGCATGTAGCACTTACTAGCACTAAGTAAATATTAGTACATATCAGTATTAGGTAAATATTAGTATCGATTTAGAAAGCTTAATTGTTAAACAGACAATATTAACCAGAGGACTCAACATATTAAATCTCCCTGGACTTAAAATGCCAAAAAAAAAAGAAAAAGAAAAAAAAAAAGGTTTCAGTTTATTTTGATGGCCCCTTTAATTCATTTTGTTCACTATAATTAATGTTGCACATAAATAATGTCTACTAACTCTCATTAGAGTGTTAGTTGACTGGTAGGGTTAGAATAAGTTGTATGTTATGTATGTAAAATGTGTAGTTATTTATAGTCAGTTGAATGTCTGCAGGGAGACCATCACAATAAAGAGTTACAGTAGCAGATATGAAGCAGACAGTCCACTTATATTCTAATGAGAGTTAGTTGACGTGGTGCAGCATTATACTGTCATAAGAATGCTCAAAAGGGACCGTCAAAATAAAGAGAAAAAGAATTGAATGAAATTAATAAATACATTTTAAGATACCTGGACACTACTGACATGCACAGAGTGAGGTTACGTGGCCAAATGCTGCCACTAGGTCAGTACCCTTTCAAAATATAATAATATATACCATTTAGGTACTAATATGTGCACTTTATGCACCCTTTAGTGGTAAACAAAGTACCAAAGTGTAGCTTTAGAAAAACTACCACCCCAGTGATAAGATTTTTTTTTTCTGAGAGTGTAGCATATTATTGTAAAACATTTGTAGTCAAATAAAGGGAAAAAATAGTTCAATAAATACTAGGTGTTTTACAGTATTTACCGCTTGTATTCTGTGCAATCACAGATCTTCTGCAATTTGCCATCTTTTCAGCCTAAAATTGTAAATAATAGCATGTAAACATGGTAATGTAAAATGCATTCATTCATACCATGTTTCTCACACACAATCAGCCATGATCAATCAAATTGCATTTCTTGAGATGTGATTTACTATGCAAGGTCAATCTGACCCCGTAACAGCTAGATCTTTAAATGGAAACAGCATAGAAGAACCTGTCCCAAAAGTAGCATGCCAATGGTAGAGCACAGGAATGCACTCTTGGCACTGTGACTCACCCCACGTGATCAGATTGTATCAAGATTCCCAACTTTAAATTGTTTCCATTCCATTGTTTGCAAACAATGAGCCATAGATAAGAAATTAATATTAATATAGTCAAAGATTGCTGTGATAAATTGTGTCGGTGAGGTCTGATCGCAAATTGATTATGCATGCATGTCAGATGCGCTCTATTTCTATCCGTTTCTCATTCGTTTTCTCACACGCTTTGTTTCAAACACTCTCTTTTTCACCCTCCCTCCCCCTCTTCATGATTGATGGCGTTGCAGCTTTTATCTCAGGTAAGCCTGTGCTGTTACTTATCTAGCCGGACTGTCACTGGACGAGAAAGGTGTTTGCTAGCACCACTCAGACAGCAGATTGGCTGGGCCGGAGCCAGTTGGGATAAACCCCCAGGTGGCGGGACTGTGGCCAATGTGGCTGTGCTGAAGTGTGGATGGTACATGCAAAACTACATTTTCACATTGTTCGAGGAAAATGAATGGTGCTTGTCTGTGCAAAACATGGCACCTAGAGTATTGTGGCTAGTTGCCCACCTTCAAGCTATCGGTTAGCTTACCATCTAAACTAACACACTGTTTCATCTGTATTAGCATTAGACTTTAATATTAAATGCATTAGCTTGAGACTGGTGTAATGGAATAGCACATTAGTGGTAGATTTACGTATTTCCATCTACTGGAAAAGAATGTCTGCCTTAATATGCTCTTAATATAGTGATATTCTCCATTACACAGACTCTGGTGTTCAATATTGAGTACTAAACCAAAACTTAACACTTTAAGCAAACAGCAGAGGTCTGTTTCTCCTTTTACGTATTAAACAGGCCTTCGACTGACACTACAGTATTACATCCCTGCTTCCATCCAAGGGACACAATTATCCCATGTTTTTTCTGTCGTCCCACAAATGAGTGCAGCCGACTCTATTTTCCCAGCTGTGCAGCAGTCCAGATGAGAGCATTTTTTTTCTTTGGCTTTTTGAGAATGGTACCCCTGAGTTGCAGGGAGTGTGTCCAGCTCCATTTGCAGAGTTCTTTGAAGACCGTAGCAAGAACAATTATGGCGTCATGGCACTGGCCTCATTCTGTGAGCATGTACTCACGCTAACCCTGCACAATCATTCCAGAAAAGCCCCAAAACATCATGCAAAGTAAGGAAATAAAAAGGCTATTAATTTCAGCTTTTTCACTGTTCGAAACTACAATCCAAGCCAATACATATAACTACATGGAGTAACATGGAATTAACATGCATCACAAAAACAGATCTTGATGGGATCCATGGCATTAAATAATATTTAACATACAGTATTTTAAGTAATCTGCAAGTATTTTAATTAATCTGCAAGTATAAAAAATACATATATTTAAAATATTCTGTCACATGGTATCAAGCAATGAATGTATCATCATAAGGAATCCAATTTGCTTTGATCCTTTGAAATAAAAGAGTTTGATGCACTATGAAAACACACTGTAACTCAAATCTCCCAAGACCAAAATGACCAAAGAATACTAAGCTGCAAAAAACAGCTTGCTTAGATTTTCTGACCTTTAAGTCTGATCTAAAAGTTGGTGCATCACATTTCTGCATGAGCTGATCTTGCCGCAAAATATAATGCAGAGTTTCAAAAGGGTGTTATTGAAGGATGGGCAGTTAAAAAAAAAAAACTATATAGGACTTAAAAGCAAACCCACATGTTGTGCGCAAGCAAGCTTTAACGGTACAGCAACAACAAACAATTGAAAGGTTTAGTTTTAATGATCAGAGACAGGGAGAAAATTGTCATAACTAAATTATGAATGTTCTGACACACAAAAAAGTTTTACTATGTTATACAAGGACCCCGGGGGAAAAACTAAATAAAAAAAATGTATGACCCCTCTAATAGCGTTTTTCAAGGATTTTCTATTGCTGTTATGACTGCTTTGACTTTTAGTGGCCATGCACTTGGTGTGCTGTGGATTATTTGAACCCCTTCCACTGGCTTCTCATCTCTCTTTCTCTCCCTTCCTCCCTCTGTGCCTCAGCATTCCAATCATAGTGATGAGAGAGCTAGACTCGTACACCTCTCTCTCTCCTCCCGCACTGCAGACGACTTTGAGAGCCTGTCCTAATGAAAATGTATTGTTGTCTTTCCCAATCGCTGTTTGTTTATTAGGTCTCACATTCCTTTCACTTTACTGCAGTCTTTAGGCAAAAAATTGCCATAGCTCTCATAATTACCGCAGTCAGTCTGCAAACACTTAAAGCCTGCTTTTTCTTCTAGCGCTAATTTGTCACGCCCTGAAACTGTCTCTTACGAACAGCCGTATCTGCATGTGAACTTCGTTTTAAAAGAAAAAAATACCTCAACAATGTCAAAACAATGATCAAAGTGCAAACTCAAAGAAAGAGCGTATAGGAATGATTAGGGAGAGATTTTTCAGTTACTTTCTTTTTGAGTCCAATTTTTCTGTTGCAAATAATTGGCCACTGCAACAAACATTATTGCATCTCTATCCCAGCACAGCATTTCACTTCCTGGATTTTTTTTTTGGAATAAGCAACAGTGCTTTATGGAAGATTGATTCATGGCCGTTTCTGCACTGCACTTATGTACTCATATGCATGTCAGTGTGTCAGTATGTCAGTGTATCAGCCAATACAAAGCTATCAGCATGTGTCAGACAAGAGCAAAGAAACATCTTACGGTCATTCATGTTTTATTTACTTAAAGAAAGTGAAGTTAAAAATACACTCAGAGGATAAAAAGAAAAGATAAAGCTTGAGAAAAAAGGAGATTTGATTAGGTACAGTCTGCGGTTGACCAGTAGGGGGCCTCGGCTCCTTGCTGTGTCGTTCTCAGTCTCCTCCTCCAGAGTGTGAGAGTAGGAGTAAGTCATCCCCTTCAGCATCTAGTGAAGCCGTGCAGTGGGCGGCAGCTCTCCCATGAGGACAAACAGAGATAGGCTGCTCAAGACACTCCCCTGACTGGGAGTGGTGCAGCCAGCCCTTAGCTCCACCTACCAGGCTGGAGGAGGAGGAGGAACACGGCGCTGCCTAAGCTGATCCCTTCAATCTTCCCCACAGTGTGGAGCAGCCGGCAGCGCGCACACACACTCACACACTCTCACACAGCCACACACACTCACACTCACTCTCGCACACACACTCGCGCGCGCGACAAAGCAGGCAGTCGAGGGAGGCGGGTAATAAAGAAAATCACAGAGGAAAAAAAACAGCGTTGCTGCACCTGGACTTTTCGGATACTGCAGTCTGCCTGGAGTTTGTGGCGTTTCCTGCGTGCCTCGTAACCTCACGGCTCACATCTGGTCCTTCCTGCAGAGGGTTTGAGTCCCGTCAGCTGCGCTTGCAGAGATCCAAATCCGACGACTGTCTACATTGCTGCTTTGTGCATCCGCCAGACGGGAACAAAGTGTGCGACTGGGATATCTGACAAGCTCCTCTGGGAACCAACGCTGCACCGACTGTCAGAGAGAAAGAGAGAGAGTGAGAAAGAAGGAGCTAGATAAATAGAAAGAGAGAGAGAGTCAAAGTCAGGGCATGAGCAGGAGACTAGAAGCCGGTTTTCCGGAGAAGTGATCGCCACAGTGCCCCCTCCTCTTCCCTCGCCTCCTTCCTTCCTTCTCTCCTCTCTCCTGTGCCGCTGCTCCTTCTTTCTTCGCGCACACCTCTGCTGCTATCCCATCCTCGTGCCTCAGCTCTCCTTCCATCACCTCCTCCTCCCCTGCTCCCGAAGACGGCGTGAAGAGGAGAGGCACAGCGCGCGCACACTTGCCCGTGTGCCGTATCATCTCATTCTCTCTCTCCATCCTTCCTCTGGCTCCGTCCCTCACGCGGATCTAGCCTCTAGCTGCGGAACCACAAGCGGAGGCTTTTTGAGTTGTTGGATCCCACACGCGAGTCTCTGTATCCAGCCACAGCCAGAAGGATTCCAGCTACATGGGCAAACGTTTGGAACAGCAACCAATGTACCCCCAGTACACTTACTATTACCCTCACTACCTTCAGACTAAGGTAAGGCACCTTGGTTATCTGGTTTTGTGATGTTCTGATTGTCTGCCTCACATGCTTCCTTGCATCTGCACAGTTCTGACAGATTACTGACACGCAAACCACATGACCGATATTTGACATGGGCCACTCTCTGGAGGTGCAAGAGTGCCCGTTTATCAAGAACGCATGCATGCACTCTTGCACGCAAAAACTCCCGAGATTCTGTCCTCTCAGCTGTGTAGCCTGCGGTGGAGGGACTTGAATAATTGCATCCATCTCTCTAAGCCCCTACACCACCCGGACGTGGAGAATTGATTACTATGGGCTGATCGATAGTGCTGAGATGCTATCGGGGGCAGTGGTGATCTCGGCCTCGCTCTGTGATTCATGAATGTTTTTATGCGGCACACCCCATAAGAGGCCGGCACTTGTGTAACATGTTTGAGTGAATGAAAGTGGAGAGAGGGCTATGATTGGATCAGAACAAAAAAAATGGCTGTCAGAACAAAGGGCGTGAAGATGCATTTGCTTGATCAACTTGGGGTGGGTAAATTACAAAGTACAAAAGACAAATGTGAGGAAAGAAAATTTATGGAAAGTCTTTTGGAGGAGTTGCTTGCTCAACATTGGCCAAATATGCAAGTGTTCCCAAAAGACACATGATAAATGGCAATGGCCAAGTCGCTCTCCATCAGCAAGTGTTTACGACCTCTCTCCTTCTCTCCTTCTACCCGTGTTATACTACCGGAATTTAGAATTTTAGCTTGGCCAATCTCAGCCTTCAAAATCTTAGAGGAGCTTGTAGAAACTTGATTGACGCCCTTCATCACTAGTCTATACGCGACACTAGCAACAGGCACCGTATTACCCATCAACACACACTCCCCCACTCCTTGTATCTGCCTTCAAGGTCACGTCAAATTGGATCTTACCCACTTCCGCTGTCTAATGAGTTTCTCAGAGTGTCTCCGAGGGATGTGGGGGCTCGTCCAGAGCACCATGTCTTTGTCCTTCTCTTTCGCCGCAACCAAAAGTCCTCACAACAATAACTTACCTTGCTAAATAGGGCCTGTCAAAGAAAATGCATGCATATTCAGAAGGCTCAGAAATGTGCAAAGTATGTTGGTGAACACTGGAGCATCATGGGTAATGGTCAAATGGGCCAGTCTGGGAATAATTATTGATCTGTAGATTATTAAAGGAGATGGAGGAGGTTTTTTGGCACTGGGACGGAGTTTCAGATTTCAGATATTCAGTCTAGCCTGTGAAGGATGGGGACCTCATGTGAGCACGGGTCAGCGTGAGTGCGATTGCGTGTGTGTGCGTGATTGAGGATGTAAATGGCCTGTTATTAATCTTATTAATCTAGCGTGCTCTCTGAGTGGAGGCATTCCTCCGGGGGAAATCAATCATGAGTGGGAAGAGGGGCAACTGACACACAATCACTGCCCTCGCTCTCTCTCTCTTTCCCTCTCTGCCCCAATAATGCTGTGTGCTCAATGAGAGGCAAATGTTAAGCAGGGGAAATTATGATGCGACAGTTAGCTGTTAATGTCGAGAATCTGTAATTCAGTTAAGTTATTATAAAGACCCTGGTATCAATTACATGTAAATGACTTACTTTCATTGAAGTAGGTTCAAAAGAAAATGAAATGTGTCTGGAAATCCATCCATTGTTTCATAATATGGGTCATAGATATCACTGAACGTGAAATTCGCTGGAAACAATATCAGCTAGATTTGTTATACAAAGTGAACAGATTGCAACTGCAGATTGCATTTCCACTTTTCTTCCTGACACTTTAACAAGAAGGTAGCATTAAATCTATCTATCTATACCTTAAAACATAACTTCACAAAACTTTAAAGATTTCAAACAAGGATTTGTCAAGACAAAATTTACAGTTTGTCAAATTTTGCTTTTCCGTTTAAAATATAAAATACATTTTAAACATTTGGATTACTTTTTATTTTACTTCCTTACAATTAAATTCGAATTGCAATTCTTTCACTGTACCTCAGTTCAAAGAGAACAGTTGCATTGGAATAAGAAAAAAAAAACATTCTCAGTTCAGTTCAATTCCAAATGACACACATCCCAAATCAATGGATTCAAAATCTAACTCTCCTAATGCAGATATCTACTGTACCAGTATCACTTCCCTTTCCTTTTGCAGGGTTTAGCTGAACATGGGTGGATATATAAACGTGAGTGTGTGAGCTGAGGTCTCCTTGACAGCAGTCATACACCAGTGGGATATAAAATAGAATTTAAGGGAGGTAATTCCCCCCTGGTATTGTGTCAACAGAGGCCAGTGGGGCCTCGTCTTCCATTCAATCAGTGGCTAGAAGTCAGAGCTTTATGGTGTGTGTGCGCATTGATGTTTCGAAAGGAAGGGAAAGGGGAAGACAGCCAGAGCGAGCACTCAAATCCAGAGCCATGAGATTGCGTATGCGAGCAAGTCCGTGTGTGTGTGTGTGGTGTTCGGTTACACTCTGTGGGGTCAGCTTTATGTACAGCAGAAATAACATCCAGTCGGCCGTTTAAACCTCTCCTCTCAGTGGGAGTGCACGCTAACTGCCCTGCAGTGAGGTGACACGCGGCTTGCCAGCAACGTTTGTGCTGCATTATGGGAATGGTGCATATATGTGGCTCATTATATTTCCGCTGCTCTCAATGTCATTTAGGATTATTACGTTGTGATATTTACTCCGCTTGTGGATAATTACCAGACTGATGCATCATTTTCCTCTAGCAGCACCTATTTTTTAGCATACGGGTGAAAATGCTCTCATCTCCCCTCCTCCAAACAACCTTCATCTGAATAATTAAACTCGTTAATGGACAAGCAATTTTCAGGTATCAACGACAATTTGATTTTCAGTATTCATTACCAACACTGTCATTAAACAGGTGAAAGGATAGATTAAAATCCACAAGCACACTCAGCCGTTTCACACACAAATTACCAACTGCAACAAATTGAGTAATTTAGCCTTAAAATATGCTTAAAATTTTGAATAATTGTCTGGTTGTTATTTTTTTTTAAATGTGGTTATTCGGTCCAAAACAAAGCCTGACTTCTAATCACTTGCCTAGTCCAGCGTTTTCCCTTTGAGAGTACAATAACATTACTTGTAAAAGCATTACATGATGTTAGGCTATAATACTGTTTCTAAAAGAAAAATTTGGGTTGTTTTTACTCTAATGTATTTTTTGCTATTTGAGTTTTTCTTCAGAGTTGCTGTTGGAAGCGATCCATAATGACATATGCAGAAACATGAACTTACAAGAGTGCAGGCTTTGTATGCGTGTGTGAATTATACATGTAAACACTTCCGTCGGGAAAGCCTGCACTGTAAAATGCTTGCAGTAAGTGTCTGCCTGTAACCATCGAGTTGGGGATGTCAGATCTGCCTAGAGTGCTAAATTATGCTTGTCCGTGTGTAATTTTTCTGTTAGCATTGGAGTGTGCATCTAAGCCACAAATAGGGCCCTATGAATTCAGTTTTATTTTTTTCCCAACCTTTGTGTTTATTTTTCTGGATCTGTTTTAATGGTTCAATGAAATTTGAATTATCCAAATCGATGTCAAGTAAATTGAATTCAAATTTTTTTTTGAAATGTATACAATTTTTAACAATATTGTCTTATTATTTTTTTCCAAAGAAGTTTGATGTCTTTTATTTTTCTGGATTTGTTTTGATTTAATACAAGTTAATTATATACAAATGGGGATAATCAAATGAATGCATAAAATACAAAAATGTAAAATATAATCAAATGAATATCCCTTTAATTTGTACAATAGAAGATTACTGTTTAAATTAAAACTTACATTACAAATTGTGATGCTGTGTGAAAACTTTAAGTTTTAATGAACTGTACTGTATTATTATTCAATTAATTAATCAAAATTCTGTTTTTACGAATTGATTCCCCAATTCCGTCTACTTTTTCCACATTGATGAAATCGTCGGGACCTATACAGATTTTGGTCATATAAGTCTATATTAGGGTTAGAGTCTATTTATATAGTCTCTGTCTTCTCACTCTGAGGTTTCTATTTAATGTTAAACATCGGTAAGTTGCGAGAAGAAAAATATAGTGTCACATGACCTCATTTAGTCGGAAAGCACACGTTAAACTACATCACTATGCAGTCTAATATTCACAAGAGAAACGGTTTTAAATACAAGCATTTATATTTTTAGTCCATCAATGTTCTTCTCTTTTCCTCCCTATCTTTCTCTCATCTTCCCTCCCTTTTCCTCTCTCTCTCTCCCTTTCCTACTGTGTCCTGGGCATTCTCTCCAGCCATCTGTTCAGAGGGGTGGGGTTCACTCTGAAAAGAGGAACATACTTGGCAAACATACCCTCATAGGTGGATAAAATTTTATGCCCAAGATTGTCCTCGTTTCAGGGGTGAAACGCTTTGCATTAGTCACGAACATAAAAAGAGAAGAATACAAAGCGCACAAAAGAGCTGTTTGTAGTAGTAGTTCAATATTTTTTGGCCCGTTCTGAAGGTGAAATGTGTTCTAGATTTTCACATCTTGCATCAGAGAGTAATAACTCTCATACGCATCCAGTCACACAAAACCAATATAAGAATGCAAGAAGAATCTTTCATTGTCACGATGCTGAGTTAAAGTACTTGTACAATAGCACTGATAAAAATATAGTTTTGACTGATCCAGCGAAACGCGTCAATATACAAACAAAAGATTATTTTTTTTAATTCAATTTTAACACACCAAACTATTAGGAAAATAAGTGTCTCATTCAAAGCTCCAGACAGTTTTCATGTTTTATTTAGGACTCTCTGGACCAATTAATGATCCTTTTCCATGACCTTTCTAGATATATAATAGTTGAAATTTTTTTTATTTCATTTGTTTGCAAGTAGAGGAATGCAGGCGCATGAGTTTTGTACTCTTATGAATGCACCTTGAAGATTGACACAGAAGAGAGGAAGTAGTTGAATAAAGTTGTTATTTTTGTTTTCTTTGCACACAAAAAGTATTCTCGTAGCTTCGTAACATTATGGTTGAACCACTGATGTCATATGGGCTATTTTAGCAATGACCTTACTACCTTTCTGGTCCTTGAATGTGGCTGTTGCGCAGAACCTGATTTTGCTAAGTTCAATGTGTCTCTGGGTCAACATCTTTGTTGACCCTGGTACAACATTGTGATTAGCCAATAAGATAACCAGTTTATAGTTTTTGTGAAGTTTAGGCTTACAATCAGTGTTTGGTGCTTGTACATCAGTGTCAGTCATCTATCATTAAATATGATTTTAGGAATTACTCATGAGTAAGGTTAGGTTTAGGTGTGGAGATATGGCCAAACTAAAATTTTGGATTAAAATGGTGTTCCAGGAACACATCTAACTCAGCAAAATCAGGATGTGCTGGTAGTTGCATTGCTGTTTATGCAGGGTCTTGGGTTTCATCAAAAAAAAATCTTAATTTGTGTTCTGAAGATGAAGGTCTTACGGGTTGACATGAGAATGACAGAATTTTCATTTTTGGGTGAACTATCCCTTTAACTTTAACTACAATTTAAAAAACTGGCAGCACAGGGAATGTTTGCATATAACAACTTTTACAAAATGTAACATATGAGAGACAAAAAAAAAAGAGAGAGAGAGAGAGACTCACCACTGCACTAGCATTAGCACAGCTATTTCTCATTTAGTGACAAAACACACACCAAAGCCTTCATGTGGCCGCCCACAGTCTAAGCTCCACGAGGGTAACCACAAAAACTCCAACATGACAGATACTCTTCTAAATCACTAAGCAAACTGCACATTTACCACAAGCATACTTTTTCCTTTAATCAAAAACACATAAAATAATTGATTTTCATTTGATTTTAAACTTTACGCTCCTGAATGAGTCTCTTGCAAAGCATGCTAGGAACTTAGTGTTAAGTTTCAGTTAATGCCAACAAAAAGTGATTAATGTAGTTTTAACCCGCGAAGGATTACGTTAACTTCCACTTTACAAATTCAAGTGAATTGAAAGTAATGAAATTACGTTGTGGCAATGTTCAAGAATTGTTAGCTCATTTGAATTAAAGGGATAGTTCACATTTAAAAATGAGGGTGAATAAATAATGGCAGAATTTTCATTTTTGAACAAATTCTTTAAAGGGTTATTTCACACAAAAATTTTGTGATCATTTACTCACTCTTGTGTCGTTCCAAACCTGTATGAGTTTATTTCTTATGTTGAACATAAAAGATGATATTTTGATAAATGCTGGTAACCAAAGAGTTGATGGTCCCCATTTACTTCCATAGTATTTCTTTCTGTACTATGGACGTCAATGGGGACCAACAACTATTTGGTTCTTCAAAATAGCTTCTTTCGTGTTCCACATAAGCGCTTATACAGGTTTGGGAGTGAGAAAAGGATTCATTCTGGGTGAAATATTCCTTTAAGCAAATTGAACAAGTAGCAAAAAGTCATTTTCTGAGTGTGTGGAATAGAGACAGACTTATAAACTACACTAAGAGGTGCAATAGTGTTACATTAAAAGTCTCTTCTGCATGTGTATCTGGTCACTGTCACCTTTATCTGGAACTAACTGCAAGCACTTAAAGTATTCATCCATAACTAGCACTCACGTGTGGTCCAAGCTGTAATGGGGCGATCTGAGCTAGCTAGTTGGTTTCTGTGGGCTTGAGAGAGCCAGAGGAGAAAGGCACCGGTCCTGAGGTAATGGCCCTGCTGCATTTTTAATAGAGGACCACTTTGTAACAACCCGAGCCTGATGGATTCTCCCCTTTTAAGGGCCCTGCCATTTCTTTTTTACACACAGCTTGCTTTTAGGCCACTGGCGTAAGTGCTTGACAAAGCCTGTGTTCAGGGATAAATGGTCGAGGAGGAACGAGCCAAAGCCGTGGAAGGCTGCGGCAACACAGGGACTCATCGACGTTTTACCGTCGGCGTCCGATCCAGTTCCTCATTGGTGCTGTCACTTCTGGGCTTTGCCTCGTTGCATCTTTGAGATAAACATGATTTTAGTTAGAGGCTGATCGTTCAGCTGTAAATATAGATCTGCTGTGGATTCTGGAAGAGGATAGTGTTTTCTCGGGGAGCAGGGATGTGTTTGATTTGGGATTTTGGAACGGATCAATCATCTAGATGTAAAGGGTGACGTATGACGCCATCGTCAGCGGTCGCGCATGCATGTGCGTGTGTATAAATCTGGTGGTTTAATGAGCTTTGAGTTGTAATTAGCGGTCGAGAAAGCTGCTTTTGCTATGAATTCACACAGAGAGCGCAGAGGAACAGCCTGTGCAGCTTGGCTTCAGTCACAAACGATAACCACTCGATTTCAAGAAAAAGAGGAGGGTTGTTGGTGGCAGCCTGCTCCTCCTTCACAGTGTAGTGCCTTTCAGCCGCTCCTGTCATCTTTTCTTCCACCCCTCCAGTGCGTTTTCATCTAGAGACTCATTGGAAAGCGTTTCCCCCTGAAAGCAACCAAGGACAGAGTAGGCGACGTAAGGTGTCATAAATCCTTGAGAACATGCTACTCGTTCCACGGACCCCACCCCCATGCCCTCATCTCCAGCTCCAACCTTTTCCAGGTCATGAAAAGTCCACGCACTACACACACACCTCTCCAGTGTCAAAAGAGCCTCCTATAATAATATACAGCTACAGCGATTCTAACTCACCATAACTGTATCCAATTCTCCACGGTCTGGCTGAAAATCCGGCCCCCAAAAGGTACATTAAAGACCGCTCTGGGAAAGGCCATTTGTTTTGGCCTCGATTTCAAACCACTGAAGACCGTAAAGATGCCATCTGAAAGGACCCGTTGCTTCCTTCACTTCGCTATTGGATAAAGACACTTTGAGGTCTCGAAAGTGCCCTGGGAGCGGGTGATGATTCAATAAAGATTTCCCCAGCCTGCGGAGGCTGCTCGGGGTTGGCATAGCGGCTAGCACCCTGCCTGGGATTAGCTTATGTAAACAGTGCTTTTGTTGGGTTTCGGTTGAATTAATTTGCTCGCCCGATGTGCTTTTATCAGGATAATTTGTGAGGCAGACACTCAAAGACTTGTCCAAACATATCCCCAGGCTCAAGGCTAAATACAGAGCTAGTAATGACACTCAAACGTGTGGCGTGCCCTTTTTCCAGACTTACCATCATGCTAAATGCGGCCGCTGAGGTCACATGTTTCCTATTGAATGTCAAGGTGAATCACAGCTTTAATGCATACCAGAGCTGTGCAAAATTCTGAATTGAAGAACCTGCACCCTTTAAAATTAAGAAGGTAAAATGTAATTAAATTGGCCATACCTCACAGGAAGTAGAAATAGAATTACAGGAAGTGGAATTTACTCAATTGCTATGCAGAGAAACAAACAATTATTAGCATTTTGGGAAATGAAGTACAAAAATGTAATAAATATAAATAAGCATTTAAAGCTCTTCTTTTTCATTAATTTAAACACTATACTTAATGAATTTTTTATAATTGTTTGACTTGTTTTCAAGTAATAAAAAAATCCTTGAAACTGGATAAAGTTAAATAAATATTTAAATATTAAATATTTAAATACTTAAGTGCAAAAATCAGACAATTCAATCAGACTAATTACACTTGCATTAAAAATACATTATAAGAAAACATGTTTTAATATCTTGTACAGTTGTTTCAAGGATTTTTAGAAGCATATGCATTGCAAAGATTACTATTTTTCTAGTAAAACGAAAATGTGTAGCTGTCTAAGACTTACAAAACCTTCACAATTTCAAACAATTTCAGATTTAATGTCAAATTGCAATTCTGCATCTTATCTGCTATACCTCATATGAATACAATTCAATTTAAATCTGAACTGGAATTTGAAACCACATTCTCAATTCTAAATGCTATTTAATTCACAACCCTGTTGAATTCTACAATCAAGATGTCCACCTGAGGTAAAGTCTATTGCAAAAATGGTGATGATTATCCTATGCTCTCATTTATCCATTTGTTTGTACGTGACTAATATATCCTCAGCTGGTCTGTGGTGGGTTCAGTGAACAGCTGTGCTTGTTAGCCATGGTAAGCTTGAAGGCAGGAGCCTCTGCTTTTGATGGTTCAGTTCACTTGAGTGCGTGGATGCTAGAGGTGCTAGGTGGTGGAGAAACCAAGCCTGGACTTATTAGCTGAACTATCTGTCACACAACAGCACCCTTGATTGGAACTTCTAACGCTCCCTCAAACATAATGAGAGAAAGAAGGACAGAAAAGTCAGAGCTGTGGCTTAGGGGTTAATGCACAAGCTCTAGGCAACTGAAGTTCAAGTCTTATATTATTTCCTGTACTGTCCTAAACACATATTATTGCTTTTTTATGATTTCTGAAATTTCTCAGATATTTGGGTTTTTTTTTCTTTTTTTGCAAAGAAGTATATTTGTAATATCTGAATATATTTTCGAATATAATTTATTCCTGTGATGGCAAAGTTGAATTTTTAGCATCATTACTACAGTGTTCGTTGCCACATGATCCTTCAAAAATCATTCCAGTATGCTAATTTGTTGATCATGACATATTTCTTTTTATCAATGTTGACAACAGTTGTGATTTTTTATTTTTTTTTATGTAACTGTTATACATTTCTTTAGAATTCTTTGATAAACCAAGCGTTCAGAAATGAGTTTGTAATGCAAATCTTAGTTTGAACTGTCACATTTGTTCATTTTAATGAATAAATGTATTAATTTATTTCAGGACAACCTAAAGACCTTAAAACTAATTTCTAGAGATTAAAATCAAATCTCTAACTTTGGATTGTAGAATTTTGGATACTTCAGTCTAGTTTAAAATATATCACTTCTAAAACTCCAGAGGAGAAAGCTGAAAGTCTTTTCTCATTAGAAACAGCTGAGAAGGACATCTCTATTTGATGTCTATACAATCTCATTGCCAGGAAAACAATGGAGATGTTATTAGAAATCTCATTTGTGATTGTTACTTCCTGTGGCTCCCTCCCTTTTCTCCTTGTCATTTCCTGTCTCCTCGCTCACAGTCTCTATTAGCAAAGTGGCAAAAAAAGCACACAGAGAAAGCCAGAGAACGAACAAGACAAATGCATAAAGAAGTGCAGAAGACAGGAAGTAGAGGATGCAGTCCTGACAGGTTCCGCCCTAGAGATGCTACAAACAATGTGACCTCATCTTTTCAGCCCCAGCAAACTAATCGGCCTACACGCACACAATAGCTGATTCGATGTGTCTTTTTAAAAGTTTAGGCAGCACCGGAGCACTTTACCACATTCATGTGCTGCATATTTTATTAGCCTCTCCAGTTTTATGAATGATTAAGCTCCTTTGTGTGCAGCCAGGTCTCACCCTCAACTAGAGCGTGCATGTGAACCGCTTTTTCTGCGCATGTGTATCTCTTCATAATGCTCTCTCGAAAACAATGGGCCCCTACGGGCCTGCACTGCCCAGCGTCCCAGGGTTTTACCCTTCTCGTCCTTTTGTGCTAGCGTGCCTTTGTTTGAAATGCTGGCCCAGACTTTTCCCTCTGCACCGAGATTGTATTTCCCAATGCTGGTCGCCGGGATGAGATGTATTTAGCTGGCTAAAGTGGTGCTAGGCACAAAAAAACAAGTCTTTTGTAGAAGCACAAGCGCTTTCATCTCGCACTGCGGTAGCCAGAAAGCAGAAGGGCCTTTTGGGGGAGGATGTTAAACTTTAAAATGTCTTTTAAACTTTCCGACGCCCGCATCTATATTCTGCTACAGTCTGTCTGACTTCCATCAGCTTCCTTTTCTGTCAAAAAAACCCATCTCGCACTTCAAAAAATAAGGTTAGACACACACCAGTCGCAGTCTCTGATTGGGGTGTCATTATTTCCACGAGAAACAGTGGGTCGCTTTGACAAATAGGTGTGAGAGGAGAAAGGACACAGGGCATGTCAGGGATGGTGTGCTAATGGCTCTGCGGACACATTCCATAAGAGGACGTGTGTATCGGTGCACCGCACACCAACTTCACACTAATCATCTCACTCACGGCTTAATGGCCGACATTTGTTTAAAGAAAACAGGGATGCCCGTACAAGCCAATTAGAGAGCGTATTGACATTCATGAAGGGATGTCTTTCTCTTTTGTGTGGGTGTGTGGGTGTTTGCATGTCTCTTTGGATGACTGTGTGTTTGTGGGGTTCGGATTGAACTTGCGGACGCCGGCAGGCAGGTCAGAATGAGAGGTCGGAGAGAGTCTTGGGTCACAGTCACTCTAACTGTCCGATGCTAATTAGACTGCAATTGTGCACGCAAACACACACACACACACACACTCAAATGCAGTACATCCTAGCCCTACTAATGAGCCTATCACTGTCTAAGAGCAGCATCTCCTATCTCTCTCTCTCTCACACACATGTAGCACATCAGAGTGAATCAGACACTTAAGATTTGATCGGAACATTGAAACATGAGGAGCCGAAATTCCACAAAGAGGCCTTAAGACAACAGGAATTCATAAATCCAACAGACATTGTCACAGGACAGCTTGCAACGTTAACACAAAATAACACTTATTGAGAATCCCAACTCAGGAAGAAGATTGTCAATATTGGGCAAATAACCAAGATAATGGTCAAAGACACAGGACATCATTATCATTACATGGGTAAAATA
>JAUMHE010000068.1:16628161-16659911 GCA_032359235.1 Enteromius mattozi | reverse complement strand
TTCTCTTAAACTCACTCTTTCCTCACTTTCTCTCTTCCTGCAACTCATACAAATGTGTGAATGCGTGTGTTTATGTGTTAGTTTAGTTTGTGTCTTAGGTTTATCCATAAAGCCATATTTATAATTGAAAAGAGAGGTATCTTGTGTTTTGTGCTTACAAGTTAATGTCTTAAACTGCTGATCTTGTTACTGTGCTTATTAATAGTGTTCACACTATAATCTGGATTTTAATATCCAGCGCAGAGTTGCTTGTTCACTGAATCGCTTTCTTTTTGTAGTGGAATAGAAAAGGTGAATTTCTAGATATCCTGGCCAGGTCAAAGTGAATTAGTACGTGGGCTGCCAAGCTCAAGACTGATAAATAAGCATCATAAAAGTGGTCCATACAATCCACATGGGAGCTTTGTGTGAGGTTATACAGAAACATAGGTGTGTGTCAATTTTAATGAGAGAAGCAGTGATTCAAAACTTTTTAGATCCATCATTCATTCTGCTTTTGTGAACAGATATAAAAGTCTAAAAAGAATCATAATGGACAACCAAGCAATTGGATTCAAAAAGATCATGAATCATTTGTTTGATTTGGATCTTTCTGGATATCACAAAACTGGTCCAAATAAATTGCTTTATACCAGGAATGCAGTACCTTCACAATATAAAAAAATAACATGGTACTCTGATATATACAAAAGATAAAAACTGCATATAGGTATTTTTTGAATGGTTTGCTGGTTTGAGCTGGCTTAAGATGGTCCTTAGGTGGTCTTGAGCTGGTTTAAGTTGGTTCTTAGTTGGTCCTAAGGAACTAGCTTCTGCTCCGGACCAGCACCTGGCCAGCTTAAACCAGCTCAAACTAGCAGCCATGCTTTAAAACATACCAGCATATGATGGGTTTTTTTCAACAGGGACTGCACTAAATGATTTCTACTGTAAATACATGTACCATTGTCTTAAAATGGTGCTTCAAAGAATTTCAGGAGGATTCTATCACAGTACTATCACACAAAATCCATGGTACTTGTCCAGAAAACCATGGCACCCATGCACACATGCATAAGCAAAGATAGACAGACAGACAGACGGTTAGATAGATACATAGTTTGATCAAAGAACGTATAAAACAGAGGGATATAACATAAGCTCTCCTCTTTCCTTTAAAAGAAAGGCCACAAGCTGTCTATCTCCCACTGCCAGCCCAGTTAAACTCCTCACGCCTGAGCTGAGATGGGTTTGCATAATTCAGCAGTGTGGGCAAATCCAGATCTACAGATTATCATGGCTAACAGCACAAAGGCACATGAGAGCTAGACTAAAGATGAAAAGATAAGCGTGCACACACGGTGCATTGCCATGTCTGTATCTTCTGTATTGATTACGTCCTTTTATAGCCACTAAAAGTGCACACGAATTACAGCAATTAGGTCTGTTCTGGGCCACACTTCAGATTTCATACAGCTTTCAGTCAGTTTTGAAACTTTTCAAACCACACAGATGCGCTGTTTGACTTGATTCTCTGTCATACCGGCTTGATATTCTGTCATCTCGTAGTACACACTGCCAATCCCTTTTTCCGCTGCCTTTTAGCTTTTCAAGCAATTCAATTTTATCTCAGCCTTACGAAAGGATCGTCACACAATTTTTTCCAGAGAATTTTATTAAAGGTCCTAATGGAGGACGCGGTACTGCTGTTGATTATAGGAAAGAACCTGAGTTACCTGAGGCAAATCTAGTCTCCAGAGCAGGTTTTAGCGAAATAGGACAGAGAATCTTCAAAGCTGAGAGTTCTCACAGGCGACAGCTCTGGTTTTTGCACAAAAGGAAAAGCTTCCTCTGGTCTCCACAGATGTTATCTGGTCAAATTGGCTCTGGTCTTTGTCAAGAGTGTGCTCCTTTTTGAATATACGGCGGGTGTCTGTTGTAAATACCTCACTGTTTCCATTGTGGTCCTGGTTTGTGTTGAACATTGACTTAGGAATTAATCCAATATGAGGAGAAGGTCAGATTGTGGACGGGATGCTGTACAGAACAGATTTTATGGCGCTGCAGCTTTTTGTATCAGTCAAAATCTTAATGAGAATAATTATCGTGCAAAATGTTCTTAAAGAGACAGATCACCTAAAAATGAAAACTCATTTCGTTTCAAACCTGTATGCTTGTTGCCCACAAATAATGAATGCACATAGTGACCACATCTGTTAGGACCAACAATCCTCCAAAAAAAAGACTCAAAAAGAGCACAGGAGTCTAGCTTGTGCTCTTATGTAGCTATATATGTGAAGGCAAACACTTATTTATTAATAATCGTCCCTTCCAATGGGTTGTTATCTCAAGAACTGCTCACTGAAGACTTATAACATTCTTAAATAGCCATCTATTAAAAAAAGAAATAAAATTGTATTTTGATAATCATGTTTTCCAGTAAGAATGACCTAAAAAACACAATATAAATTATTATCTACAGTAACAATAAATAAGATACATTCAAGACTGCACTAGACTTGTTTTCATAGATCTTCTATGATACGAAAGTTTTCGTATCACTATGTCAATTACTCCATTGCCAGATTTTTTTCACTTAATTTTTGAAGATAAATTCTTGAAAACTAGTCTTAATATCTTATTTTTATTTCAAGGATTCTAAAATATTTTAACTGAAAATACCTTCTTTTATTAAGAGTATGATTTTTTGCAGTCTGATCAATACGAAAGGCTCCTGTAAAGATCTAATTCAGTCATACTGCTTTGGAACAACATTCCAGTGAGTAAATAATGACAGAATTTTCATTTCAGTCGAAATGATTCCATTTATGCTTTGCAAAATGAAATGCAGCTGCAGTTGTCATCAAAGCAAATCATGCGGGTCGTGGCCTCTGGTTCAGGTACAGCAGTCTGAGAGCCGTCTGACATGCAAAGGTGTATACTTTCCAGCTCTTTGGAGTGAATTCCTTGCAGGCTGCAGACACAGCTCGAGTCGTTCCAGGTAGGTTTCAATTTCAAATGCATTCTCTCTCGAGTGGAGTGCTGCTCTCTCGCCCTCACGTTGAGCCTGCGTTACTGGAAACCAGCTGCAGAGAGACTCCCAGAGGTGTGTGTGTGCCAAGATCACCCCTTACCACCAATTAAACCGCACAGTCTTTTCAAAGAATCAATTATTAATAACAAGAGGTACTTCACAGGGGCCTGCCTCTCATGTACTCTCTCTCTCTCTCCCTCATGTCCTTTTTGGGTCCTTTATCCCTCTTTCTTTTACTCTGTCACCATTCCGAATCATTTATGCATCCCTCCCTCTCTCCACCCTGCCTTCTTGCTGCACGCAGACTTTTCTCAGGTAACACTGCAGCATTCCAGAAGAGGACAGTGATACGACCGCATTGTGCTAGACACGCAGAGCTCTAGGAAAATCCCCACCCTTGCTTTAATGATGTTGCAAAGGAACAGCGTGCCATCTACTTCTGTAACCTGATCAGCGCAAGCATGTGTGTGTACTGCGAGCTGGTGCACTGGAGCAGTATACGGCTCTTATGGTGCAGTGTTCGACTAAACAGCACTATCATGCTCGGCGCAACTCCTAATGGGTCTAGCGGAAAGAGGCCTGGCTCAAGCGGATGTCCGCCGCCTGTACCATAATTGGCACTTAGACAGTAGGAGAGACAGCGAGGGCCGGGTTAGTACGTGCTAGCAATCGCCCGCGTATACCGCACGATTGTTATTATGCACGAATAATTGGATTTTTCTTTTTATTTGTGTCATTCTATTCCCTTCACTCCCACACTTTTCCATCAAGCGTTTAAAGCAGACAGGCCACGTTGACATTACACCGAGTCTCAACCCTGATTATTTGTATGAATGATCACATTGTGTCCAGCAAACACAAATATCTCAAGAGATAATTACATTGAGTGGGTGGACAAACAACACGGAATTGAAAACAGAAGGAACACTGTCCATCCCACTTCAGACTGTGTTCACAGGTTGAAAAAACAAAAAAAAACACAAGCAGTAAAAATTTTTTTTTTAAAAATCTGGCATAATTTACTCACCCTCATGGCAGGTCAAACCTGCATGGCTTTCTTCCTAATGTGGAACACAAAATAATTTTCCTGGCCATGGTTTTCAATATAATGAAAGTAAATGTAGACTGGAGCTGTGGAGCTACAAAGATGACACAAAAAAATGTCCATACAACTTCTGCACTATATTACAAGTAGTGCTATCAAACGATTAATCGCAATTAATCTCTTCCAAAGTTTTTGATTGCATAATATATTGTGTGTTCTGTGTAGATTTATTATGTATATATAAATACACACACATACATACAGTATATATTTTGAAAATGCATGTCTGTATTTATATCATTTATATTTTAAATAAATATATTTAATATATAAATATAACATATTTTTCTGAAATATATACATGCATGTGTGTGTTCATATAAATATACACAGTACACACACATGTATTACGCAAACAAAACCGTTTATTTTGGATGCGATTAATCATTTGACAGCACTAATTACAAGTCTTCTAAAGGGATATGTTTTGTATGACAAACAGACTGAAATTAAAGTCATGATCTCAGTTAATATTTTCCAGTAGGCTGTTGCGAACAACTCACTGAATTGGCGTTTAAGAATCAAATGAATCATTCGGAAGGGTTCTGTGAACTGGATCAACTGATTCATTTAAGGATCTAAAGCTAAATAGCACAAAACACTAGAGCAGACTTTCAGAGAAAAATTAAATCAGACTGTCCTTCACAGAAAGACCAATTTTATGATGAAGCAAGCAAGCAAGAATGCAAAAAAAAAATTTTGTAATTAAATGTTGGTTAATAGAGTTTAAACTAAGCTGACAGAATATACATTTTAGATGAACTACCTTTAAGACTTTAAAATCTACTAGACACACAACAGCTCATGTGTGGTGCCATATAAATCAGGTTATCTAGCATTATGACAAGAATTAGACAAGGACAGGAAGGTGGAGGTGCAGCTAATTATTTGTATTCCGCAATCTAATAACAGAGCACATGATATATTGTAACATGACATCCTGTCCGCTTCATATTACGCATCCATTGTACATGTGTTCGGTGCATGGACTCCACATGGGCTAAGAGATCATCGTAGCTTGCTCACGTCCTACGCCTGGACCACAGCCACGTCCTTGAGTGTGTGCTCTGACACAGCAGCACCCTTGTGGATCTCCCGTCAGCAGCCGCACACCCACGCAACACTACATGCGTCACACCACACCGCCGCAGGACATGCATCTATGAGGCTGAACTGTAAAGTAGCCTTGTTTAAATCCTAAATTCATCAATAGAATATTTACGAAAAATAATGGTCACCCTAATGAGTGTCAGGTTGGTGAGGTCTAGGTTTGGATGGTTAGCATTACCCTACAAGTCCCTGCTGGTAGATCTTGTAACTATAATTAAAAGGGCAAAAATAATATTTTTGCATTAATGGATATTTTATATTATTTATTTTTATTTTTAAGTAACATTTACACATAAATATATAAAAAATATTTAATGTTAATTATATGTATATGGGTCAAAGGCGAAAAAGGGTTTAACCCTAGTTGTAAAATTGCTTTAAATTGTTTTTGTTTTCCCAAAAGAAATCAAAAAGTTTTCTGTTTAAATTAATTAATGTTAATTTTACATTTTTTAAATTTGCCGCTATCCTAGGTTTTGCCTATTTGTCAGTAAGAAAAGATTATAACTGATTTAAAATTTATTCTTATATATATTTTAATATGTACAAGTCAGAATAAGCATGTATGTTGTTTGAATTTTTACATGAATACTGTGTTACACTGAATAAAAATGTAACATTATTTCAACCACATTTTTACTTTTTAAATCTTCAAAAACTTAAGTTTTAAAGTAGACACTTTGCCTACATTTAATGTGCTTTCTATGGACATAAAATCACTTTTGTGAATTTCTTTGATGTTGTCATGTAGACATCTTTGACACATGTGCATATTTAATTTAAAAATAATTTAAATGTAAATTTTAATTTTATACATTTTTTACATTTTAGTCTTTGCATTTTAAACTAAGAAAAATGGCACACTTCAACACTGTACATGACTGTGCATCGAATTTCAACAGAGACAAATGTTGTATACCATCTAGCCCAAAGCATCTCTCGTCTCCTTCAGTATAAGAAAGAAAAAAATATTAACCTTCCATGGTAATTTGATATGGCTTTTAAATCATTTCCAGCACAGACTATGTCTTGATCATCATCTGCACGGCCAGCGTCTGTTTTGTTCCCCTCTTCCTCTGTTATCGATCAAATCAGGCTCCAACGTTTAGTGAACTGATGAAGTACTAGGTATGAAAATTGATTAATGGCTGCTTCAATGTCACTCGTATTCAGTGACCATTTGAGGGAATATAATACTCTGTCCATGGACTGGCTATCTCTCTCCATCTCAGTGTCAGCATCGAGCTTAGCTGAGGTTTCTGTAACACCCAGAAAGGGTGACATTGAGACATGGATCTGTGCCTTTTTATCATTTATTTATTTATTTATTTACGTCTAAAAGCAAAGTGGAAGTGCAAGGCTGTATGGGGGCCACAACATATAGATCGCATTCGGAGACCACACACACACGCGCAAACACACATACACATACTTACTAACATGATGTGACAACATTTGATGATGTGTGATTAATGGAGTGCAGAGCTGATGACTCAATGTGGAGGGAGGCACAAGGACACGCGGCATGTAAGACTCTTTATCATCTGTGTGTGTGTGCGCGCGTGTGTGTGTGTTCTGGTACGGCAGCTGTAGAGAGAGGCCAAGAACTGCAATGCACAATTTCATTCACAAAATGCTATGGTTTTCTATAGCAGCATAAGGTATAGATTTTTTTTTTTTTCAATTATAAAATATAAAATAAGTTATATTACAGAGTGGGGTCCAAAGGTTTGCTTCTATTTTACATTTTCCTGACTGAATAAATTTTGTCATTGCACATCACATTATTAGTCATTTTGAAAAAAAAAAAAAAAGTTTTTAAAAGTATATTACACACACACACAGCATACACACAACAAGTATGTGCAGAAAATATTTATTTTACTCACTCCTATATTTGCTTGCTTTGTTAAATGAATCCCATGCAGTGGAAGTTTCCAGGAGCAGAACCTTCAGCCTGATCCTTCACTGTGTGCACATCACTGTCAGTGCTGAATAAAGTAATGATTTCATTTAGCTTCCCTCCATCAAATCACTGTAACATGGATGTGACCCCTTAACCCCCCCAGCTGTCATGTGATGCCAATTAACAGTGGCTGTTCCTCAGACAGCTTCTGGAGACAGGAATTACCTTGAATGGGTCTAGTCCGGAGTTCTTGGAAGCCCTGCTGCAAAAGCAAACCTGACGAAGGAATTTTAACGAAGGCACAGGAAGTGAGCTCTTCTCAAGCTAAATGAATTGTGTATGACTCTTGACCAAAAAAGGCTCATTGACTTCTTCTGGTTTTCTTTGTGCATCCTTCATTCTCTGTTTTAATTTGAACGCTAATGTGTTTTATAAACTTAAATGGAGTTTAATTACATTGGGAATGTATAATATTATTCTTTAAAATCCTACTTACTGAGGCGACAGATGTTAAAAATAACTTTTTTTTGAACAGCGATGCAGCTCTGGCAAGGGCCCTAATGAATTTGACAAACTGTGGAGAAATCATGACCCAGTGGCTCAATGCTTCTAGAGAACAGAGACATTTCTAATTGATTGATAAGACTTCACCATGTCCTCCACTTTGTTGCCGGGGCAACAGAGGTTGGCGGACTGCTACCGTCTGCACGGCTCTCTGAGCGGTCTGGTCCGAAGCGAGCAGCACATTCGGATGTTAATTTCAGCAGGAAGATTGGGAGACGAGAAGAGAGAATGCTATCAGACTGTTTCTCGTAACAATACAAGAGGAAGTCATTCTCAGATTAAAATGGACTGCCGCGGATTTGCGGGCTTCCATCTCCCGTTCATATGCAAATAGGCACACTCTGATTGTTTCCTCGTATTTGAATGTGCTGCGCTTGCCCCTGAGGGGCTGGGGATTTTGCGGGTCACGAAGGAAGGGGTATTTAAATAGAGAGACAACCGCTAATGTAGTGTACGAATTAACTCGGAATTTGGCCTAAATTCCAGATGCGTTGAAATCCACGTAAACTTTATTCCGAGTTTTCCGCCTCTTCGGGAAAAAAATGGACAATTAAAACCTGAGCCCGTTTCCAAACATGCCAACTTAGTTAAACCTTGACCTCCACAAAGAAAGAGGCGGGGTGCATTTTGAATATATTTAAGAGAAATTAGCATATATCTGCATAATAAGGAGGTGGTGATGATTATTCATGAGTCGCAAATACTCGAGAGGTCGAACAATTGTGGTGAATAATCCTTTAGTGTCATCACAGCGGAGCCACAGATGTGAGCCGATTCTGTGCGGAATAAGGCGCGGATTGTCATATGTTGCGTAGGCGGATGAGTTTGATTGCAAACTGAGTGTGAACCTTTGCTTGCTGTGCTGTCGTGAGAGAGGCCAGTGAGGAAGATGTTGTTAGTGCTGTCTGGGCGAATGTTTGTGCAACTCGTTCATGACATTAACGGTGCGTAGGCCTGACGTTAACAAGCTGGAGTGTGGTTGGGTGTCTGGATCAGCGTGTTTCTTCTAAATTAAAGCCAGCTTATTTGTCCTCACATTCCTGCTGACAGAAAGAATTATGAAAAGTACAGCTCTGGTACCTGTTTAGTCTGTGTGTGGTCCATTACACTGTAGTTTTTCAAAGGGTCAAACACGAGAAAGATGTGGGTAAAAAAAAGTCTTTGGGAGGGAAGTCAACCTCTTTGTTCATTTTGTTCAACTTATCTACTATTCAACTTATTAAAATAATGCATGTTTTCGAACAGGTTTCCCTAGCACCGTAACTGTCTGCTAATAATCCCGCCCACTCACTCACGCTATTGGCTGAACCATTGTTGCTATGTCAGGTGATGCCAAAACAAAGTTCTGAAAGCATCAGAGAGTTGAACAGTATTTAGACTTTTCAGATGACTCAAACTGGGATAGGAAATGGCAAAGTTCAGCTTTGGTTTAATCAAATTGAGTGCTTGCTAAAACCATCTCACTTACAGATTTTTTAAACATTCTGGATGTGACCAAATATGGTCATGTCAACAGTGACCCTTCCCTACGCTCTTCCCCTCTCTTGGTTACTGTTGCTAACTCAGACAAACTTTACACAATATCCAAAAACAAAGAATTACAGAATTATCTGCCTTTGTTCTCTAAGGATTTTTTTAATTACTCTGTAACTTGATTAAAAACTGCAGAGAAGTGGCATTCATTTACTTGAGAGCAAACTTAGTTGTTCTTACTGATGTTATACATGTTCATTTGGGATGGAGGGCGCTTCTCAAGATTAATTTAGAGATTTATCTCTGGGTACCTTGTGCCACTATTATAAAATCCCCAGCAACACCGTGATAATGTCAATAAAACTGTGTTATCCAAAAACACACAGGCCCTCCATAGACGTACATAAAAAAAGAGCAAAGACTTGTCTGAGAAAATGGCTAATGGCAACAGTTGCTAAGGTAGTGAAGGGTCAATTAGCCCTTCTATTTCCAACAGTTTGACCCATTCAGGCCAATTAGTGGAGCAGTTACGAATATAACAGGCGGGTATTATCCTATTCACGGCCAATCGTAATGCTAAAGAGGCATTGCCTCGTCACATGACTTTTAGCCTCTTTCTTGCAGTTACTCCTACACATTCATGCTGTTTTGGGATCTAATGAGACTGCACTGAACTCAAGCGAGGTGAAAAGAGACATTGCCTCCCTCTAAATTGGTATCTGCTCTTAAACAGTGTTATTTCATTTTATATTTTAAGATTTAATATTTACAAGATGATTAGACAGTTTAAGTAGGCATGGATTCAGGGAAAAAGCCCATGATGAATGACACTGACATGACATTTTCATGAGTTATGACACTGATTATTGACATGCTCACTTCCTTCAAGTGTCCTTTGTGTTGAGTCACAAGCCAATGACAGGCTCAATGTCATGCCGGCGAAGGCAAATGTTTATCATTTCACCAGTAATGATCGCTTTCTATGTGTCGAGCACAAAAGAAAGCTGTAGAAGAAAACTGTCTCTTTATTTCAAATGAAATTCTGCAATTCAAAGCGGTTCTAATGCTGCATGTTATCGACTATGAGCTTTAATGGCAGAGAGCACTCAATGCCTGCTTGCACAGAAGGCTTAAAGCTTGCTCACTCGCTCTCTCTCTCTCTGCAAGAAGTCTCCCTCCTACCTTTGCTGCAGTAACTCTAACATATAGATCTTCTTGAGAGCCTAATGGGCTAATGCATGTGGTAATATATTTCTGGGTCAGATAGAGTCATGTGTTTATGTGCGTTGAGTGTGTGTGCGCAGAGTGCTCAGTGTAATCTTTGGGGCTTCCTTGGGCCTCCGCTGTCCGGATGCAGGGGATCGCAAACCCTTTCCCTAAATAGCCGGCATTCTTTCCCTCGCCCCAAGGGGCCCTGGGGGGGGAGAGTTGAGGGAAGAAGAGCAATGCTTGCCGTGTCCTGCTCTGGTCTCTGTGACAGCAGGGTCATGGCGTGTACTATCGATCACTACCGTCAAGAGCGAGGCCGAGTACATGTGTGTGTGTGTGTGTGTGTGTTTTGAACGCTGTCTGCAGAAGAATCCAAATTGTTATGGATAAGCTATGAGACCTTTCCTCCACATTTGGAAAAAAAAAATGGCATATGGGTCAATGATATCATGCTCTATTAATGCTTTTAAAAATACATTAAAAATGCATTTACAGTAACTTGCCCAAATACACCTCTTCTATAATGAGCAAGTTTTATTTCTGTAATACAAATTCACTTTGATATTTTATACAAAGTCTGAAATGTCAGGGTGATTCAACTGATATCATAATGAAAGAAAAGAACTCATTAAAACAACATTCTTAAGAGTCTGGCATAGTCTTTGGCTGCACGATTGTAACAAAAATCATAATTGTCGATTATTTCCTTGAAATTGTAATTTCAATTATTAATTACAATTATTACAATTTACACTGAATGATGTTTGTGCCATTGTTTGAAGCAATTGCATGCCATATTTTTACATGACCAACAAGCTGAAAACATTTGAACTGAAAAACCTTTATTGATAAGTGGACTTTGAATGATTACATAATTGTGGCATCTGTAATTGTAATTGCAATTAAAAAATCGATTAATTGTGCAGCCCTAATTGGAATAAGTTAGGGTTAGGGTTAATTTATTTTTATTTATTTATTTTTATGACAAAGCAAAGTTATAGTTCCGATTGTTTATATTAAACTTGATACTTTACATTACTTTACATTAATTACACTTTAACTTTTTTTTTTTTTTTTTTTTTGCTGTCAAATTATATGAAACCAACATGAATACAATTCAATTTTAACCTTTGTTTTTCTTTATTATGGATAGTTTCATACATCACTGACCCATATCACATGCAGTAATGCATCAATATGTGAATCCAAGGAATATTTTAAATGCATGCATATGCAGTTTGCGCACACATGTACATTTCCATAGCCTAAGCATAATCACAGTTGATGAAGGCAGGGGTTAACTCCACATACTCAGCAGGCAGCGCAAGAAAGCTGACCTGATAGAGGTCAACCTCTCTCTGCGAAGAACAGCAGAGAAGAAATAATGAGAGAGAGAGAGAGAAGGACAGAGGGAAAGGCAGACGGACAAACAGAGGGAGGGAGAGGGGTTGGAGGAGAGAAGAGGTGGCCATTCGAAACCCATTTTCGAGGGCTCTCCAGGAAGTACTAATTGTTTGGTGACTGGAGTACTCTTTAGGGAAATGAAGGCTATCTGGGCGTGCAGAGAGGAGATAATGTGTGTGCACATCACTCACCCTTTAATAAAGAGCAGAGCCCGGCTACGCACCGGCCAATCCTGGGATACGGAGGGAAGGAGGGGAAGCGGGAGGGAGGATGGATTTATCCGTAGTAGAGGAGGGGGCGGGGGAGAGGAGGAGACGGTTTACAGAAGCCAGGCTGCGGAAGAAGAGGGGGGCTGAATGGACAGATTACAGTCATTAGAGTGGTAGAAGACAGGGATGAGAGAAAGGCAAGAGACAAGGAGAAGAAAGGCAGGAATTGTTTAATTAGCAGACAATAACTGGTTTCCTCTTCTCTGGAAGGCTTCAGCCTTTTTGCCTTTTGATTGAAAGCTACAGAATAGAGATGACTAGAAATGATGGGAGAAAGAAATGAAACAAATGACGCAAGATGAGCTTCAACTCATACAGACTGTATGAGCACCAAAGCTAAACAACATCCACCAATTACTAGGTAGGGCTGGACAACAACTGTAAAAATAAAAAGGCTTTACAGATTAAGCTTATATTTACAATTAAAAAACATATTTCATTAACAGAGATAATGGTAATGTTCTGAAATCGGTTTTGTACTTTTTGTAATACACTGATAATCACCAAAAGCAGGTGGTGATGGAAAAAAATGTCATTGTCATTTACACAAACACTAAACACCATCATGGTGACGTACAAGTAAATGAAATATCCAATAAACATTAAACAACATTAAATGTTACATACAATCCTAATAAACATAACTGGTAAGAAAAAAACATGGTAACGCTTTAGATTACAACCTGCGTAATTACACAGAATTTATAGCGTACCTATTTTGTAACTATAGAGTACCTCCACAGTACCTACTTGTAGATATAAGAGAACAATATGCAACGTTTGGGGAATAAGGGGGTAATAACCTGTGAAATTGTACTGTAAGTATTTAATAACTAAAGGGGACCTAAATTACGTGGTATGTATGGCACACTAACCGTAAACATACAGCCGTGTAGGTAAACGGAAACACTGTGCAAAGATTAGAGTGAAAAGGAGGTAATGGTTGGAAAATTAATAGTTATACTGTTAGTATATTTCATAAGGTGCACTGTCCCACACACACGCATCAACCCTTTATCTTGTTTCTTTATCTTGAGCCCTATACCCTGATTATGAGGGTTAAAACAGATCAAAGTATGAGACTGTTGCTGAGTTAGAATGTTTTTATTTATTTTTTTTTATAATTGTTAACTGCTTAATTTTATCCAAAACTCTAAAATGTGCATCCCAAGTGAGATATAAAGGCGTCACTAGGCCATGACTACAAAGTATACTGTATAAATACTTCTTACCAAAGCAAACCCCAAGATAAACAGTTGTCAAGTGATAACACATCACAAATGTAAACGTTATATGCGCTAATGTGTTTCAGACAACATATGTGTAGCCTAATAGCACATCTATCAACAGACAAGTTGTCTCCTCGCTTGACTTAAATGGCTCCGCTAAAGCTGTACGAATGAATGGGATTTGTTAGTGTGTGTGGCTATAGAGACGCCAAGAGTATGTGTATGTGTGTGATTCCTGCTGGAGTCCGTTGTAAAAGCAACATCATCTCTCCCTTTCCCTCTAATCCCAGCCCGTCTGACGGCAAAGTGAACGCCTTTGACGTTTCAAAGGCTTCCCCCATCATGACTCCTGACACACTACACACCCTGACGCGCTATCGCCGTGCCCCTGACAGCTGCACAAATTGGCTGAAAGAGGTGTCTGTGGCGAGCACTTTGATCAGCCGAGCTTTTGCTCTCTTGCGCTCGGTCTGTCTCCATACCGGCGTCATTTTGCGGGGGCCAGGCCCCTGATCTGCTGAGGAGAACCGGGCCGGGTGGGTCTGATAAGCTTCCACTCACACAGGAAGCTTTTTGTGCAGTCAGATCATGCGTGTGTGCATGACTGCCTGAAGCCATGTCAGGCATGTCAGACACGCATATGGTGTGTGTATAGTTTCTGGGAATTGGGTGTATTTATTATATCCAGATTTCATGTAGGGTTCTGGCACACTAAGACACAGCTTTTAGGGCAGAGTTGTAAGTGCATCAGTGTTGGGGAACATTAGGTTTAAAAGTAATGCTATACAATATTATATTATATACAGTATTATAAAAAAATATATAATTGTATCACTGCATTTTTTGCTTTGTTTGGTTTGCGACTGATTTTACTTCCGTATTGTGACATACTTCAGACAATAACAGAATATTAAATATCTAGTAAACTAGAGGGTGTAGCTTGTTTTTTCTACTGTGAATTGATTGGATGCAGTAAAGAAGGCGTTTCATTCGGTTTACAACGCACTGATTCACCAGAACGACTTTCCAGGCCTAGCTTACATATACACATGACCATTTAGGAGTGCGTGTTTGTTCACTCTTTGGACAGAAATGTAGCGTTTGGTTACGACAAGTTGGGAAAAAAAGCTTGTTACTGGAAACACTTTAAAACCTGAAGAACTGTCATTCGAAGGAAAATAAAGTTAATTAATAGTGCTACTTTTAGCTACCTACTAACTAGACTGCTGGTATGTGTTCATGCAATGTACTTAGGCCCCAACCTTCTCATATTCATATAAAATCCCCTATGTTTACATTTGGAACATGAGGTTTATATTTCCCTCTATGCACATGCGCACGGTGTGTTTAAATGGCAGTTCTTTGTCTTCTATTCCCTGTCTGTGTGTTGTATTCCTGAGAATTCAATAGGTTCATTCATAACTGTAGCCTGAGGGACAGGGGTGTGTGAATTATATGAATGCACAATCTATTCTAGCCGCGATAGGCCCGTCTGTCTGTCTGTCTGTCTGTCTTAACGTCTGTCTGGAGGAAATTGCAGGCTGTGGGGAAGTGCAGGTAATAGATTAATGCCAGGGGAGACTTGCCAGTGTACAGCACAACTGACAGCCAATGATTATCGCAAACACAGAGAAAGTGCGGGCCAGACACACACACGCAGTCCATTACATAGACATCACTAGGAAAGTACACACACACACACACATAAATAATAGCTCTCATGCCACAGTCTAACTGTCACAGTGATGTTTCTATATCTGACTGCCGTGTCTGTCAGAAAATATTGAACACTCAGTGTGTATGTGGTTCAAATGCCTCGCTGAATCTTAGTTAGGGTAGAAGCCATATTCAAACTGACACAAATTAAAACAAACTGTTAGGGATATAAGTAGAATCAGTTGTAAAGTACCTTGCTGATGATGATTCACTTGGCAAAGTATCGAAAATACTCCAATATACATCCAAATTGGAGGCGTGGAAGCTGCAGGTGCACTGTGTGTTCATTGGACCAATCAGCTATGAGAACGAGGTCAGACTTGAGTGTTGATGTGTGCATTGACATTGAAATATCGATGCTCTTGTTGTACGAATAGTATCAGTCCTTGCGTAAACATAAATCCTACAACAGATTGTTATGCTACTTATATTACTTATATTTTTACATTATATTAATACGCAATAATACGGGGTTTTTTTCTGTTTCCAGATAATGGCATATGAGAGAAACTATTTCTTCTTCCACCGAAAGCGAATGCAGGTGGAAAGAAGTGTTGCCAACTTGTTGATAAATTTAGCAAATTTTCAGACTACACTAGCAACTTTTTCTTTCAAAAGCACCTAGCAACAAATTTAGGAATTTTATTTGGCAACTTTTAGCAACTTTTGATAAGTGACTCCATCCAAGTACACAAAAAGAGCAAACCGAAAAGGCCAAGCAGTATACATACAGTGTGAACTGAGCTAGCTGCTAATTGCAATTGTTCAATTTAATAATAATAATAATTTAATAACTGTTAAATCATAAAGCACTTTGTAAGTAGATTGTACCTTTGATTGTTGATCAGTTAGTACACTGTAAGAAAAATGGAAAGTTTTTCCAGGACATTATCCATTATCCATTGTAACCCTGTAACCCAATACGGAATATTCCTTCATAGTAGCATAGCAGATTGTTCCATATTTTTACAGACTTTTCTTAGAGTGTAGCATATTAAGTACTAAAACACTGTTTAAAGCAAAATTGTTGAAAATGTGTAGTATTACTAGTTTACTAGCTATTAAAACTTCAATTGTTATCATTCAAAAACGTTGAAGTGTTCCATAATTCAATGCATTTAAAAAAATAAGTTATTTATATTTAAATATTATGCTATGCATGTTATTTTACAAAAAAATCTAAATTAACACATATAAAATATAGTTTTTTGCTGAGATTTGATGTTATGACACTGTCATGCATAGTGATTACGCAGTGACATCATCACGAAATGACATCACAACATCATAGCAACGTCTTCTAAAAATTTGTTGACAACACTGGCTTGTTAACGTCATGGAAAATAATTTAAGCATGGAAAATTTATTTGAAAATGGGCTATTATTGAATAGTAATTTACATTTTATTCATGACATTAGTACTGCTAATTGTCTTTTATAATATTGTTACAATATTGCTACCAGCATATATGGTTGGAAACCAAATAAAAGGTCCAGTTCATTCTAGATAAGGTGTTGTAATTCTGCAGTCTATTGAACAGACTGTAGATCTCTCCCTCACAACCTTGTTTTATATTAAATATGGTGTTGACTCTCACTAAGGTTCATTGACTCATAACTCTTCACCTAAAGGCATGTGTTAAGCTCTCAGTGGCTAGAGATGCCCATTAGAGATTAATTTTTGTTATCTTCTTTCTAAGTCATGAGATCTTGCTGTTTCAAAGTGCATATTACAGTACTCTAATATAAATCACATACATTTTTAATAACAACTTATACTTTTCTCTGTCTTGCAGCAGTCATATGCCCCGCCCCCTCCTCCCATGGCTCCGCCCAGCCCCAGCACCAATAGCAGCAGCCACAGTGCAGCGGAGCAGCTCAGTAAAACCAACCTGTACATTCGGGGCCTTCCGCCTGGCACCACCGACCAGGACCTCATCAAACTCTGCCAACCGTAAGTATCTTTTCCCAGGTGTCCCCTATCTGTCGCTGCCTTTTATCCTCTGTCTGTCTGTCAGGATTGTCTTTCTATACACCTACATGAGCAGTCGCTCTATACCTATTTATAATTGCAAAGACACAGGTACCCGCATACAAGAACTCATGCAATCATGTAAATGCACGCACAGAAGGTCAGGGAAACAAAAAAAAGAAAAGTAAAAAAAAGTCACCATGCTTGGTTACAGAGAAGAATATGGCCCATAAATGGCTATGGCAAGTCAGCATCATTAGTGTGTAGGGAGGTCATTATGAAACGCTGTACAAGAACCAGGGGGCAGCTTGCATAATCTTCTTCTCTGATGACTCATGCAGATGTAAATCCTGTGTGGGGGCTTTCTGCCTTAAAACCTAAGACATTTACTTCAGCGCCACGACCTTCTGTGAATTTTTCTGAATTTCCTAATTTCACCCATACATAGCTGACCTTGAAAATATGGATATGGGGTCAGCAGTTTCTAAGCAACGTTTAAACTAAGGACTGCTTTGTCTTGCGTACCCTACGCAGATGACTGCTATTACCGGGCTGCAGCTAGTTCCCAGAATTAATTGTGATTTATTTATTTATTTATTTTTATTCGAGAGGCAAGAAAAGAAACATTATTTTAATTTTAAAAAACTGAAATGCGTGCCACTTACAATGTTCCAAATGTTAACATGTCAAAACTCAGGGGGCAGAATGATGAAACCTCAAGCCACAGCCTCCCACAACATCTCTCAATCTCTCTCAGGGTCTCGGGCTACCATGGTCCAGGTTAGCCCAAGGCCTGAAGCGGGATTGGAATAAAAAATTCATGATTATAAAAGTTTTATTAGCTGCGGCTACTGTGCCAAATGGGCAGTAACATTTTGGAAAGGTCAAAGGGGTTCGCCTTGGGGCTCACTTCCGGAGCTCAGCAAAAAAAAATGTCCACAAACACACTTTGCGGTTTTTTTTTTACATAACACCGCAGTGATTTAGATGCCATGCATGCATATCTGGCACCCTAGTGTCGCGATCTAAAGCTTACAGCTGCGTGCATGCATACGCACACATTTTGCACACATGCACACACAGTTAGTGACCCTTTTCTGTTCTCCAGTGGCTCTGCTGCAGTGGCGGGAAGGGCAGTGAAAAGTGCTTCTGTCAGGCTGACATTTCGGAGATCTTCTTGTGTGATTCCCCGTGGAAGATTGGCAGGCTTTTGAGGCTGAAGGTACAATGGGGTTAGACTCTAAAGGAGAAAACGTGGCCTCAGCAGAATCTCAAACCTCAGCCATGAAAATGAGCCGTTCAGCCTGCCGTGCTCACAGTTTACAGCTCACAGTTAGATTAGCTGATAATTGAGGAATGGCACGTTGTCAAGATGCAGAATGTTTGTGACTTAAACATCCAGATTTCAACATCTCAGTTATGAGGTAAAAAGGTCAGACTGGAGGAGTGTTGCATTTACTGAGACAAAAAACTGAAAATGTACCGGGGCGTTTTCATAAAAGGCCTGAATATGAAGTATGAATTATTAATGAAGGCCTTAGGTGAACACATCGTCATCATGTTTATGTGCTTTCATTATGCATCTGCAATTGTGTGTGTATGTATGTATGTGTGTTGGTGGAAACCAGAGGGCGGAGAGTCATGTCTGTGAGCCAGTTCATTACTTTTCCTTTCCATGATTCGATATCATAGAGTATTAACCCTCAGGACACAGCATTTTACAATACCATTTAAAATAATTGCATTTCAGAACCCCTCATTATGTCTCTGATTGTAATCTAATGCTACAGAGAGAGAGTGAATACAATCCAGCTCAATTCTGCTCACACTTGGAGCGAGGTTTTAAGAAGTGAATTAGGAATTTCATTCCAGTATGTTTTTTGCCAATTTGTCTCTTAGTATATGTGCACCGTTAAACGTTTTTATTGACCTTTTGCAGATAAAAACGAAACCTGTGCACAAAGAAATGTGCTGTACCTCCCTTAACTGTTATGTTTTATATATTAATATCTTGGCTAGTTTGATTGTGTTTCATCTACAAATAGGTAGTAGGACTCTATATGTATTTTTAAGCTCGTTTTGCAGTATTCACAGGTTTTCCCACATCAGTAGAGAACATGCAAAAAAAAAAGCTGCAGAGTAAAATTCCTTGCAGACAAATTAAACATACAGCGATAATATAAAGCTGTGGTGTGGATAGCTTTTTCATTTTTCTCTTTATCTTGAAATGTTTGGTTCATATTGAAAACTTTTGACTTTTGATTCTGAATTTGAAACCCTAGAAGAGGAAGATGCAAGATTAAGATCACTTTTTTCAAGAGCAAAATCTAGGGAGCAGGAGATTTCATTTGCTTTCCATTTAATCTCATTGCAGTCTAGGAGAAACAACTGAGATATAAAATTGATCTCATTTGTGTTTTTCTTTCGTGTGTGTGTGTGTATGTGTGAGTAAGCTCAGAAAGTTATTATATTGCTTCCAGTCTTGGCATTCAGCGGTTCTCATTTTCCAGGTTTTATTCTATGCACCTTTCCTATATATATAAACTAGCTAATATTTTTTATATTCACTGAAAAGCATCCAAGGCTTGCTGCCCAAAAATAGCCCCCTCCCTTGTTCTCTGTCTCTCAGCCTGATTGACTAACTGAGGCGGTGGAGGAATTGCCCTTGTGTACAGGCCTGCCATATCTAGGGGGGCCTCTGGGGTAGGATCTCATTTTCAGTCGGCAGAACCCCCTTATCCCCCCTGGGCTCGAATAACTCAAGGCATCCAGAGCATGCAAACCATTTCTGAGCCAGTGACAAGGCTAGTAACAGGTCATGGTTTTTATTTCAAAGTGTTGCTTTCTTACAGTACATTTGTCGTATTCTTTCTCTACACTTATGATTTATGTCTCCTTCTCATCGCTGTAGAAATGTCTAATCACAGGGAGAAAATCAGGCTGGTATTTCTAATGATTTGAAGACTGATTCATAATTCATATTTTTTAACTTGAGTTTTATTCATGTCGTTGCTGTAGTGCAAAAGAGGGTATGGTTGAAAAAGCATTCAGAGAGTGTGCTGGAATCGACTCTGTATCCAGTGCACTCTCTAAAGTAAACGTTTCTTCAGGGACTTTTATCCAGTTTTACCAAAACAACAATTTAAATCTAGAGTATTTTCTGTCTCGGTATAGTCTGTTCTTTACTGAATGCTATCACTGAAGGCTTAAAAAAAATACTAATAATAATTATTAGTATGCTCTAATATTTATGCTCACCAAGGTTGCGTCTATTATTCAAAAACACAACCTGTAAAAAATGAAAAGCTGACCACTTAAAATTTCAAGGCAACTTGCTACACAGCTTTTTTGAGTTTACTCAATTTTGGATCAAGTTGTTCATTCAACCCAAGTCAATAACTAGAGTCACGTGTCTCTTTTTTTGTTCAGCTAAAACACACTTTATTATCTTTAATGTTGATGTAATTTTTTTTCTGTTTTATTTACAGTGCAGTAAAAACAGTAAAATATTTTAACAATTTAGAAAAAAACTGTATCTCAATATATTTTAAAATTTAATTTGTTCCTGTGATGCAAGCCATTACTCTAATCTTAAGTTTCACATGATGCATTATTGATATAATTGTTTGAATTTAAGAACTCTTTTTGCTTACATTTGTAATATTAATACAGTTTTTGGTCATCACTTGATCTGAAATGTGTGTCCTGAAGAAAAAAAAAAGTATTGCAGTTAGACCCACTTTAATGGTTTTATGTATTCGTGGTGCAGGATAAAAGTCTCTATAGTGACTTTTCCCTTATGAGACTTCTCTGCAATATCTGTAGTTATTTCTCACTGCTGTTATTTTTTTAAACCTAAAAGCAGCAACATGTTTGCAGCATTCAGACCTAACCTCAGGTCAGATGAGTGGCCGACTCCTCTTGAAGCTCGACTGCCCTGGGTATGTTCAGAAGAGTGTATGAGGGCCAAAAAGCCGCTAGCCATCAAGAGTCGTCTTGAAGTCTTTGTAAACTCAATCTCTCTGTCTCCCTCAGTATCACACAGCTCTTGTCAATATGTGTGAGGTGGGAGAGAAAAAGGAAGTGGAAAGCTTAGTCAAAAAGTGCCTAAACACTCGGGATAAAGGTCTTTTAGACTGGATTCGACTGTTTTATTGATGTCAGCTCTGTCTAGTGCCTTCCCGACTTCTGAGGCAGCAAGAAGGTGTCAGTCATCTTTTTGAATTCTTCTTAACAGACACACGCTTGCCAATCTCTTCTACCAAGGCCTAGAAAAGCGATGCAAGCCTTGTCCTGCTTGCACGGCTCCTGTTGCGTTTTGGACGCACAGACCTAGATTTACTATAAATAATAAATAAAGTGCACTAATAATGTAAGGTACCTGACAAAAGGATACTAATTTGCTAGTACAATCTACAGATTGTATGTGTGTCTGTAGGCTTATTCAGGGTGATTTAACTAAGATTAACTGTGCACGTCCACATTTGCAAATAAGTTGGTCACACCTGTATTTAAAAAAGAGTTTTGCATTTGGTAACCTCACCAAATGTAAGTCATGTTGCTCTCTCACAGAATAAAAGCACACCTGTGGTGTCCTCTGCAAAGACAAAAGACAAAGACAAAAGACACACTTTTTAAATATTTTGTATATTGACTAATACAAATATTTTTTGTACATTTTTCATACTTTCTATTAAGTTTGGACAAGGTTTCATACTTGTGAACATACAGTAAATGAAGGCCATAGCACTTTAAGAAAATGAATCCTTCTTTTGCAAAGTCACAGGGCCTCTTTCTCAAATCCAGCGGCGCAAGCAAGTGTACAAACAAACATCAGATGCTTGTAACTCACGGCACAGAAGTGTCGAGCGACGTGTCAGACGAGACAGCTGCATTGGTAGCCAATTAAGAGATCCTACACACCCACCTGGATAGAAGTTGAAAGAATGCTGGTTCACATCTCTCGGCACGAGACATCAAACGGTCCGGCATCCGTGGCTGCCGGTGCTCTGGGGAAAATAAAAACACAGATCAGAGTGTGTGACGGCCCTTTGAGAACTGTCATTAGCACTTCACACACTGCAGCTGAAAGCTTCGTACACAAGACGCGTTGTCTTGACGGTGATCAAATCAGCTGGGATCTGCTCCCAGCTTGTGCTGTCACAGCACGTCGAGCCGTGTCGCGATCTTTCAAAAGTGCGTGTGGATCTAGAAAAATATTTATCTTCATTGAAAGTCGTTCTAGGCGTTTTGGTTAACCTCATGTGGTGTTTGCAGTTTTTTGTGTTCATGTTGATTTGATTTTGTGTGCTTGTGGGTTGACTGAAGCGCTCAGAGGGTTCACTGTGTGCTTTGTTGAAAAGGGTGGTGGCCTGTGTGTGTCATTTGTGGGCATCTCTTTTGGACCTGATCTGCTCTGGTCAGTGTGGAGAGATGCTTCTTTCATCCAGATGACCGGAGTTAGAACATTGTGATCCCACGTTCTGGCTGAGCTGTGGTATTTGACAGGAGGTTTTTGGTGTGTGTGGTATCAGGAGTCTAATTAAAGCTCTTTGAGTATCTGTTATTGGAAGGGCGTTGTTGCCTCCTTTCTTTCTTTGATTCTGTCTGTCACACCTGGCTTGCCTTCAAGTGATATTAATAGTTGTGAGTTTCTTCACCAAGGTTTGAGGCGAAGAAATGTATTTAACATAACTCCATAAATCTACTCTGACATTCCCATGTGTTTTATTGGCCCCTAAAGACTAAAGTAACATTTTTATAATGGAATTGTTTTTTTGTATGTTTTTCAAAAATTCATTTAATAAAACACACACACACACACACACTCTCTCTCTCGCTCTCTCTTCAGTGTCACACGATCCTTCAGAAATCGTTTTGATAAGCTGATTTGGTGATCAAGAAACATTTTTTAATATTGCCAAGTTAAAAACAGTTGTACTACATATATTTGTGTAAGAACCACAAAATATGTTTTAAAATAAGCCACAAATGATTGAATATATTTATAAAAAATAAAAATGTCAAAAAATAAACCGCAAAATATTTTGTAAAGAAAAGAAAGTAAAAACACAAAATATGTTACAAAAAACAAACCAACAAATATAATAATATTTTAGTTTTTTTTAATAGAATGACTGTCTGTCACTTTTGATCAACTTAATGCGTATTTGTTAAATGAATTATTAATTGTTATATATTTATATTTTAGACAACATGTTGATGTGTAAATATTTTTAAAAAACCCATCTAAATGTGATATATTTCCTTGACGTGACGTTTTAGTCACACTATATGTGACATAAGTAAAATAGCATATTTAAAATGTAGGACAGCAATTTATTCCAGCTTGAAAGGTGAGAGTTGATCAAAAGTTAATTTAGGGACATCAACGAAAAATGAAAGAAATTATATTCTCTGCCAATTAATTACACACAATAAGATATTTCTTTAATGTACAGTATATCTGTCTTAGAGCAGGATTTTCAACCAATGCCAAACTATTGCAAACTGATGAAAATGGAAACCAAACAACCAGCAAAGTTCCTTATCATGCACTGCTGAAGTTATGCCTGATTAGGAAAAAAAGTCAAATCAATATGAATTAAATTTAAATAAATTATCATTTGCAGCTCGTTGTGTTTGGAGTCACTGGGACTTCATTTAATATGCTATTTTTGTTCTTGTGTATATAATATTGCTGTATATCATAATCATCATATATCATAGATGGTTTAATAATATTGTAGAATGCAACTTCTCTCGCTGTAAACCATTGGGCTCTTTGGCTTGATGTTATTTAAGGTCGAATTCTTGGCACCAAAGCTATCCACGAGGGGAACTCCATGCTTGAGCTTCTGAAAGTTTTCAACTAGTAAACACACTCGAATCTTGTTCTTAATCAAAAGTCAACAACTATAGAAACAGTTTTAAATTGATCGGGAGTAACCCTGATGCACAATCTTAAAAACAGTTCTATTGATATGCATTCCAGAAAAACATTCCTGCTTCTGTTTCATAAAAAACAAGGGTTCATCACTTCATTAGTGTGACTTATAACACTTGAGATTTGCCAGCATGAATTTTACATATGTGCACGCTGTAATGAAATGAATGAAATGCTAATTAGTAAAGCTAATGTGTCTTTGGTTGCTGACGACATTAAAACCACATTAAAGAAATAGTTCACAGCAAAATTAGACTTCTGTCATTATTTACTCACCCTCATTTTAAATCTATATATCACCCTGAACCACAAAACCAGTCAAAGGGTAAAATTTTTTGAAATCGAGATTTATACATTATCTGAAAGCTGACTAAAAAGCTTTCCATGGATGTATGTTTTGCAGTACAATATTTGGCCGAGATACAACAATTTGAAAATCTGGAATCTGAGGGTACCAAAAAAAAAAAAAATCTAAATATTGAGAAAATCGCCTTTAAACTTGTCCAAAGTCCTAGCGATGCATTTACTAAAAATAAAAATTAAGTTTTGATATATATTTACGGTTGTAAAATATGTAAAATATATTCCTGGAACTGGATCTTTACTTAACATCCTATTGAATTGGTGTAAAAGAAAAATCGATCATTTTGACCCATACAGTGTATTTTTGGTTTGTTGCTACAATTATACCCAGCATGAGGGTGTATAAATGACAGAACTCCTTATTTAAGTCATTAGAGGTTTATTATGACTTACATATGTCAAAATGTCCAAAAAAGTTACGTTATCAAAGTACAATCAGCATTCAAAACTGTTCTTTCCTCAATCCATTTTCTAAATGAAATGACTTTGAAAGTTTTGTGTTTCAGCCACAGGTGGTGATAGAGAGGCCAACATTCCATAATGAACCTATAACCTGGGTAGAATAACGTAACATCCCAGCACTGCTGCTCTCCATCAACTTAAAACTACCCTGAAGTTCATTGTGGAGTGTGAGCTTGATCAGGACGCTTTGCCAGATGTTCTCGCAGTTAGCTCCTCCACCTTTGGCTATGACGTTAGCTGTGTCATCCTGACAAATGATCCTAAAGAGTATTACGTAAACCATAAAGTACGGCGTTGGGGTCGTTAAAGTTTTTGAGGTTTCAACAAAGACTTTCATTTCGTAACTTATAAATCACAACCACAGACTCTGTCTATTAGACATTACCCCACCTCGGTAGTTCGCTATGCTTCATTTATCAGCATCTAAACAAACAAAACAAGACAGGCACATGATTACAGGGACATTTCGCTCCCTGCACCCCCTTAGAGAACTGTTTGTGAGGAAACCTTCCCGTTCGTTTCGTGTTAGCGAGACATCCGTGTGCATGACCGCTGCATGGAACTGGCTTGCGGAAATGTTGCCAGTTATGTTGACTACATTCCTCCCTCAGCTCCACCCCCGACCCATTCACTCATCTGAGACGCCTGTGTTTGTCCAACCACTTGTTTTGCAAGATGAAATGGCAGCAAATCAAGCGTTCGAGTCAAATGGTTCTCATGTGTTTCCTTCACTTTGTTGCGCTACATACTTTCTCCAACAGAGCTCCTCATTTTCATGTCTTCCACTCTCTGTTATGTGGTTGCTCTTGTCCCCCAGGCTTCCACTTTGTTTACTGACAAACCATATTGACGGAAGAAAAAAAATCTGACAAAACCAGTATTGTTTCCATAATGAGTCTCTGCGATCCCAGAGTTGTGATTATCCGTTTTCGCAAAAAAACATCCGCCCACACTTGGTGTGAATTGCAGAAGACTTTGTTGATAAATTCACATGAAACCTTGTATGACGGTTGTTCTTTCAACCTCGCGGCTTATGATATTTATTTCTATTTCTTCTGTGCCGTTTGCGGGGCTATGAGATGAATTAGCTGCCATTTTCCAGACATCAGCGGTACAATGCCTCGATGGGACGCCGCTTCTCGCGGTGACAGTGAAATGATCGTTCCCTTATTAAACGCCTCCATCCTTATAAAGGTGGGTAATATAGTCTCCCGCTTTTACCTGGAGGTGGGAGCCGCATTAAATATTAATTAAAAGTCACATCAGGAGCGCCACGCTTATATCAGTCTTCCCGGTCTTCAGGCGGAGACGGAAGTGATAAGTAACTTTATTACCTCCATCGTGGATGGAAGGAAGGCAGTAGGGGAGGAATAAGGGAAAAGAGGGACTGCAGAGAGGAAAGAGATTCATCTGTTGTGCAGACGCGTTCATGATTCTGCAATGATTCTGATTTCGTTATATGAATAGGGGTTTTGTGGGGCAGAGAGAGAAAAAAGAGAAAGATTATTAGAAGAGTACAAGAGTACTCAGTGCTGGGAGTTGAGGTGAAAATGTGAAATCGAGGGTGGGGATTTTTGTGGTGTAGATTGGGGCTCTGTGATACTTCCAGCGTTTAATTAAATCACTGGGGTTCGAGACTCACATCCTGCACCCAAAATCAACCTCCCCTTGTTTACGGTGTCCTCTTAAGGAAGGTATTGATGTACTGATAAACAACCCTTCGTCAAGGTTTTAATGAAGCTAAGCTAAATCTTTATTAAATGTACTCTTTGAGTTAGGTTCAAACTTTTTAATTAACTAAGTTCGGCAAACATTACACTTGGGTTTTTAGTCAAGTTCAGGCACTTGTATGTCCCAGGGGTTGACTTTTATTAAACTGATTTTAACTTAATTCTTTTTATCATATGAAGGTCATATTAAAACGTGCCATTTAAAAAAAAAAAAAAAAAAAAAAAAAAAAATATATATATATATAAATAAATATATAATTTCTTTTTTTTTAATTATGTAGATCTTTGTCGCAGGCCTCAAAAATTGAATGCTACAGTATAAATCTTATTGTAAATGAGTCATCCATTTATAGATTTATTTTTTGTTTTTTTTCTTATTTGATACTTGGATGTAAGTCACAATACTAAAGAAAAGATTTATAATTACTTCCATTTCATTGCAACTTTAAAGTACAGATACTACATTTTTACAGTATTACAGCTTTAAACAAAATCTTTACAAAAAGTGTCAGCAAATATTAACACTGTTTACAATATTTTTAAATAAATTTCTGAGTTTTAAACAAATGCATCTCATGTGTTAATAAATTAATATTGTTATGTTTAAATGAATAAATTTACAGTTATTTTGACAAATTATGCAAAAAAGTGTGAAAATATTATTCAGTAGTGTTTATTTAGGATGCCTAAAATGCTAACTGTGAAATTAGTATTAGTAAAAAGTGTTCCAGCATGTTAATTTCCACCACATAATTTAATGAAACACAATACATACCTTATTATATTATATTGTGATGGAAATATTCATGGTAATTAAAAAGAATACAAAAATAAATTTCAGATTTTTAAACGGATGTGTCTAATGTATAAATAAATGTATATTCTTGTGTGTAAATGAATACATTTACTGTTATTTTGTCAGATTTTGTGAAAATCTGTTTCATGCAGTAGATTGAAATGTACTTTATCCAGCTTGCTTTCATTTGAGCTGATCCTGTTGTTCTTTTTGACCTTCGCAGGTATGGAAAAATAGTGTCAACAAAGGCAATACTGGACAAAAACACCAACCAGTGCAAAGGTGAGTATCGCAGTCAATATCAGCATGCATTAAAAGCACGCTCAGAGAGCATTCACAGTCTCACTTAAAATAATCAATAATCCTCGTAAAATGACAGCTTTTAAAAAGACTCTTATTAGCCTGGAGATTGTCTGGATGATCTTTAGAGGAGGAAGTGTGTTAGCGTGATTGTGGGTGAAGTCTTTGCAACCGGATAAGACATTAGCGTGACAAACAGGGTTAGCCACGGTGAGGAAAAGCACAGGGTTCCTCCTGTGTTGATTTGAAAGGTCCGGGCCTAGTTGTGGTGGTTTAAATATAGCCATAGGGGCGAGGGAAGCGTCCGGCTGAAATTGATGATTTAGCAGACAGCCTCTTTTCAGGAAACACTCAGCCAGCACTGTAAATAAACAGCCTGGCTTCCTACACAATCTGCCAAACCGGGTCCCGCAGGTTTTTCTCCCGTTTCTTTTGTATGCATGTGTGCGTCTTTTTCTTTGTCATGCTTTCTCTCAGAGGGCACATGTAATATGTCCAAAAATGAGCATTAATGCCCACATGAGAACAGGGGAGAGAGGGTGTTTTTGGGAAGCAGAGGAAATCACTCCAGGCTTTAGAGGACTTCCACTTCCTGGAGTTAACAGCCCTCCTACTCTGCCAGGCTTCTCCACCCTGATGGGCTTCCAGCCAGGACTTATGGGAGCCAAGGATATCAGACAGGAAACGAACAAAAAGATGGATTTGCTTCATTCACGGCTTCGCTGAATCTACATATGTTTGTCCTGCTTGCTTTTTTTGGTTGTTTTTGTGCTCAGGATATGCACTATTCATTTCAAAGATATGTCGACTGATCTCAATTACAGGCCTATCTGCTGTAGATTAATCCTGTATGGTAGAGTAAGCCATCCAGGGTTGTTTACAATCAAGTTTGTTCGGTCCGTTTGCTTCTGAAGATCACTCGTAAGTTATCAAGCTCTGCAATGTTTTAATCAGTCTTCTTACATGGATTGTTGGCCGTTCATAAACACACATGGTTTAATCTCATGTTTAATTTGTGTGTTTTGCATTAGGCAGCTAGACCCAGTAATTGCAAACTGGTTTGTGCAAAAAAAGACACATTTTCAGTTTTAGACAGCTGTTTTTTCCCCTTGTCCGCAATGACAGATGGAGAGGGTGACAGCGGTGGGGGTTGTGGGCAGCATTGAGGGTGTGTTTGATTTTCTCTTTGACTCAATCACGAGCCTCTCATTAAACGGAGCGAATGTAAATATTTGTGTCGTACAACACACAAGCGCGCCAACAAGCTCTCTCTTTCACTACCTCGCTTTCCTTTTCTAATTGGAGTTATGCACAGAGGAAGACACTCTTTTTTCACAGTTTTGGCATCCTGAGAAAAAAAGATGGAGAGGGAGAAAAGAGAGGCAGAGAACACGCACACTCATTTGAAGCATATTTGTATTTATGGATTTAATTACGTAAGGCTTCCAAAACCTCATATGCGTACACACAAACACATGCTTTTTATCTTTTTTACCTCTGTCAAGCTCCTTTTTAAGGCCTGTTCTGGGCGTCACATTGTTAATAGCAATTGATTCCCGCATTCTTCAGCTTCAAACCTCTTTCTCAGCCCACTTCCTGATGGCTGCTGTTTAGCTCTTTTGGTCAGTGACCTCAGGAATGCTCGCAGCGATCTCTCAAACCAGAAGTGTTCCTCTCTCTTGATCAAGAACAGTCTACTGGAAATCCTTTTTCACACACATGCTCTGTTTTCTTAGGCTTATGAAACATCTGCAGTCTTTGGAACATCTGGACGGCTCAGTTCTCCGCTGTAGAGATCTTTGTCCCTTTCCTTCTCGCTTCTATGTTTACCGGGAGGCTTCAAAGCGGATGGCGTGTTGTTCTATATGTAAGGTGTGTGTGCGTGCGTAAATGAGCACATATGTCTGGCATATAGAGCTGTTGGCTTCAACCGTTCGTGGCCTTTCCAAAGCTCTGCGTTCTGCCATCTGTGGTTTCGAATGTCAGTCAGGCTTTGAGAGTGTGTGTGTTTAGAGTTTAGAAAGGCTTATGGTGAGAATGCCTCCGCCGAATGAAGACACACTGCCTCAAATGTGCCTCAAATGTACCGAGGGTCTTTAAGAACCTCCGCCACGGCAGTTTTTATTACGATACATCGTAAAGGAAGTCGTGGATCTTCTCTCTCGCTTGCTGCCAAAGAAATGTTTGGTTAAAGAGCTGGGTGGCGGAGTGGACTCTGCTGGAATAGTAGCTGTGTTTTGAAACTTGAAACATGGTGACTGCTTTCTAAATGATCTAAGTTGCCTATTAGCTGGTTGACCCAGAACCATATATAAAATAAAATAATATAAAATAATATAATTTAATATAATATAATATAATAATAAGTGCTGTCAAATGATTAATTGCAATTAATCACATCCAAAATAAAAGTTTTTGTTTACGTAATACTGTGTATATTTATTATGTATAAATAAATACACGTACATGTAGGTATATATTTAAGAAAAATATTTTACGTTTATATATTAAATACATTTATATATAAAATACATTTACATTTAGTCATTTTCAGATGCTTTTATCCATTGGGGAATACGTAAAGCGATTTATCTTAAAAAGGCAGAGGTGCTCGTAATATATTTGTATATGCATAATAAATATACATGGCACACACACAAATAATATGTTAACCAAAACTTTTATTTTAAATGCTTTTAATCATTTGACCGCACTATATATAATATAATATCATATAACATAACGGAATATAATATATTAATTTTTTAATTGAAATACTCCTATTAGGGTCCATTATAATTATTTATATTTTTTGACAGTCATGATTTCGGTTGGTTTACTGTACTAAAGCAAAACTGAAATCTTTGGTAACACTTTATAATAACTACACACTATGAATGATTAGTTAAGCATTAGTAAGCATTAGTAAGCATTTATTTAAATACAGTATTATTTATCCTTTATAAACCAACATTATTATGCATTAGTAAACAGTTTACAAGTGCAGCTATAAATGCCTTGTTCTTGAGCATATATAACGTGTTTAATAACTGTATTTTCATATTTTATTAAATATCAGTTTATAAGTTTTTTAATTATTACATTATTTACAAACCAGTTATTTAGGAGTTGTCAGATCATTTAGAAAGTCTAAGTAAATTATTATTAAATTATTTAAATTTACATGAATAAATCTTATTATTTAGACACATAATAGTTGCTCAGTGTGTTAATAAATGCTTTATAAACATATGTTCCTGCTGTAATTCATGATTAAGTCAGTTAGTTATAAAGCATTTAGTAGATGCCAGACATCTGTTTTTGTGAGCTCATCTAAAGTGAGGACTATTTATACCTTGTAAAGTATTTATAAAGCAGATGTAAACACTCATTTATCTTCCAAACAGAAGAGTTAAACTAACACAACACAGAGGGATACAGAACACAGAAATATTTTTTCATTTTTTCAAAAAAAATTTAATCATACAGTTTGATATTTTTTTGCATCTTGAAATTAATAGTTCTATATCCCTCTGTGTTTTGTTTGTTTATTTTTTTCTGTTAGGAAGATAACTGAGCCTTTAAATCTCCTTTGAACTTTTAGATATGCTTATAAATCAAGAACAAGACATTTTTAGCTGTATTGATAAACTGCTTACTAATGATTATTAATGTCGAAACAATGCTTTATAAAGGATGAACTGACTATTTACTAATGCTTAACTAATGATTTATAGCGTGTGGTTATTATAAAGTGTTACCAAATTGTTTCATGCAAACTCCTCTGGAACCTCCCAAAAAGATTAGTTTACCCCAAATTATATTTCACAAGTTCTTACTTACTGCTAATTAATCAAAAGGCAAAGCTGGTTTAGTGTGCTGTCCGAGGAGAGGACTCAGGGTTCGGCGGGCTCCCAAGCCCTAGGGTTATGAACCCTACTGGGCTCTGGGAAGTGAGAGGTTTGCTGCCCGGTCCAAACCCTGCGTGCCTCCCCCCGGAGGAGGAGTAATAGGGGAGGAGGAGGGATGCTTAGATCGAGATACTGAGGGAAATGGGCTTGTACAGTTTATAGGAAGTATCTCTAGCTTTGATTGGGTGATGAGATAATAAGGTGATTAGCGGGGAGCGGGCTGACAATTACCTGTGCGTACTCCTCCTGAAATTTGTTAGCAAAACATCATA
>JAUMHE010000068.1:16598984-16613828 GCA_032359235.1 Enteromius mattozi | reverse complement strand
AATGCATTAACTTTTGTGCAAATGTAAGTACTGTTGTGAGAAATGCACCAAAGCGACTGAGAAAAACTGTAATAAAATGTTGCTTTCCTAGTTACAAATTGCCAATGCGTGAATAACCTTGAACTTCAATTTATTTTTTTTCCAAGTTCATCCAGTTTTCTACCTCATTTCAAATTCAAGAACTGAATCTCTTTTTAAAAGACATTTTCGGTTAAATTCTGAATAGTGCGCAATACTGCTGTAAACTGATATCTTCCATGTATTCCATGTAAAAAAAAGAAAGCCATACAGGTTTGGAACGACTTGAGGCTGAGCAAATTATGTCATCATTTTCGTTTTTTAAACTATCATTAAGATGAAGACTCTTTCATGATCGAATGACCAAAAACACCAATTAAACACACACAAACATGTTCACGGTACACAAAGAGCTTGTTATATATTGGTTTCTTTACACACCACTAGTTGTAGACATTACCACAGGGCAAACGGTGCTCTTGGCTACAACATAGATGAGCTCACTGTTTCACGGTCTTGGCAAGTCTTGAGGCGTGATAGGCTATGTTGGGCAATATCACAGGCTTTGGATCACATGAGCTCAGTGTGTGTTTATGTGTTGAGGGGCTGTGTGTTTATGACAGAGCAAACACTACATCGTTTGGCCCTGTGATGGACATTATGTCCGCAGCGTAATGGCCCTACTGGAGGAAGTCTCACTGTATTAACAAATAAATTCAGCACATTATGGCCCTTAAATACCCATGTACGTGAAAATGGGACTGTAATGTTATGGCTATCTGATTTGTTCCATTATGAGACATTATTTGTTTGTGTCTTGTATTGTGACTAAATCCCTCATTAGAATGTCTCTTTTTTTTTGCTTTTTAATTAAGTTTTGGCAGTGTGTTAAATGAGCTGTAGCAGTTAAGCTTTTTCCCACGCCTTACTAGAATAAACTGTTCAGATTAAGCAAGGCACAGATCTTTTTATACCCGTCATCTGTGAATAATGGCCACATTGGCCTCACTGTATTATTGTCTAAAAAGATATGACCTAGCTTTTTTAAATGATTTTTTACATTCTTAATAAATAATATGAATTACAATTGTTAAATATTTTATGTTTCATAAAAAATAAAATAAATAAATACGTTAATGGTGTTCACACACCTGGTTTCAGGTAAAGATGTAGTTTTTAGTTTATGCTGTTTCTGGCTGGATTTCAACGTCAGATGTTTGGGACGTATGCAGACAACAGGAAGGAGATGTTTATGCTCTTCTGCTGTTTCGAGACAACAGTCTGGCAAACCGCTTGCTGAGCTCCATGTAAACAAGGAAGTTGTGTCACCTGCCTTCTGGGTATCCTTGTGCAGACATTGTGTAAAAGTTATCTGTATTACAAGCTTTACCACATGAAGTTTTTGTGACAAAGTTGAATGTAACTTTACACAGATGTGTAAGGGATTCTATCACACTAGTGTCATGTAAAGAAACAATGTACATTCAGTATGTTAAAAGTTAAGCTAAATTTGCAGCATTTGTGCAATATTCCATTTACAATGGAAGTGATTTTTGGAGAAATCAAAGCCAGAAATGTAAAGCTTTTAATTTTGTAAAAGCACTTTTTAGGTTCCATTTGCTAATTTTAACTACATTAGTTAACATTAACAATTAATAAAATATTTCTAAAGAGTTTATGAATCTTAGTTAATAGTAATTTCAACAATTATTAATACATTACTAAAACCACAATGACAAGATAATAATAATAAATACAGTAATAAAATATATTGTAGTTAATGTTAACTAATGGGAATTATTGTAAAGTGTTATTAATTATTTGAGCTGCAAAGCAGTTTATCATCATTTGTATGGACATTTTAGGGTTTTAGCCATTACAATGTCATATATGCCTATTGTAGCTATGCTTATTATTTTAATGTTAAATCAACAAATACTATTGATTGTACTTTGCTTATAATGAACTTGTACAGAATATTCCTTTACCATGTATTATATAGGGATAGTTTAACCAAAATGACAATTTTGTCATAATTTACTCATTACAAACCGTTACATGTCGTTACAAAATGAGTTTCTTTTTTTCATTTTGAACATAAAAGAAGATATGTTGCAGTTGATGGTCCCCATTGACTATGGAAATCATTGGGTACCAACAAATATTTGGGTCTTCAAAATTCTTGAAAATATCTTGTGTTCAACATATGAAAGAAACTTATACAGGTTTGGAACGACAGGAGGGTGGTTTTTGGGTTAACTATTCTTTAAAGTCTTAAGCCCGAGACACACCAAATGTTTTTCGGCTGTCCCAGATGAAAGATTGGCATCAGAATCAGAAATCACCGCGATTGTTTCACGATGCCAGTCTTTCATCTGGGACAGCCGAAAATCATGCAGCGTGTCTCAGACTTTAACAACGTATATTTATGTAAAAGTTTTTTATTAAATGGTGACTGAAAATTATTTTATTTCCAAGTATTTTCTAAATCATTTTATTATCAGTTGAGCTTAAAATCTAATGCTTGATTTGAACTGTAAATTGTTGCTTGGGACCAATAGCCCTACATTCAAGATAAGATACAGGCCGTCGCTCTCTCGTTTTTCTCCTATAATCTCTTCTCTCTCCATGCCATTTTCACCCTCGGTCTTCACAGTAAGAGCTGTAAGTGTCAACATTTTTTAGCACTGCCTATTTGATCACTCATCGGTGTGTGTGTCGCCGCTGGTGACATGGTTCAGCGGCATCAGTGTGATCCCTCACTGCCTCTCAGAGTGCCTGTCCTATCCTTTATCATTTTCTATTGCCACTAAATCCGAGGTCATGACAGATAAGCCTCCAGGTGGCACAGTGGTACACAATATGTGTGTGTGGGCAGGTTTGTGTGTGTGCAGCTTATCCCAAAAAAAAAAAAAAAAAATCCCACTCTATCAGTCCTACAATAATTGAGAAAAATATCAGAGCACTCTTGTCGAAATTTAGAGAAAACATCTCTTGCAAGATTGCAAGTGTCTATTTGTTGTCAGGTGTATGTGTGTGTGTGTGTGTAAGTGTGATAAAGAAAAGGAGGTTCATTTCTCCGGAGCTCAATAGTCTACCCTTTATCCCAATCAAGATGAAGAGGCCACGGCGAGTGAAGATGAAAGCAGAGACGCTTCAACACCACCGGCTCTATAATGCCTCTGGTAATAACAGGCTTTCATCAAGAGTGAAATGGCAACAAACGTCCGTTTGTGTTTAGCCATCAAACACAGCGTCCCTGACTGAAAGCGGACAGATTAGCGTAACTCCACAGATCGGCCACAGGAGTGTTCTTCTCTTTCATTTGATTGGGATCATCTGTGGAGTGTTGAGGAAGAGGTGTTTTATGGAGACGTCAGGCCCGGCTGTGCTGATTGGATGACGGTGGGAGGATTTACGGGAAGAAGCTAGAGCCGTTGATCAAAGAGTGAGGGCTGAAGTGGACAAACTGACATAGACGGAGAGAGAGAAAGAAGAAAAAATGATCAGCTTGCTCAAATCAATGCGAAAGGGTGCTGTCGTCCACTCTGTCCTGGGATCTGGAAGGCAGATAGTTTGATCCTTCTTTTTCTTCCTTCCTTTGAAACACAGAAACACGGACATTCGCTTTCACTGCATTCACTCATTTCCATGTAATATAAGCAAGCGGTGACAGTCATTAGATTTGGAGCAGCATGCAGTGAGTAAATGATTATAGATATATTTTCGTTTTTGGGGTGAACTATCCCTTTAAGGGGAGAAAAATTCCTCTGAGCCACATTAGCCCTTGTTTTATCCGCTCTTCCACGGCAATTGTCTCTGTGTTGTCCCTTCTGCGTCGACATTGTGGGAAAGTCGTGGTAATAAATCAGTCTTGGTCTTGTGGCGATAAATAAAGATTCTGCTCTGTTCATCTGTAATTTCTTACACCCTCAGCCTCTCTCTGTGGTAACAGGGCCGGTGTTCCCGAGAGACCCGGCAGTTGCTGTTAGGTTTTGTGATTAGGTTTTGCTGTAACATGTTGTTGTTCAGTGGTCAGTGCTGGAGTCGGTGCTATCAGACCCCTGGTGACTCTGAACACATCTTCCGCTCTCTTTTGGAGGTGTGCTTTCTGCTTTCTCCACAAAAATCCACAGGAAATATTTAGAATATTTATATATTAAATATATTACCAATTCTGATTATTGAAATTATAACCAAACAAAATTGATGCAATTCCAAAAGCTATAAAGTCGATCATTTTAAACTATTTTATTGCAAATTTTTAGTATGTAGTTGTCATATCAATGATGTAATTATATATTTTTTTTAATGCAAACTTCAGTTTGGGGTTAGAAGGGCCCAATGTAATCCATTTTCTTTTTCTCAAATTCCGTTTCATTTTTTCCAAATTCAGTTTTTCCCATTTCAATTTCTCTAGATTCTGTATTGATCTTCACTTAAATTTTTCAGGAGTTAAATTAAATTTTATAAATCAAAAAGCATGTCTAGTTAATTTAAATCATGAAACTTGCACAATTTAACAGCAGTTTATTAAAAATGTAAGAAAAAGTACATTATAGGAGCCAATTAAATACGTTTTATTTTTCTCACATTGAGGTTTTTTTTTTTTAAATCAACTTCTGTTTTAACTTTATGGATTCCATTCTAATAGTTAAGTTATCAAAAGCATCTCTAACTGATTTAATATAAAAATTGCTTGATTTATATTAAATTTGTATTAATTATTTTCATCTTCTGTAGAACATGTATTATAAATATGTATATAATACTAAAGTATTATAAGTGTTTTGATGTATACATATATACATACAGTATATGTGTGTGTGTGTGTGTGTGTGTGTATGTGTGTGTGTGTTCACACTTTATTTTAAGATTCAGTTCTCACCATTAACTATGACTTTTGCGTCAATACACTCCTAATTTGCTGCAGATCAATAGTTGGTATAGGGTATATTTAGGTATTGAGTAGGATTAGGGATGTTGAATATGGTTATGCATAACTTGTGCTTTGTAAGTACTAATAAATAGCCAATAATGCTAATTAGAAACTAGTTAACAGTGAGAATTGGTCAATTATATAAAAATGATTGTGTAAAATGTTTGTCTTTGTCACTTTTGATTAGTTTTATGCATCCTAGCTGAATAGAAGTATTAATATCTTAATAATCACTTACACCCCTATGCAAAAACATAGATGAAAGATTTCCACTGCTATGTTTGTGAGGTCCTGTGACACCTCTGTGACGGGTGTAGAATGGTGTTTCGATTACTAGTACCCTCAACGCTGACTTGGGTTAAAAGACAGAAAGTTTTTGATGTGGTCTTTAAAGCAGACCTCCATCTGTCCTTGAGCCGCTATTGAAGTTGGAGACAGAGCGGAGGCATGCGGACATCATGTCTCTGCCAGCGCAGGTGTCTGGTGGCGTATAGCGCAGTGGGTGGGTGGGAGCTGGCGGGGGTTGTTTCTGTCATAAATTTGAGAGTCATTTTACATGTTTTTCAAGACAAGCTGAGGATCATTGAATTCACACTCTCTCAAAGCTTTCCTTCTCTCATCCCACCCACCCACCGCTGCTCAGATAAAACTGGCCTGTTAAGCTCAGATCAATGTGTGTGTGTGTGTGTGTGTGTACGCGTGAGTGCGCATCTGTGCCCATTTGTGTCAATCTGAGGGAGAATGCATTAACATTTATAACTTGTGATGGTGGCCTTGATAGTGAGACAGAGCTGACACACACTCTGACACACATGAGTCCCCACTGGCCTCTCGGCACACTGCGCTGTCACACACACCCCCATTAGCATGGCGGCTAACCGCTCCTCTGCATCCATTAGAATAAATGTGTGTTAATGGATATGCTTCAGCTGCCAGTGGCTGATTAGAATAAATGTGCTTCATACAAAGCTGAAGCAGATGAACGTTCACATCCCAGCTTTAACTTGACACACCTGAAGCTGCCCACAGAAGACCAGCTGAATACATACTAAAGATGCTGGCACATGACACTGGAAGCATCAAACATTGCTTGGACACATTAGGTATATGTTTTAAATAATAACTGTAATTTACAATTAATGAAAACTCATAAAAAAATGAAATGTAAATATATATATGCAATTTTAATAAAAATGGAACAATTTGATAATTTTATGTATGTATGTAGTGGCAAGTTTATATACTGTATATATATTTATTTATTTTTATTTTTTTATTTGTCTACAGATACTACAAGTTTCTTAAGGACTGGGTTAACCTTTAGTGATTATAATTTTCTTTACAGAACAGCAACCCAATAAATTTCCCTAATGTGAGGCATGTACATTGTAATATTTATCAACAAATAATGTAGGGCGGGACTTGAAAGACTAGGGAATGATATTACTAGATAATATTTATTCCTGCCCATGCAGCCCTGGTTGCGTCAGCAAAAATGTTGTTTCAGAGGCGGAGAAAGCTTTTACATTTTAATGAAAGATTATGAAAACATTTCTCTTCAGAATAACCTGCCGTAATGCATCACACACAATAAAAGGAAGGCCATTTGTTAATGAAGTAAAAAGAGGGTATTTTGATTTGCCTTGAAAAGCATGGTGTGTCTTCATAGTAAAGTGTTTTTGTGTATGTATTGATATGTATTCAGATGGCATTGAAGGGTGCTTTATGAGTTTATGAGCATGAATGTGTGCACTTGAGCATATGTGGATTGGTTGATGTGTTCACATTCGTGTGTGTGCTTGCCTGAGTTTGTTGGGCGTTTTTATTGTATGTGTTAGGGGAGTTGTATTAGCATGTGTCGTCCTTGGTCAGAGTGTTCAACGGGGTGTGGGGTGGATGGTAATGAGGCTGAATTCATTGGGCTCTGTGGTGATCTGAGTCCATTTGGCGGTGACGCCGTCCGCTTTTCGCTGACTCGCTCAGCCTCACCTCTCAAAAGAACTTCTAAATAACCTTGTACTGCCGAACCCATACCAGCCCTGCTGAGAAACACAGACAGGACCAGAGAGAGAAAGAGAGAGAGCGACTGCAAACACAGTCAGGAACACACACACACAGGGACAAAAACACACAGTTTGTGTGCGCTGACGTACAAGAAGAGACAAGTACATACTACATTCCTGTACATACATAGATAGCAATCTATGTCTACACATGTAGCACTGATTCTGATTCTGTGTGAATTAGGCCTAACTCTTCTTGTTTAATATCTATCTATCTATCTATCTATATATATATATATACATCTATCCATCCATCCATCTATTTTCATCATTCTAGCACACAGCCTTTCTATCTGCCTGTCTGAGCTAAGCTATTAAATGAAAATAAAATCTAAATCAAGATATGGCCTTGTGCGATTATTAAACTGCATTAATTTTAATTAATTAATTTTAATTTAATTAATTATTTTTATTACTGTATGTGAGCTGGGGCTATTTTCTGTCTGTATTCTTCTCTACTTAGTAATAGTAGTAGTAGTAGTAGTAGTAGAAATGATGATAATTATAGAAATAATGATCATTATTGTAATAATGATAATTATTATTATTTTCAGCATTAATATGATTGGCTGGTGTTCTTATTTTTAGCTGTGGGAATTTGTGTATCTTGATTGCATTACAGTTTGCCAAAATGTTTAAGTTATTGCAACGAGCCTTACGGTTACTAAATATCCACAACACAACAGAAACAAGTCATAACACAGCTAAATTACCACAACAAATTGGAAACAAGTCACAACATAACAGAAATAAGTCAAAAGACAATGAAATTAGCACAATGGAAACAAGTCACAATGCAACAAAATTAGAACAACACGAAAGATACACAATGGAAACAAGCTGTAATAACACAGCAAAATTAGCAATTAACAAAATGGAACAAGCTATAATGCAACGAAATTAGCACAAGATGACAGAAACAAGCGACAACACAGTGCAATTAGGCCTATGCGTTGTGTTGTAGCAATTTTGTTGTGTTGTGTACTGCTGAGCCACCAAACAAATCACAATAAAGTCACTTTCAAAACAAGCAGCTTTCTGTCGGTCAGTGTGTCGTACGACCAATTTGAACCTTTTGCGACATCTGCATAGGGAAATCCTTTGCCTGAACACAAAATTCCCAATTCTTTGGATTACTATTGACATGATTGGATTTTGCCCTTGAAAATTTGCCAAACTATGATAAATATGACCACATTTTACAGTATACACCAGTAAAAGAACCAGTGTTCTAGTTTTATATTGGCTTTTTGAATGTAGTAATTAATGATTGAAATGAATGTACAGTACACCAAGCCTAGTTTTGAGACCACACAGCCACATTGGAGTACATAGTAATTTTCAATAATTTAACAGTCCTTCATCAATTATTGCTTATTATTACATTAAGTGTTAGCTCACCAACTAACAATAAAAAGCGCATTGAATTTTCTAGAAAAGCGTGAACATCACATGCAAATGCAAGGACAGAACATTGCACTGGCCTCTCTCTTTCTCTTTCACTGTTCCTCTCTCACGCTCTCTCTTCCCCCCCTGCTTTGATCACCTTGCCACAGAGAGAGTAAGAGCCCTTTCTCTCCGCTGAGGTTAATCCTTCCGGTTTGCACACAGAAATAACCATGGCAACAGGTTATCTTTTTGCGGAGCATCACCCGACGGATAATTGATCAGACTAGAGTGGAGGCAGGTATTCTTTTCTCCCTTAACCTCTCTGGTCATTAATGAGACACGGTGCGCACACATACACACACAAATGCACACAGACACCCTTGACCTTGGCATTTTAACAGGAACCCATGAAAGGCAACATGTAGTGAATACAAAGTAGAGGTAGGACACCCCTGTGTTTGTGAAAACCCCTCACGTCCCACAGGACGCACTACAGAACAATGTCTCCCATGGGCAGTAACCCTCTCTCCGCCCTGATCGCTAGGCTTTCAGAGGCTGGATGTGTTCTGCATATGATAGCGTAACAGCTCACATAAGTGCCATAAACTTTATGAATTTACCCCTAGGCAAATGGCTCCTCTTACTTAGCCAACAACAGTGAACTATCTGGATGACACCATTATCCATATGGTCATATGAGCTTTTGGATGTCATGTGAGCTTTGAATGTGATTTGCAGTAGGTATGCATGGAATATTCAAGGAAATGTTGGAGATGGTGTTCGTACTTAAGTGTGCAGTACTTAAGCTTGTGTGAGCTGTCCCATAGCACACTGCTCTCCACTCTGCTCCATAGATGTGTCTGGATTTCACTGGATATTCTGCCATCTGTAGTGAGATTTCAGGTCGTAGGGGGCAGAAATGTTCAGTCTGAAGGACAGTGCAGGCAGCTTAGGAAGTGGATAAGGAAATTTATCCACCGGTCATTGCACACAACCTGAGTAATTCTAGGCTGTTGTCAATAGTTGATATAAAAAGTGTGAAGTTACAAAATGTAACGGTTAAGAAGACGCTAGCCTATCATTAATGATCCCAACTATATTCACTCTTAAATTAAGCATGTATATTTTAGTGATATTTATTTCTATCATTTAACATTATTTAGTTATTTATCACTAAATTTAGGGATGTCATATTTGACTAATTAATTAATGTAAATATATAATATTATATATTTTAATATATATATATATATTGAAATATAATTATATATTCATTAAAATAATATAATATAATAATTTTGATGATTACAGCTTATAGCTCATGAAAACAAAAAAGAGATATCAAAAATAAGATATAAATATTTCTTAAATGTATGTGTACAAACATTTATCTTGGAAGCGATTAATCGATTCAACAGCCCTAATACACACACTGTGTGTGTGTACAGGTGTGTGTGTGTGTGTTTGAATAAATAGATTCAGTTTATTGAATGATTCAGTGACTTGTAAAGAGTCTCTATCTTTTTAAAGTTGTTTTATTCTCAAATTGTTTGGTGTTTCTGAATGAACCGATTAAATTTTTAGGTGTATTCGAAGATGTTATAGGCATTTCTAAATCAACCGGACTTCGTGGTAAATTGTAAACAGTGAACATTGTGCAGGTACTTTGTAATTCTGAACACAGCTCATCAAAACCAGAGCGTGATGTTTATATGGCTGAGCCCTACAGATGTGTGAACTACTCCTGAATATGTTTTGCATTCAGAGGAACCTAAATGCAATAAGCATTACAAACAGACACAGATAAATGGTTATTCGTATGTAGCTATATAGTTGACATTGCTTGTGCAAGCTTAATGATGCTATTATCCATATGTCTGTATGAGCCTTAAGCTTGAGAGTTCATTGTACACATGAGGAATATTCCACACTTTAAGACATAATGTATGTTTTATTGGTTTCTCATCTAGATTGCTATCTCAGATCTTTTAAAAGGACCACCGTATCCAGAGCATGATGTTTATATATGTGAGCCCTACAGTCTTATGGGACAGTCTGTAGCAAGATGCAAGCTTGACACCTCTTTTATTGAGTTTTCCACGGCTAACTTTCAGCCCTGTAGAGATGTCGTGGCAGACTCGAGACGCCATTAGCTGGAAGAACATTGACTGTGATTGTCTTTTTCGCTCCACCTCACTCTCTCATGCTCTTTCTCACTCATGTCATTCCCTCACTCTTTCCTTCTCAAAAAAACTTTCATTATTAATTTTTACCCTCGTATCTCAAAAAGTGCTTTTCAGTCATAATCCACCAGACTCTTTGGTTATTGCATTTATTTAATGAAAAAATCCAGGCGCCCTGGAAGACACAGAGTTACCGAGTGTGTGCTCGTGTAAGTAAGTGTGTGTGTTTATATAAGAGAGAAAGACAGAAAGAGACAGGAATAAGGAGGATAGTGAATTTTTTTCTCCGTCCACGGTGGAGGCCGAAGTTATTAAGTGTAGCGATGGAGTGGAACTTGAGGCTGTGTTCCTTTGGCTCTGGGCTTCTTAATAAAGCAGCAGAGATTGAGGCGATTTCACACAGATCTTTCTTTTTTTTTTTCTCCCCCACTTTCCTCCCTCGCCAAATCCCGGATCTCAGACCAATCAGAGAACTTCGCTTCCTGCGAGTGAAAGAAAATATATCCTCTGCGCTCCAGCATGATCCAAGGGTCTTTGAGTTTGACTACAAAAATCCTTCACCTGAAGTGACCTTATTGAATACTAGAACAAACAACGCAGTCAATGGCTGGCAACATTTAGCCCGCTAGCATGCGCTAATGGTGCTGTTTTTGGGAGCGATCTCTGAGAATCTCATTTCATCTTATTCTTGGACCCACATCACGAGAGCATCGGCGGTCCGCTGAGAACAGACATCTTCAACTCGGTCTGTATGCGTGCCAGTATGTCGTATGATAGCAATCTGTCCGCGTGAAGCGATCTCCGCTGTTCTTCAGTCCTTGCTCGTTCGCTCCCTCCCTCCCTCCCTTTTGGGGTGCCGGCCACCCCCCCCCCACCTCCATCTCCCGACTAATGAGTCCCTCTGGACAGGCATAAAAAGGCTCTCTCATCAGCCATCTTGGAGATGATTGAGGCTTCAAAGAGCCTCCCAAGACATTAGCATAACAAGGCTACCTGCAGATGCTGGCAGTGCCAGAGACCCCGAGATAGAGACAGCTCTCCTCTTTTACCTAGACAGCATGAATCATTTAACGTCCCGGGCCAGCAGTCTCGGCTTGTGGCCAGGTGTCGTGCTCGCCACTCGAGTAGCCCTTTCTTTCTCTGAAAGCTTCTTGAGCTCTTGGCGAGTTAGCGGCAATTTATCAACTTTACCTGAGAATAAAGCAAAATAACTTTTCCTTTTAATTACAGAACTGTATTTCTGAAACTACGTTTCAGCTCAGAAATGAAGAACAAAGAGAACATTCTTTTTCCAATATTGAGGTTTTTCCAAAACTTTATTTCATAATAATGATTAATGTTGAAGGGACTTTGTCCTCCATCCCGCTGGAATATGTGGCATTGTTTTTTAACGAATGGTCAGTGAATGAAGGTATTTCACCTCAGGAGGTCAAGATATTACTATTATTTACTATTATGAAAATTAAATAAGCATACAAAAAAATAAATTGGCAAAAAATAATTGTATATTATTAAGATAATTTTTATTTAAAAAGGTATATTTGATGACGATTCCAGAATGTGGAAACGTGCATCTATTTATTCCGTTTTAATTGGTTTACTCTTGAACCTAGACACAGATTTTCAATCATATTTGAACCAAAAAAAACTTTTAATTAAAATTGTGAATTATTTATTTAAAATAATATAGTATTTTATATAGTTAAAGCATAAACATAGTGAAATAAGCTTAAATAATATTTAAATATTTATTTATTTATCTAATTTTTTTAGTGCTGTCAAATGATTAATCACATCCAAAATAAACGTTTTTGTTTACATAATATATATATATATATATATATATATGTGTGTATACTGTGCATATTTATTATGTATATATAAATACAAACACATGCATGCATATTTTCAAGAAAAATATTATATGTTTATTTATTAAATAGATTTACATATAAAATATAAAAATGTAAACATATAAATGTGTATGCATGTAAATATTTTCAAAATATATACTGTATATTTGTGTGTATTTATACATAATAAATATACACATACATATACAGTATTATGTAAACAAAAAAAATATTTTGAATGCGATTAATCGTGATTAGTTGCAATTAATCATTTGACAGCACTATATATATATATATATATATATATATATATATAATTTGCATCCTATAAATGACTGTTTTGATCTTTAAAACTCCTATTAAGAATCTTATGAATTGGTGTACATGCAATTTAAAAATACCATAGTTTAGAAACGTTTTGTAGTTATGTTTAAAATGTGCTTAAACCATTTTTAGATTGTATTTTATAAAATACGAATGTACGAAATTTAAAAGCACTGTGTTTATTTAATGTGCTGAACATGTACTTTAGAATGTAGTATTAGTACGACTGTTGACTTTTTTGGAATAACTTGGAACAGAAATCTGGCAGACTGTTCTACCAAGGTAAAAGCTAAAGTATTGGCCAATTAAGGGAAATTTAGGTATGTGACAGCTACACTCTTCCAAAGAAATGATCTTGATTGGCATTTATAAAGAACCATTACCATCTATGAAACCTTTCCATTACATAAAATGTTCTTTATAGTGAAAACAGGTTCTTTTGATTGCTATATATATATATATATATATATATATATATATAGTTTCAAAAAGCTATTAACTGAAAGGTTCTTCTACAGCATTGCTGCAAAAACATCTTTTGGAACCTTTATTTTTAAGAGTGTAGCCATGGTCTTTGCCGTACTACCTAGCATACAATATGTGCTTGTCATTTTAAAATATCTAGAAAAAAGTGATAACACAGAGATGCCCCTTGGCCTGTTCAGGTGTACGTTCCTGTTTAGCTTAGCAATGCGCCTTCACTTTAAGAGCCTTTGCTTCCTGCTGTATTACATTTACAGATAAAATCAGCCGCTCATTTACTAAGCCTCTAAAGGTGTTGGGCTCAAGGGATTTGGTGCTTTGTTACTCTGTCGATCAAAGGGAGAACACTGGGAAATTGACTCAAGTCAAACTTGGTGTAATTATAATCCTTTAAGGCTGATCTGAGATTGGTTGCATTTAAATTTTGTGCAGGCATATATGTTCCAGTCACCGTTTGCAGTTACCGTTTAATTGGGATATATTGCACTACTATAAAAGGCTTCACTTGAAATGGTGTGTTTACAGTGTAGCTTTCTCTGAATGTGAGAACTGTTCTCATAATTGCTTGGTTTCTGTCTGCTCTGTGATCTGAATAGCTCTTCAGAGGCTGCTGACCTTTCTTTCGAAGTGCCAAAGGCAATTCAGTCACTGTTACACTATCTATAACTTGAACGCAGTTCGACAAGGCTTTATGTTATTTGCAAAACACGCTTGGAACAGGGCGTCCGGCCAGATGCTTCTCTCATGTTGTTTCAGTCACGAAGCAGATAAGAAGGGTCCACAGAGAGCGCGGTTCCCCAGAAGACGCCCTCCTCACCCAGGTTCAGGCCAGGCCGCTTCTACCACTCCTCCCACCAGGTGATGTGGTGTGGAAAAGTCCTGTCGCCTTGCGGCCCAGTCTGCATTCCTGCCCAATTACATCCAGCACCAGCTGACTTCCATTAGACTTGATCACAGCCCCGAGACGAGGAGGAGGAGGGGGTGTTTGGGAGGCAGAGAGTATGTGTAGTAGAAGTTGTGAGTCAGAGCAGTGGTGACAGGTTCACTAGCTGTATGAGCTCACGACAACCATAACAAAACCTTTAAAGACACCGTTTCGCTTTTTGGCAGCTTTTTGGGATGCTGTGATGGGAAACAATATCATATTATGAGCTCATGATGTCATGTGTAGTAATTTCATAGCCACATGAGACAGTATGAGATCAGAGTGCAACCCAGCACCACACATGGGGGAAATAAGGGTTAAATACTAAATAAACCATAAGCAGTACATTTGTATTTGATAATATTGTACTTCATTAAAAATTTTTTTTTTAATTGTATTTATTATTTAGTATCATGTCAATGTTTATTCTGTCAATAATCTCCAGCTGCTCTATCTGTCTATCTATCTACTTTATCTATCGATCTATCCATCCATCCATCCATCCATCCATCCATCATGCATAATATATATTTGCATTAGATTATTTTATTTATCATTTATTTATTAAACATATATTTGCATTAGATTATTTTTTATGAAATCTGTCTCCTCATAGACAGCAAAGCAACTGACACGCTCAAGGCCCAGAAAGCTAGTAAGAACATTG
>JAUMHE010000068.1:16538603-16598170 GCA_032359235.1 Enteromius mattozi | reverse complement strand
GTGTAAATGAGAGTACCACTAATTCTATTGACTATTGTTTATTCAGAAATAACTCTACTTTCTACAGGATATGATTTACCTGCATCCTGATCGTTCTGCATTTTTAGATTTTCATTAAGACATTATTTAGTATGTTTATTAAGCTGCTTTCCTCACGGGTGCCATTGGCTGCTGTAGGTGATTTTCAGGTTTTACTATCCTTGTGGGGACATTTGGCTCACACTCAAATACACACACACAATCCCGTATGGTTTAGCCATAGTGGCTCTGCAGACTTGCACAGCATGAAAGTGAGAAAATAGAAAAATCTCAATTGCACAATTCCAAAAAAATAATCCTTTCTGTAAGAAAAACCTATGATTCGATTTAGGAAATCATTTCATTTAGTTCTCCTGAACAAGCATTGCTTTTTTTGCCGGTGTCCCAGTAATACATCAAATAAACGGCCTCCCAGGGTCTCGTTTTTTAAATGTTCCCACATCTGTTCGCCAAGATGCTGCTGCTAAAGCCGCTTTCTGATGCAGTCCCTCACCCAGAGCTGTCAGAATGATTTCTGCCTGTTCTTGCTCTCCCCTCTATCTCTCCTACTCTCTTTTTTTATTTATCTGGGAACATTTAGGGCATATTTTTAATGCTGAGCCTTATCCATGACTGCGGTTCAGCATAGGGTCAAACATAGTCATATGCATGTTACATAGAACCACTTCTTAAAATAACCACCCCGCATTCAACTCTGTTCTTTCTTGCCATTTTCTATCAGGGGTTTCAGACTTGAACTCTGTTTCAAAACCTAGTGAGCCTATACTGCCTACACAAGCAGCTGCCTTCTATAGCAGCATCAACAGAAATTAAACTGCATGATTTAATTATTAATGTTGAAAGAATAAGAATAAAATAATTTTAATAGATGGCAATAAATTAAATCATAAGGTTTTTAATTCATTCATAATTATTAATTATTATTATAAACATTACTTACTTAAAATGTCAAAATAAAAACATCATGGCTATTTAATATATATATATATATATGATGTATTTTATATATGATGGCAATTTATTTAATCATACACACACACTCACATATATATATTGTACATGATGTAAATGTTATTTTTTTTGAGGCATCATTTTAACTTTTTTACACTGATACATAGTAAAAAATGTAGTAAAATTGTTTTATATATATATATATTCACTTTTCAGTATTAAATTAATTGCAGTTTTTACAATTTTATTATGATTTTTTATTATTTGAAACAAGTAAGTCCTGTTTTATTAGCCGTATTGGTGCTCATTTTAAGATTGCGGGGTTTTTTTTGCAATTTGCTAACATTTTGAAATGCCCTTCATGTCCTGTGATGTTAAAACAACTGCTTACAGAGGCAGATCACTAGTTTTTTGAACAGAGCGTTTAACATCGCCGTCCAGTCAGACTCTAAACCAAATGGTTACAAAGACACCAAATATCTGACGTTGTATCTTCCTGGTTTGATTGTTCTTTCTCTTTGTTTTGTTTTGTTTTGTTTTTTCGAGATTGAGTTCTTTGAGATTGATTCAAGCTTTGCTGGCAGCCTGTGTTTGTTGCTACCCATAATTCACTGCTCTACCTCATGACAGACAGCACTGCTCTGGATCGGCCGCTACGGCTCTGTGATGGATTACTCCAGACTAAATGCATCGCTAAAGACGCACACACACAACCCTTTTGAATTGTTAACCAATTTTTGTGAAGCAGGTTAAATACACAAACATGCACGGAGCACAACACACCTAATCTTTTATAAACATTATACACCAAATTACATGCACAAATTCATCACACAAATACACAGTGAGTCACACAAACAACAAATGTGGCCCCTCTGGTTGGGCCTCTTTAACAAGGTAATGCATCATAAATTCATTTGGCTCCCAGTAAACATTGTTGAAAAATGAGAGTGATGGATGGGTGCCATGGGGAGGAGAGCCACAAGCTCCTGAGCCGCAGTGTGTGTGTGTGAAAGACAGACTGCCGCACTATTCCTACACCTAGGAAGCTTTTTAGAGCATCGTAGGCGCGTTCATGACGCAAAGTCTGTTCTGGTAGGTAGGGAACTTAATTATGCTGCCTTATAAGACATCTTCACTGTGTCTGAAACAACGTGCTGTGTGTGAACAGTTTCATTTTTACTACATTGAAGCACTTGCTGTTTTCCAGGAAATTATGTTTTAAATTTATTTGCAGTATTTATATAGTATATAGTAAATGTAAAATAGCTTTTATTTTTATATTTTTACTTTTAATTTTCTATTCTTTTTATTTTTTAATATTTTTACGGTTTACAGTTTGACAGTAATAGTATTTATTTCATTTAGATTTCATTTTCAGAAATTTTGTTTGTGCTTTTGTTATTTTTATTTTTTGTTTTTTCTATTTTTATTACAACAGTTAATTGTGATTAATCGCATGCAAAATAAAAGTTTTTGCGTACACACAAACATGTGTTGTGTGTGTACTGTGTATATTTATTATGTAAATATAAATGTACACTTGCATGTATATATTTAAGAAAAATATGTTTATATATTAAATATATAAATGTTTATTTATTCTAAATATTATATAAATTATATTATTTCAGTTAAGATTATGTGTTTAATAGGTTTAGGTGTTAGCTTTAGCACATTTAGCCCCTTCAAAATAAAAAAGTGCAGAAGTGTGCAAAATGGGGCATACCTTTTTATTGTTTTCACCATAGTGGGTCAGCATGTGATTATCAATCCCAGAATACATTGCAATGAGACCTGGAAAAATATCCAATGTTGCAAAGAAAGTAAAATAAATGTATTATTTTTACTCATTTAATACAGAAATGTATCTATAAAAAAATACTTAAAATATATTTTACCCTGACTAGTTCATAGAATATATATATATAAAACTGACAAATTTTTGATAAATATAATTATGCTTTTCAGGTTATTGCATCATACCTCTTGCTGCATTGAGTTTTCTGTGCACTCAGCTTATGAAGTGTTTTTTTTTTTACAGATTTTGCCTATTTAGAGCATTCCAAATCACTTATAAGGCTTCTGTTTCATTAATATATAATAATACTTATAGGGCAGTTGTCTGTATAGGCGGTAGGCAGCTCACTAGGGTTTGAAACTTGTGAAGTACTATATAAATGATTGTGGATGATTGTACAGACATTGAGTCATACACATGTTTTCAGGTCATGGGCTGCTAATCTTTATGGTGGTCATTTAGCTGTGGAGAGACCTTTGAGAGAGAGGGTATAAAAGAAAAACCCTGCTTGAAAAACAGCAGGAGAGGGAGAATAACCAGGCTGGAAAGTGTGATATCCCACTGCAGAGACCACGGTGTTAGAGGAGACTTGCGTTTTCCATTTTGGGATTCAGCTGCGTCTGCACTGAAGACACTGACAGTCTCAGCACCTTTACACCTTTAGGAACAATAAGAGCTCACCTGGCGCACACACATACTTTTTTCCATCCGTATTGTATCCGTGTATGTTGAAGGATGTGCCCACTTAAAATCCGCTCTTGTCTCTTTTTCTGGTAAAAACTCATCATTTCCACTTGCAGTTGCAATTATCGCTGCCCATTTTTTTTTCTTCATCCTCTTAAAATGAGGAGCAGCAGCCCTGATGCGGTGATTAACTCTAAATTGCAACAGCTGTTGATGGCAACTCCAATTAAGACTGCAGGCATCAATTTAGTGGCAATCTATAGCATTAGTGAGGTTTCATCTTTTACCAGCCCTGTTAGCCACCCAATGGTGACAGAAGCCTGTCACTCAAGCCTGCAAATTACTCTGATTGGTCAGAGAATAGGTTGCTTTAGGGTGGATTTTCTGTGCTGTGTGTGGAGAAGGACAAATGAATAGTGAAAGATGTGCTATTTCTATTGAATCCTTGAGCAAGACATTTAACCTCAGAATGCTCCAAGGTCACTGTTTCTGAAACCAAACATCACGCTCTTGGGTTTAAGGGTATTTTGTGATGAGTTATTTTTGATAGTGAAAGCAGAGACGAGGTGGGAAATCATTTGTGGAGAGAGACGCAGAAGGCCTTGTCATTAATATTTGGCAAATAATTTAAAGTATTGATAAAATGTTATATTAACCACTGGTTTCACAGACAAGGCTTAAGACTATATATGTCAGTGACTTTGTTTTGTCTCAAGATGCACAGTTGTAATGTTTTTTTAATAAATGTCCTAATTGAACTATGGCCTTAGTCTGTGAAACTAAATAATAAAAAAAGAAATAGATATATGTAGATTTACTTACACAGTAGAAGTCAAACAAATGGCATTGATTTATTTGTATTTTTTTTTTTTTTTCTAAATGTGGTAAACATTTTCTAAATAGGATATAATATAATATAATATATATATAATATAATATATATATATTATTATTATTATGTAAACATTTAAACATTTATTATTATCTATAGATGTTTTTACATGTATTATGTATGCGTTATTACTGTATAAACTGCAATGTAAAAAACTTTATTTATTATTCTTTTTATATTCTTTTTATAATATACACAAATATAATGTTTTTATTTATATTTATATTTATATAAATATATATATATATATTTTTGTTTTATTGAAAATGTATTTATATTATCACTATTTTTTTTATTATTATTATTATTTATAAATGTATTATTTATCAATTGTGTTTTAGGTTATTTATTTTAATATAAAAACGTGTTCTGAATAAAACCCATTTCTCAGTTTCTGGCTATGTTTAGGCATCATGTAAAGACATCATATATTGAGAGAGAATAAAATGAAAATTGATCACCTGGCTGGTTTAGTGACAAACGACTCTTTATATGGCCCCACGGTGTTAATCGAAAGATGGTATCGATTTTATCATTCGTTTTTAAACAACCGTCATTGTAACATCCTAATGGTTCTTCTAGTCCTTCTATTCTTTCCCAACCATCCCTTTGGCCTTCCCTGGCAGAGCTCCAACTAGAGCGCTCTGTCCCTATGGGCTAATCAGCTGAGCCCAGGCCCTTTGGCTGGGCTGTTAGTTCTGGCTGTAATGCAGGCGGTGGGAATGTGTGTGAGCTTCCCAGCCCTGTTTAATCTCTCCTCTCTCTGGAATGCTGATACTCTGAAGTGCTGCTTCAGCAACACGGACCATTCCGAGCACAGAAATATTGAGTGTAGAGCATCGACAGCACCGACAAATACTTAGACACCTGTCTCAGACGTACCATATAGACAGAAGCATTTGTTTGCATGAAAGGTTCCGCCCTTGACTTCACTTCTCCTGCAGATAAAGTTCGTAACGAGACTCCTGGGCTCCAAACGGTTTAGATATTATTAAATATTTATGTTACGTTCATTAAGCATTTAAAAACTATTTATAGAGCCACCAGCGAGAGTGGCACGTTCCTCCATCAGTAGCTGTGAGAATGTAGCGTGGTCTTTTTTCGCTGAGCTCCTGTTAGAGAGAATTAAACAAAGCGTGTTGACTGCTTCGTGACGTTTTGAGCAGAGCCAGAGCTGTCCGAAAGGAGACACAGAGGTCTAGGTGAGATGTGGATTGGTATGACATTCACAGATGCTTGCTGAAATCCCCGTCGCTCAGTTCTGGGAAAGGACACAATGAACTCTGGAAGGAAATCTGCTTTTTTACTGTGTCCCTGTGGTGATAACAAACTTTTTGCTTATTTTGTTTATTTACTTTTGGACACTGGAACAAACACTACGTCTGTGTTTCGTTTTGTATAGATTCAATGTCACATTCTGTGCTTTTGCATATTATTTTGTATATGGGTAAAAGACGTCAAGATGTCTGCATCAAAAGACATTTTTATGTCTATAGAAAGCACATTAAATGTAAGTAAAGTGTCTACTTTTAAGGCTTCAAATAAGTTGTTGGAGAATAAAATGTCAAAATTTGGTTGAAATAATGTTATATTGCCATTCAGTGTAATTCAATATTCATGTAAAAATTCAAACATGCTTATTTTGACTTATACATATTAAAATATATAAAAGAATAAGGAAGCATATTGATTTTTATTGTGTTTTAAATTAGTAAAACAGTTCTTACTGACCAATGGGCAAAACCTAGGATAGTGGCAAATTAATAAAATGTAAAATGACAAGTAATTAGTATTTGGGGTAAAAGGAAATTGTCTTTTAATATGTTATAAATTGATTTTTGTTGTAAATATGCCTCACAAAAGTGTTACGCTAAATGACATTTTAGTGGGTGTCTTCTGTAAATCAGGGAAAATGTATCATATTTATTTTTTGCTTAGAAAAACAAAAACAAAATTGCAATTAAATTAAACTAAAAAACTTTTAGATTTTTTGTGGTTAAACAACAACAAAGCAGTATTAAAGCATGCCGTATGCATCTGTTCATAATAAAATAATAATAATTTTCATATAGTCTTCTGTTTATGTTTTAATAAAAATAAATGTGTTAACTTATTCTGTTCAACAGTATTAGACTGTCTATCTATCTATCCATTTATCATCTTTTAAATTCCTTTTAAATGCCTCTTTAAAATGAATATGAACTTATACCACTTTATAAACTGACACTGACACTGAAAGATATTTTTCACAAAATCAGGCAATGCCCATTCATTAAGGAAGCTGTGCACATCTGATTGTGTGTGTGTGTGTGAGAACAGTTGCTCATATGTACTCAGCCGCACTGATGAGGAAGTAAGTAACTTGAATAAATAGACAATTTTTTCTGGTATGTCTTTCCCTGCATTTAATGTGTTGTCCTATTGAATAGTCTCATTTTTTTCAAAGGCAGATTCTGAAAAGCATAATTTGATCAATTCAGTTGCCCTCTTCTCCATGACCTAGACCACTTTTCATATACTGTAAGGTGAAAGGCATTAGAGCTTACAAAGAGAGAAAAAGAGAGCTGGAGACATTGTGTCCTCAGGTTATGATGAAGACCCACATACATATGTTCATCTAACATTTCAAAACACAACCCGAGGAACAAAAACATGGCCTTGTCCTCCACACTGAATCATTCTGGAAGCACACTGATACTTGAAGGTATATACCTCACACACACACACACACACACCCAGCTCTGTTTTCAGTCTTGTTCAGGGGCCTGAAGGAAAGGCCGGTGTTTTCATTTCATATTCATAAATCATTCATACATCTCACCACGTCCGTCCTTTAGAAAATCAGCCCCTCGTCTTTATATTGAGATTCCAAATGTATTTTCCCATCCACATCACAGACGTAATCCCGCTGCCTGTCACTCTTTCCCAGCTCTCAGCTTTGACGAGAGTGACACATTTATGAGATATTTTCACTGAGCTCTTATTCTTTTGTATTTCTGAGGCTTTGGCTCTCTAATACAATTAAATAAATGTTTCAGAGAGAATGAGAATGAGGTTGGAGTCCAGTCTAAAATGTTAACCCCTCGCCCCTTTGGGAAGAATGTAGCGCCTTTAAAGTAAAGGCATTTCCAGATTAAACTTGTTTTTAGAATTTAACTTAGAAACCTTAATTAGACATAGAGATGTGAGGTCATTTCAACATGTACTATAGTGTTAATCTGTCATTTTATTGACAATTTGAATGGAAATGTCAATATTTTTTATTCTCAGGAGAAAATCATAGGCTGTTTTTGGAGTCATATAGTTTTAACAGGGACTATTTATTAGTCATAGGTGTTTTTTTTTTTTTTTGCTTTGTTTTGTTTTGTTTTACATTTTAATAGCGAGTTTGGGCTCAGTATGATTTTTTGAATGCCACAAAGCTTCTTATTCACTGTAAAAACAGTGTGAAATACTGTTACTCTTTGAAAGAACTTTTATGTTTTTAAGTAATTCCTGTGATGCAAAGCTGAATTTTAAGCATCACTACTCCAGTCTTCAGTGTCACATGAACCCTTCAGAAATCATTCTAATTGGCTGATTTGGTCACATTTTCATTATAAATACAATTTTTCACGACTGGTTGATAAATAGAAAGTTTACCTTTGATCAGTTTAGTGCATCCTTATTATATCAAAGTGTTAATCTTCAAAAAGGAAGAAAGAAATTAAACAGCATCACTTCCGTCTCAGGTTATTAATTTCAAATCTATCTAAATGTTAAAAACATAAGTGTGCTCTTTCATACAAATACCTGCAAATGCATGTAGTCATCCAAATGCAAGAGTTGTATCACAGAGGAGCCTTACAAATTCTTCTTTTATGGATGTCACCCTGAGAAACAATTACCTTCTGAATAAGGCTTTATATGCTGTTGTTTGTTTACACATTCCATGATTAAATATTTTAAGACATTTTATAATTTTTTTTTTTTAAGTTTTATTATTTAATTTAAAGCCAGTTTTATATAGTGGTCATTTTAGGCACCTTTAAGGATACCCTTACAAGCCGCGTTTGATGATTTTGCCACTTGAAATGCCCTGTGTGGTGTGTTCAATAACCCGTTTGGATCTCAGCCAGTGAATAAAAGTGTAGAGAACATCTGGTGTGTGAGGAGATATCATAAAGCAGCTACAGTTGCTCTTTTAATCACTTTCACTTAATAAAAGAGCGATGGTCTCCTGCAGGGTCGGGCCTCACACATCACAAATGGAATATTTGCACACCCTCACACATGTCAGATAACTCCTTAACTCACCAGCAGGTCGCCATCATTCTCAGCTAGCCCACCAACACTTTCTGTTTTCACTTCTGTTTCTCTCACTCTGTTTCTGTTTGAAATTCACAGCCCAGACAAATGCAGTGGATAATACACCTTACAAATGTTTAGTTCATGTTATTTTTTAATACATATTAGCTACTAATAACAAATAATAAAAAAAATTGATGTAAATATTTACAATCACATTTACACCCTGCCTCAGAAACTTTCACCCGCCACAAAAAAACGGACCACTGTGCTGAGAATTGTACTTATTGTACTGTAATAAAAGAACAGTAATAAAAAACATGTTTATTGTAACTGATATCATTTGTAACCTGATAAATGTGTATTTTGATCAATTTAATTCTTAATTTACAGCCTAAAATAATACTTATAACAAATCATATAATACATAAAATTATATTTTAACATATATTGTAACAGTATATCACACTTTTTACAAGTTTGTAATAAAATATAAGACATTTGTGTTGTTTTATTTCAAACAAAAAAATAGTTTTCATAGTTTTGTTCCAGAAATGTTTTGAATGTTATTTTCACCACATAATGTTACCAAACATTATTTTATTGTATTATATTATTTTTAGAGATTTTATTAAAAAAAATGTATAAAAAGATAAAATTTCTTCGTTAAAGAAAACAAACATGGAACATGTCTTTTCAGTGTACTCTTTTCCTTTTTTTGCATTTTGGGCTTCAAAGAGACCAATACAGAATGTTCTCTTAGTGTGCAAGTGCTTTAATGCTGCTCATTTTGGTCTGTGCACACACACACACTCACACACACATATAAACCCCTTCAACAACCAGCACACAGTGTCTGTATCGTGTGCGCTATCCTCTCAGACCCCCATTAGCCAGCCCTAACAGTGTCTCCAGAAGAGGCCATCAGCACAACAATGGATTCCACCAGTGCGTAAGTGAGAGACAGGTAGAGATGTACCTAGCTAAGGCCCTCCAGCATTTCATAGTCTTCATTTACACAGCTTTCAACTTTAACAACTCACTCTTTCAGTCTCCTCTCCATCCTGGGTTTCTCATGTCACCAATCGCAAAAGCAGCATGGAAGATCAGACCAAAACACCCCTAGGACAGTTGTAATCTCAGAAAGTTTTGTCCGAGACACTTTGTAAACAAGGTATCCTCACGTGTACCCGAGTCTTGCTCACTCCTGGTCAGTTTCTATATCACTCAGAAGGCCGCGTCCCATCTAAAAGGTTGTTTTTTTGCAAACAGAGTTTATGCAGATGCATTTGAAGTCTGAATATGTGTGACTACATGATGATTGACGTTTCTTATGTCCGACTGTGTGTGTTCTCTTTACAGCAACAGGAGCAGGATCCCACTAACTTGTACATCTCCAACCTCCCGGTTTCAATGGATGAACAAGAGCTGGAGAACATGCTGAAGCCCTTCGGACATGTCATCTCCACACGGATACTCCGGGATGCCAACGGGGTCAGCCGAGGGGTCGGCTTCGCCAGGTAAGCTTGACACCCGACAGTCTCTTTGGCCCAGGCAAGACTAAGCCGGAGCATTTGTTCAGGAGGGCTCTTATAAAAACATCCCTTCATTTCTTTCTTTTCCTGCTTTTCTCCCCCTCTCTTGTGTGGCGCGTGTGGGGTGGGTTGGCTGGTTTTCAGGGTCACTGGCTGTGTAAGAGATCCCAGCAGAGGCTGTGTGTGTGCGTGCGTGTGTGAGTGTGTGTGTACGAGTGTGCCAGCCAGGCAATTAGCCGTTCAGCCATGATTGGGTGAGCAGAGCTGAATGGGGCCGCACAGAGGAGAGGAGCCACTCCAGAGAGCACAGACTAAATCAAGACTCCCAGCAGCCCGAAACAAACACTGTATAACACCCCTGCCGCTCTTTATTTTCTCTCTTACGATCTCTCTTCCCCTTTCCTCTCATTCTCTAAATTAACATATAAGGATGTTTCTTCAATTACAGGAACTTAAATGTCCCAGAGGTTAAAACTAATAGATTTCAACTTATTTTTGGTATATGAAGATCACATTCAAACTGGGAACTTTTTGTCATGCCTTCATCATTTATTTTGGCTCCTTTTTAAATTAGATTTATGCATCAGTGTTTTCAGTTTAAATGAATGAACAAAATCCTGCATAAAATTGTGAATTATTTATTTAAAATAATATAGTATTTTATATAGTTTAAAGCATAAACATAGTAAAATAAGCTTAAATAATATTTATTTATTTATTCATTTACTGTATTTATTTTAGTGCTCTCAAATGATTATGTGAATATTTTTAAAATATAAACCGTATGTGTTTATATATACATAATATACAAGGTACACATACATATGTAATGTAAGATAAGACTAGACGTGTCAGTTAAGAGCAATTTTATATGAAATATGTGGGAAAAAAATACAAAAATCAAGGTAAATGTCACTTTGTGAGAGATTGTTGTTATTTTGCATAATTTCCAATCATCTTGTTACTGTACATTTGTCAGTTTATTCAGAAGTGTGAAAATATTATTTAACTGTGTATTTATTATGCATAAAATGAGATTAGCCTACTAAAGGAGTCAATTATTTCATTTCAAAGACATAATGTAAGCAAACCAAATGAAAACACATTATTTTAAAGATGGTGGAAATTGCGTTTGTTGAGGCTGTGATGAATGTATATCCACTGTTGGACATTGTTAGTAGACCGATTAAACTAGTGAAAGTATAAAAAGTGCTTTAATAGAGTTCTACAAGTCCACAGGGCCAAAAATGTTTGAAGAAGTAGCTGAAGGAATAGCCATAAAGTAACGTTTTAGGAAGCTGAATGTGTTCAATTTTGCAGTGTTTTCACTGCAGTCATGACCGATGACTTTAATTCTGATTGCCTCATGCTGTGTGTTTCTCTTCGCCTTTCTTTCTGTCACAGAATGGAGTCCACCGAGAAATGTGACGTGGTGATTCAACATTTCAATGGAAAGTTCCTCAAAACCCCACCAGGAGTACCAGGCAAGTGTCAACAGCACAGTGTGTTCTAACAATATTGCGTCCTAACCAGGTGCAAAGCGATAAAGTGACAATCAACTTGACATTTTGTTGTCTATTTCCACAGCTCTGTCCACAGCCAAATCTCATTGCCGTGAAGTCCCTCTCCATATAGCTGTATATTAAAGGAATAGTTCAGCCAAAAATGACAGTTCTGTCATCACTTACTCACTCTCGTGTTGTTCCAAAGCCATATGTTTTTGTGAGTAAATAATGACGAAAAAATAATTTTTGATGAACTGTCATTTTAAATTTTAAATATGCTCTGATTTGCTGATTTTGAAAGTGAAATTGCACCTGTATCACTCACTATGGCATGATTTAGATATACACTAAACCCCCAAGCTGACTGTGATCCAAAGCTCTCGTGTGAGGAAGCACACGTCCCCCCACTTTGAGTCGCTCAGCTCATCAGCTTCATATGACAGGATCTGATTTATAGGTTGATTAAGGTTTAATTTAAGCCTGGTGTGCCTGAGGAAAACAGTTCCCTGAGGTTAGCACAATGTACTGCATATACAGAGACAAACATTTATACTGTACACTAAATTTAGGAGGCATTTAACTTACATTACATGATGTATTTCAGAGATAAATATTAGAGAATATTAGTGAGATATGATGTAGGTAGGGGCTTGATCTTATCTATTTTCTACGCATTAAATTGGACTGGAAGAGGTGGGCTGTGATATTATTGGTTGGCGTTATTTTTTGGCCTTGTTCCAAAATCATTTCAAAGGCCGAATGTGCTATTAGATTTTGCTAATAGATTTTTCTTTAAAAGAAAAATCCAATTATAATCTTAATAGACGGTATTTGTGGCATATTGCTAATTACATCAAAGATCAAGTTTGCCCCTCCTTTTTTAAAAAAGTAAAAATTCAAGTTACAATATACACTGCTATTCAAATGAGTAAGATTTGAGTTTCTTTTTTAATGCTCAGCAAAACTGTACTCATTTGATCAAAATATATAGAAAAGGCAGTAATATTATGAAATGTTAATATTATGCAGTTTTCAATGTTGGTTTACCATTTTAATATGCTTTAAAGTAAAACTAAATTCCTGAATTTTCAGCAGCCATTACTCCAGTCAACTATGTCACATGATCCGTCAGAAATCATTCTTATATGCTGATTTATTATCAGTGTGTTTTTGTTTTATTTTGTTTTTTTGGAACCTGTAATAATTTTGCTTTAATTCTCTGATGTGTAAAAAAAATAAATAAAAGAACAGCATTTATTCCAAATAGTCTTTTCTAAGAATATAATTCTTTACGATCAATTTTTATCCATGTTAGCATATCCTTGCTCACTAAAAGTATTAATTTCTTTTTAAAAAATTACTGACCCCAAACTTTTGAATAGTAGTGTATATTGTAACACAAAATTTCTATTTTGAATACACACTGTTCTTTTTAACTTTTTATTCATCAAAGAATTCTGAAAAAGTATCACAGGTCCCAAAAATATTAAGCAGAGCAACTGTTTAACTGTTAAATTGCAATAATATTTCACAAAAGTATACAGTTTTTTTCAGTTTTTTTGATCGAATAGATTCAGCCTTGATGAGCATAAAAACTTTAAAAACAATAAAAATGGCTTTTGAATGGCAGTGTAAGTGATATAATATAACAATATTAGTATAGCCACAAGACATAAACCATATGAATGTTAACATGATTTTGAGATGAAAAATTTGTTTACCAGTGATTTCAATCCAATCCAACTTTGTTGCCATGAAAACATAATAAACAATAAAACGAATGTAAAAATAATTTAAATAGCTCACATGATACAAGTTTTAGCAGATGGAGTAATATAAGTGCTTTTATAAAACTAAAACCTTCACGTTTATTAAGAAAGTAAATTCTGTCGCCTTCAACAATGACAGACTCACACCCAAATGTGTAAACAGTTTTATTTAATGGTGTAGTTTTGCAAAGCACAGGGTATTTTCCTCAGTAATGTGCTTGGTGTTCGTTCCCCGGCTGTTGAGGAGCTTTTTTTTTTCCTCAGAGAGAGAAAAGATGAGCAAAGGCAACAAAAGCAGAGAGAATATGCGATTCCTGTTGGATGCAGTAGGTGTGTGTGTATGTGTGTGCATCTGTCTGTTTTCTGTTTGAGGGAGGCATTGGCAGAGGGCTTGGGGGGGTGTAAAAGCAACTGACAAGACAGAGAGAGAGAATAGGAAGAGAGAGATTGGAGAGGGCAGCCTGCAACTCTGGCAGTTGCTGTGTGATTTGTGGGGTGTAGCGTGCGGCTCGGTGTCAGACCCAAAGACAGAGGAATGATGGATGACTTCATCTATACCCCTCTTTCTCTCTCCCTCTCTTTTAAAGTCTCCTCTCTCTTTACTAACAGACTCCTGGCCAACTCAGTTTTGTTGTTACCTTTACACCGTGTCTTAACCCGGTGCGACATGATAAAGCGACAAGCGATAAAAATGTCTCCCATGTAAATCTGAGTTGTTACTACCAACCAGCTGCGACCGCGACAAGCCATGAGCATTTTTTTTCAGTCGTTGTTTTCTATTTCTGAAGCGTTTTCCTGGCCTCATCCACACTGAATGTCGCTGGTCTAAATAAGATATAGAATAATGTATGTTACATTAATAAAGAATAAAAAATAAAAAATTAATGAACCTATACTGCATGTCAAACGTGGTATGGATAAACAAATTACAGATTGATGCTTAATGAAACACAGTCATTAATTACTAATAAAACTCATATGAGTTACTTTCTTCCTTGAAACACAAAATAAGAAATTCAGAAGACTGTACTCAACAAACTGAGTTAAAGTCTAGAATGACTCAGACAGTCAAATAATGCTTCAAAAAAACTCTACTCAAAAGAATGACTCACTCACAAATGACATTAGATACTGTTATGCCCCTTACTAATACACCAAGTAAAGACTTAAAGGAATAGTTCACCTAAAAATGAAAATGGTGTCATCCCTTACTCACCAACATATCTTTCCATACCTGCATGAGTTTGTTTCTTATGTTGAACAGAAAATAATATATTTTGAAGAATGCTAGTTATCAAGTAGTTGATATTACCCATTGACTTGTGTTCATCATAAAAAAGAATACAGGTTTGGAATGACGTGAGTGTGAGTAAATGATGACAAAATTGCTTTATATAGTGTCCCCATCCACTATATAGAAATAAACTGTGTTAACATTCTTTAAACCTTCTCTTTTTGTGTTCCTTAAAAGGCGTACAAGTTTGGGGCAACACAAGTGAGAGTAAATTGACTGAAATTTCATTTTGGGGTAACATATCCCTCTAAAAAGCCATTTTGAAAAAGAAAAAGCTTCTTCCGAGACCTGAAAGGCAGAGAGTGAGAATGAGGTGATATTGTGCTCTCTAAAGTCAGGAATATTGCTAGAGTCTTAGCCAGCCGTCTGATAATGCATTCAGCCTTGAAAAGGAGCCATGCATGTATTGATATCCAGGTTTAAAGCTCAAAAATAGCGCCTCATCGATTTTCTCTCCCTCCTCTCCTCTTTTCCATTTTTCTATCTCTCTCTCTCTCTCTGTGCTTACTATGTAGTAAGTGGATCACACAAGCCTGTGGAGTAACTGTGTTTTGCATGAGTGGTTCCTCTCGAAACTTGCAGTGAACTGTAGATTCTCTCAAACAGGTGTAGCGTTATTAAAACATCAGACATAAAAGAGATCAAATCTGCTGTACGCTTTTACAGAAAAGCATAACGCACCCGCATCGCACCTATTCTTCTTTTTTACACAGATCGATTGTTGAACTTTCTATGCACATATTTTATTAAATAGCAAAAAGAAAGAAAATAACCTCCTTGTTTGTGTCTTAAAGGGACAGTGCACCCTAGAATAAAAGCTCTTTCATCATTTTCTCACCCTTATGTTGTTCCAAACCCGCTTGACTTTCATGAAGCGCTTGCTATCACTTGCTCTATCGTTCTCCTCTTGTCTCCATCTGCTGTAGGTGTGTGTTTGCTCCTTTGCGTGTTGTCCTGATCCAGCTTACTCAGGCTTTTCTAACAGGCCACGACGGGGCCATCAGGCCTGCATGCTCTCATAATTACACAGGCTCTTAGGCAACATGCTGATGCTGGGGTAGATAATGATGACGACCGTGTAACGCCGTGACCCCTCCATCACGCACGAGCTCCCTGTCATGGGACGTCCAGTGCTCCTTCCATTCTGCTGATCTTTTCTACATGCCCAGCTCAAGCCTGTGGGCTCTGTCAGATCTTGGAGTGTGTTTCAGGCAATTTGGCCAGCATCCTGATCTCGACCTTAATCCGTTTCTTTTTTTTTTCTCCCTCCCTTCGTCTCTCCGTCTCAACCTATTCATGAGCAAAGTGGCCTGAGGGAAGTCTTAATGGTGTGGGTTTGGGAATCGAGGCATGGATGTGGAGCCGTAATACCACACACACATATGCATTCATTCAGGAACGTTTTAGCTGATGGTAATTGAAGGGAAAGAGAAGAGGGTTTAGATATAGGCATATATTTAATATTTGCTGTGACACAAGAAAGAAGCACTACTTTACACAAAACTGAAAAATAACTGATTGAAAGGGGAATGGGTATACGTAGCAAGGGGATCTGGCTGCTTAGTTTGGCCCTGTGAGCCCCTGCTGGTAGATGCTGTAACTACAGTCTTGCTACAAAAAGCTGTTTCTTTCTCTCTTTTTCTTCATTTTTTCAGTTGATGGATCTTCAAAAGCAGCTGTGTATTGTGACAATATAAATATAGAAGCCACTTATATGTCAGTAATATTTCAGTGTATCGTAGTAAACGTTTCACCAGTTCTGTTTCAAAAGGCTTTTGAAAACATGAAATGGCCTTTTTTTTTCTCCTGTCTGCTGCCTTTGGCATCATAATTCCGGATCGTTTTCTAGTGAAGGTCTTGGAATTGTCCACGTATTGCAATTATTTTATTTTTGTATATTATTCAGCATTTTTTATCATTTCTTTTAAATATACATTCATATTAATTCATTTAGAAGATGCTTTTATGCAAAGTGACTCACAAATGAGGAATATAACAAGCAATACATCTTATTTAACTAATTTTGCCCTGTAGTTAAAAATTTATAAAATGTTATTTTGTAGTCAAATTATTATAATTAAATATTTTTTGAGTATTTTATAATTTATTTTATTTTATTTTATCATTATTCAACATGACAAAAAAGTTTTGTTTTTTTTTAAATCCTGGAAAAGACAGACAGATTGTTGGGCAGATCGTGTATGTTTTCCCACAGACTGATCAGTAAAGTGACTTGTTAAATTGCTGTATGTGTGTTAACTGAGACTGAGGGAAAAGTGGGCCTGTACTGAAGTACTTACAAGCCCACTGACAGTGAGACTGTGAGAGAGGGAGTACTTACACCCCACTGTCTGCGCTGATGGAAGGGGAGGCTAAATTATAGGTCCTGTCAGTGTGTGAGAGGCCAGGCTGATGTGTGTATTCATGTGTGCGTGTGTGTGTATGTGTGTGTGCGTGCAACATTGGGGTGACCCATCAAATTTGGTTCCACTCGACTCACTAATGCCTGTAAGACTGGGAAATCAAGCTGCCACGGAGCGATACACTCTCAGAGGATTTGTTTGCTTGCAGAGTTGAGTGGGGCATGTGTGTCAGCGGAGAGGCCAGAAATCACTAAAGGAGAGGCCTAGTTAAAAATTTGGAATAAATAATTAAAAATATATATTTTTATTAATAATATTTTTCATTTATATATTTACTTTATTATTGTATTCTATTTTTATTTAAATTTTTTTTTTTTTTTTTTTAATTTCTTTTTGGAAGATGTTCTTTTGAAGCCAGATGGTGTAGTTACGACAGCTACCAGCAGTGGCCAAACCACTATAGACAACCATATTGTTCCACAGTTTGAACATATCCTTAATCTATTACAAAGTGCTCTGTCTGTTTACATACCACACCATCGCAATGAAATGTAAGCTATTGGTCCCCCTTTCAAGATGAATCTGCCAGTAATCTTAAGATCTGGTGTGAGATGTTATTTTTGGACTGTTTTGGGTTCAGTTCTTGCTGTGTTTGTGCACTAGTGGTGAGGTCATACTGCCTGGAGGGGTCTCAGGTAAGGGTTTGGTGGGCCGGTGCTGAGGCGTGGAGTGATCTGGATATATATATATATATATATATATATATATATATATATATATATACATTCTGATATATTAGTGAGCGCTGAGCTAGCTTCTGACTGACGTCTTATGTTTGGATAGTTTATGCTTCAGACAAGGCTCTCACACACTATGTGTGGGAGAGAGAGAGGGAGAAATTCTATAAAGGACGTGCTAATGAAGCTGTTTATTTTCCCTGGACTTACTGGAGAACATAATGGGCGCTGGTGCATATCGTTCTCTCACATTCTTTGTGTGCCTCTTTCTCTCTGTCTCCTTTCTTTCTTCTTTTTTACTGTATGTGTTCTCTCACTCTCTATATTTAGTGCTGCTTGCTAAGGCATGCATTGCTACTATTTATGCTCATGCTTTGTGTTAAATAGTTCTCAAAATATGGTGACACTCTCAGTAAAAAAATATATCTTTTCAGTAAAGGCAAAAAATTAAGGATGAATTCTTTATTTGCTTTAACAATAAAAATGTTATATATTTAGCTTATGTTATTTAAATTTTCAGAATTATTTAATTATTTACACTTAATAAATACAGTATAATTCAAATGTTTGAAGATTTTTTTTATGTTTTTTGAAAGAAATCACCAAAGCTGCATTTATTGGATCCAATAAATAAATAAATAATTTTTAAAAGTAATATTGAAATATTTAAATGAACTGTTTTCTATTTGAATATGTCAAAATATTATTTATTCCTGTGAATATTTCATTTATCGGTAACTAAAACATCAAGGAACATTTTCATCACCATATTTTAAGGTAATTTTGACGACAAAATTGGTGGGAAAAAATCTCATAGACTAGATAACTTGCACCCTAGCAACAAGCTCAAGCAACACTGGTGGTGAATTCTGCACAAGCAAGCAACGCTTTTTCTATTAAAACTGTAAATGTGTCATTTATTATCTCTCACATTTCCCAAAAACTCCCTGCGTTTGTCAACGTCATTTTCTAAAGCTGCACCGTTTCCAGTTCTCTGCTCTTCACTTCCCCAAAACTCTCTTTTCTTTCATTTTCCCATAACCTTTGAATGAGCATGAGCCAGTTTATTTGTCTCTGCCAGGACGTGACAGTCATCTTAGCATACAAAAGGTGTTTAGATTTGGCAGAATGGCAGTTGTTAATGTGGTGGAGGGCAGTGTGAAAACCCCACACTCTGCAGAGCTGAACACAGAGTCAGATGGATGGCTTTTACAATGCTCATAAACATGCAAACATGACGCCCATAACCTCGGATACAGGAAATGCTACAGGCCCTCATGATTCCTCCAGTGTCTCATCATGCCAGCATGTGCATTTAAATCTTTGTCATGGTTTTGAGTGAAAGGAAAGAACACTGGGTCCTAAACGTGAGCTGACATAGTAAATAATTCACATTTCTTTATATATATATATATATATATGAGCCACACAATTACTAGAGTAAAAAATGCTGATTATGTCTGCAGTGATTTGGTATTCAGTGAGCTCGTGCTGAACTGCAGGTCTCATGATACTGTGTAAACTTGCATTGACAGCTTTATTGATCATAGCAAGATGGGAGCATTCTGTTATTGACGCTTTGCTCACTTTTGGTGTATAATTTATGCAGAATCTGATAACAGGGTTTTTTTATTCTGCTAAGAGGGCCAGGGAGAAGTTTACTCTTTAGTCACCGTCTGGATTTATTGATGTGTAAAACAGCAAAACATTCACTCAAAAGCATGTGAGTATATAAAATCAGACATGCTTCCCACATAAATTAAATTTTCAATCTTAATTAAGTTTTTAATTCTATTAATCAATTTCTTTTTCATAATCCTGCAGCCCTATTTTTTTTTCTATTTACATTTATTTATTTTCTATTTATAATTTTTTGTTATTTGCATACAAATTATATTGTCGGCATATAAATAAATTAGTGCTCTCAAATGGTTAATCGCGATTAATCGCATCCAAAATAAAAGTTTTTGTTTACATAATATATATATGTGTACTGTGTATATTTATTATGTATATGTAAATACACACGCATACAGTGTATATATTAAAATATTTACATGTATATACATGTATATTATTTATATTTTTATATTTTATGTTATATCTAAATATATTTAATACATATACAAAAAATATTTCTCAAATATATATTTATGCATATGTTTGTATTTATATATACATAATAAATATACACAGTATACACACATATATTATGTAAACAAAAACTTTTATTCTGGATGCGATTAATTGTTTGACAGCACTAAAATAAAGTAAATAAACACACATGATCAGTGTCATAAATGTTCCTGCTCTTGTTTGAAATAGAAATAGTGCAATAGAAATAGTGCAAGAATCTTACATTTTTCATTTTTACACGTTTATACCCAAATACCCTATTTGGCCCAGTTTTGCCCTTTGACCCACACAATCACAATCAATCATGGTTATGTGGCTGACATTAGATCCAATGTGGAAAATGATTCTGGTTCTCTGTCACACACATACACATGCACACGTGTGCACCTGGTAACCGGGTCTCCAAGCGCAGGTGTGGTAAAGGGATCAGGTGTTTTGGAAAACAGCTTGAATATGTGTTAGTGGTTGAGGTGTGAAAATAATATCTTCTGCTATAAAGGTCTTGGCTTGTTGCTTATGGCTTAACAGAGTGCAAATTATTCATATTTTACACTTACTTGCATGTGAAAGTATTATTCACATGTTCCATGCCTTGCGTTGCATATAAAGTGCGTGAAAATATGCACATAGTCGGAATAAAAAGGAATGTTCTTGGTTAATACCGAGTAAACAATTGACTTTCATTATAATATGAAGTGACAGAATTAGCATCAGATTACCTGCGTTTGTTTTAAGCTTTCTAGCATGATATCAACATCTGAACAGCTTGACCATCAGTCAAAGAGCCGTGTGCCAATGTGAACACCAAATCGGATGCCCAGTCCTTAACAAACTAAATCTGAAGCTAATATCATCAGTCAAATAAGGTGACATGCCCAGTGGGTCTTCAAAGTGCGGCAAGTGTGCAGTGCCTCTGTCATTTCACACCAGCACTATCTGGAGAATCCCCCAAACCAAATTTTCTAAACCACATTATATTTTGATTTATTCATGCTTTGTTCGTCCTCGACGGTGTCGTGATTGATTTAGGGCTGTTCTGACACAAACAAAGCCGGGCCCAGATAATCGCGTTTACACAAGATAGAATTCTAATGAGGGGGAGAAATAATCTTTCAGTGAAATCTATCTGATCTGGGGCGTTCTCTAATAGCTCTGTCTGCCTCTGACCCGAGAGAGGACAGCAGTCAGCACCACGGTGGGCTAGTGATTTCAGTGGAGAGCCCATTAGGAAGCAATATTGCATGTATTTTTTTTCCTTCTTCTTCTTTATCAAGCGTTCATTAGGGCTGCTGGGATGAGTCATGCATATCCAAATCAGACAGATTTGATTTCATACACACACACACACGGGCAGAAACGCTAGCAAATGCTTTTCAATTACCTGAAATGAGGGAAACATTTTCCTGAGTTTTTAACCAGCAAACACAGGGGAGTGGGTAATCTGCGTACGCTGTCTGTATGTATCATACAATAAATTACTGCTGCATAAGCATCTTTTTTCAACTAAGTTCTGTGTACCACCTGCTTTCCAAGAGTGCTAATAGTTAATTGCGGCAGGCAAATAGTGCTGACTTTTGTGAATAAATCTATTACGAGACTAATTTTACAGTGCGTCTGAAGTCTAAAAAACCCCTGAGACGTTTGCAAAACACTTTTACATGCGCAAGACACACTTTCGCGTGTGCACAGAAAAACTAGATATAAATAAACCCGAAATGGTAAAATGCATGCAAGAAATTTTTCACTTTTAGTTTAAATTAATAAAAAGTGTCAATAAGATATAAGATTTCTGTTACTAAAAAAATAACATTTTCCAAACTCAAACCGATTAATCGCATCCAAAAATTTTGTTTACATTATATATGCATGTGTCGTTTATTTATTATCATAAACACACACGCATAAATATTTATATTTAGGAAAAATATGTTGCGTTTATATATTTATATATGATATAATGGATCATATATGTAACTACATGTATATATTTTCAAAATATATGCTGCATGTGTGTGTCTACATACATAATAAATATACACAGTATACACATATATTATTTAAACAAAAAAATTATTTTGGAAGCGATAAATCGCTTGACAGCACTAAAAATAATATATAATAAATATATCATTATTTTATTATCAAATTAAATAGTTAAATTTCTGTCAAGTGAACATTCCGTCTGCAGTATCTGTCCATTTTGCACAGAAAGTGTTTCTGCTAAAGATAAATGGCAATGTATTTTAAATATATACGATGCAGCTAAATATTGGAGTGGTTACGTTTACAAAAGTGGCGCAACTGCTTTGTGAATTCACCTCACAGAGAAACAACTTAATGTTTTTTTCTGTTTTCATGCGGTGAGTACATTCCTTCTAAATGAAACATGAACTTCAACCTTTAAACGAGCATGCGGTGAACTGGCTCCTGACCTTGCATTCTGCAATGTTTTATTAGAGAACCGAGACAATAGTCTGTCTCCCTCTCTCTCTCCGGTGACCTGCTCTCAGGACGGACTGTGCAGAGCAGCATCCACCAAACCAAAGTCAGACAGGCCCATTAAAAGGCAGGAAGTGGGGAGGCTAAGCTGATTATGCAATGTTTGTATTCTACTCAGTGCGCGTCTCTCTCTCGCTGTCTGTCTCCCTGAATTGTCTCTTTCCGCCTGTTCTCTTTCCACTGAGGGGAGATGTCAAACAGGCCAGTCATATTTACCCGCTTTAGCCCAAACAAACAAACCAGTGCTCAGAGTAAACTGCTCTCCCAGCACTGATCTGAGATCAGGGCATCATACTGGAAAGCGCTTGTTTCACATTTTATTTGTTGTCATTACTATTAGCGTTAGCATGAAGTTTAAAAAGAATGCATGCAATACATTTGTAACCTGATAGAAAATAATTCCTCAAATGTCCTATTATGCATTTGTTTTACATAATGGGACACTTGTATTAAATATATTACAGTAACGCTTTACAATAAGGTGTCATATATTAACTAACATGAACAAACAATGAACAATACATTTATTTAAGTATTTATTCATCTTTGTTAATGGTAGTTCATAAAAATATGATCATTTCTTGTTAGTTCATGTTATTTCACAGTGCATTAACTAATGTTAACAAACACAACTTATAATAATGCATTAGTAAATGCTGAAATTAGCATTAACTAGGATTAATAAATGCTCATTCTTAGTTCATGTTAATTAATGTAGTTAACCAATGAAGCTTATTTTAAAGTGTTACTGATATTTCTTTTACAAAATAAATGCTGTTCTTTTGAACATTCTGTTCATCATAGAATCGTGGATTATACTTTGCTTAGAATTATTTCTGAAGGATCATAAGAAATCGTGGCTGATAAAAATAATGATTTGTCTGCATAGGGATAAATATATTTTAAAGCGCATTCATGCAGGGAATAGTCATTTAAAATTGCAATATATATTGCACAATATTACTGTTTTACTGTATTTTTAACCAATAAGTGAGCGTAAAAGACTTCTTTTGAAAACATTTTTAAAAATTTTGATCATATGTACATAACTTCATAACAACAATAAAAAAAGATTCAAATTTTAAAGAACTAACTTATAAGATCATTTTAAATTCATGATGGTACAGAATTTTTGTTATAGTATTTCACAATAAAATTGCAAGTATTGTTTTGTTACATTTTTACTGTAGTATTTTTACATTTATTTTACTCTCTTTACTCTTTTTTTACAGTGTATCATGGGTCTTAAACATGAATGAATTGTTTCTTTACATGTCTGTTTGAAATGTTATTAGAGATAGCTTTGGTTGGAGGTGGGTGAGCAACTAGGAGCCAGAATTTCATTTTGTTCTCAAACCATCTTCTACCACGAATGTGTGTCTCTGCACAGCGAGCAAGGTTTCTATGGGGAATTGAAATGACGTATATGGGATGCTTCTTAATGTAGGAGCACTGTATTGTATAATGCAGGATATTTTCTGTGTGTAAAACTCCAGGATAAGGCTCGTTGCCTGTGGCTCCATGGAAAGGCCAGCCTTCCCATCTCGCAAACAAACGCCCCACATGTATAATACCAGGGTTGTGGTTTTGTTGCGTTCAGTGAATTCTCATGTCTCACCGAGCCTGTGTGGGCTCACCTCACAGCAGCGCTCAACTGTGGGCTGTATTTTTCTCGGTTTTCTCTCTATATGTATCATACAGCGGTGGCTGAATGTGAAACCGGAGCACTCGGCCGTTCCTGGACCTGAAAGCCACTGTGCCAAGCTGGCAGTGTAACGGATCTCTGCGGTAGGCTGCTATTAGAGCGTGGGCGATGTGTAGACACCAGCTTTGTCAGGGTCACACGCTCCTCCTACCCACTCAGTGCACACCGTTCCAGGGCAAACAGTGCTCTTCCTGTTGGTAAACACCATTCTTTTTTTCCTCTCTGCATGTTTTAGAACAGGGACGTCAATGTGTTGTGCTTGTACACATGTTGTTTTCAAGGCCATCCGCGTCAAACCAGTCTTACAGTTAAATCGTCATCTTTGAGTAAGAAAACCCTGTCTAACACAAATGCGGATAGTTTTGGTGCACCTTCGCTGTAGGGCTGCATGTGATGCAGAATCATGATCGAGAAATACATTTCTAAACAACACAGTCTCACTCCAACTCGTCACATTTTGACGCTTGGTCAAGACCCTTTTGCATCGCTTTTTGAAGCTTAAGGTACCCCTTTTTAGTCACTTTTCGACGTGAAGGGTCCCCCATTGTTTTCAGTCGTTTGGTTTAATGTAATGGTTTGCGTGCATATATAAATGTATTATATAATTTTTTGAATTTATTGGAGCACCAAACCCCATCCCTACCCTAAACCTACCCACTTCTGAACAATATAAAACACTGCAAATGCAGTCACAGGTATTTATTGCACAAACTAATCATAAACAAGCAGTATAAATACATTACAAACAAGTCGTGTCACATTCCAAGTCTTCTGAAGCCATACGAAGTCTTTATGCAAAGAAGAGAGTAAAACACAAGGTTTTAATCACTAAAAATGATCTCGCTCCGTTAATGCGCTCACATCTCATTCAGAAAAAATACTCCTGTGTCGTAGCATGGCGCCACTGGTCACGAGACACACAAGAGCCAATGGCATTTCACAACCAACGCTGACATAAGGATTCTTGTAGCAGCATTTTTGAAATCGCGCACAGACTGCAGCAGCGCAGAGAAAGTATACCGAAGACAGCGACCGTGTCTATTCCTCTCACAAATCAATCGTTTTGCCTCAAAAGACTTGGAATAATAATATTTTTCAAATAAAGTATGACGGTAGTTGTATCTGCCTGCTATATCTTGTGTTTTAGTGACAGATGGTAGGTTTAGGGGCAGGGGTTGGGATACATGCTCATAAATGTGTAAATAATATAATTTAAATAAAACTGTTTTGACTGTTTACATTGAAAAATCACACCCCTACATATATGCAATAATGCCATTGTTTTTACCCAATATATCTTTTAATTATGACGATAAAATAAAACAATTATTGCGTCGGCATATTGACGCTAAGGGTTTCCTATTAAAAACAACGGAGGACCGTTCACGTCGGAAAGTGACTAAAAAGGGTTACCTTCAGCTTCAAAAAGCGATGCAAAAGGGTCTTGACCAAGAGTTGGAGTGAGACTGTGTTGTTCTAAAAGCTTTGTCTACTACACTTCATGGAAATCATAGTTTTTCCAGCGTCTGCCGTCTCACTTTGAGTGAGAGTACATGAGTACTTCATTTCCAGAGCTACTCAGAGAGTTCACTTCATGAGCATCTCACCATGAATAATTTCTTAATTTGCTGCTTATTAATAGTTAGTGCGGTAGTTGTTAGGTTTAGGTATTAGGTAGGATTAGGGATGTAGAATAAGGCATTAATATGTGCTTAATTAGCACTAATAAATTGCTAATTTTCTAGTAATATGCATGCTAATAAGCATCTAAAGGTGTAACCGTAAAATGAAGTGTTACCAAAAACTGATATAACAGGGCCTTACAGCTTGTTTGTTTGTAGTGCTTGTTCGTCATTGGGAATGAAAGGATGGCAGGAATGAGTGAAGTAACAGAGAAATCTGGGAACTCGAGGGCCATCGTAGGATTGAGGGTGGGAAACTCTGGTGTGGCTTCAGGAATGCCTGCCGCCCATAGTGAAAACTAGAGGTCTGTGGGAGCCCAGCAGGAGTTGGCACGCCGGACGACAGCCATAGATTAGAAACACATGTCTATCTTATTGACGGACCCCCAACCCCCACTCCCTTCGCATTCCCTCCTTGACTGAATATGTGCAGTGCCGTGACCCAAAGTTAATAAACAGCTTGAAAATACATGTGGTCAGAGCTGTCTGCTTGGGTAAATGTTATGGAAACACTTACAGACACACAATCAAAATACAATGCAATTGAATAATTCAATACAAAACAAGTTCCATTAACATATTGCGTTTCGTTAAATGACACTTTCATTTTTGTGTTTTTCTCTACAAGATTTAAGAGAAGTAGAATGAGTATTTTTGGGAAAACTCCCAAAGCAATGAGAAGTGGCCCAACAATAATCCATATATGCCCCATGAGAATAAAAAAAACATGTAAAAGTCGATGACTTATGAATTTTCCCTGCAATAGTTCATGTTACATTTAAAACACATGTCATCGTGTTGGGACACTTTCTGTAATGGTGCATGACTTTCAAGGAGACTCAGATTAAAATATTGGCGCACTGAAATGCATTCAGAGCTGCAGATGTTTGAGTGTGTGAGTGTTTGTGGTTTGCCCTGTGGTGGTTAAAGGAATAGCGTCATGTTTTAGCTCATTAAGTGTGATAAAGTGTCAGATTGAGATACCTTAACAGTTTGTGTGTGTGTGTGTGTGTGTACTTGTACATATGTTTCTGTTTGTGTTGATAGGTTTGAAGCCGGCCTGCGAACCTACCTCGCCAAAATTTATCACAGTAACCATAGTTTCCACCAAAATACTACAGCTGTGTCTACAATAAACCTGTGTGTAATTTGGTATTAGACACCACAATCATCAAAGTAAAGTAAGCAAAATGACAGAAAGCATTTGGAGGAGATACAAAATTAATTTATTGGGGTATTAGAGTTTTAACAGCTGTAGTTAACTTCAATTTAGCAGTTTTGCTATGGTGTTGCCAAAATAATATTATACTATTTTAAGTGTTTTTAGTGTTGCTATGCAGTGATTTTAGAATGTTGTGGTTGTTAGTAATGTCTTTTTTCCCCTGTTTAACCCGGTTAAAATTCCATGAAGAAAGCTCATGGTTTGATTTCGGGTTTCATTTATGTTCATAGCACAAATGGTATTAATTACAGTTTGAAGAGTTAAACTTATATACGCAATAGCTTATCTTATCTGATCGTGTCTGATGTAGGTACTTGGAGAGTAAGGTTGTTGCTGGAGGTATTTGTTTTTGTGTGCATGCAGTATGATTTCCCTCGATGCATTCCGGGCCTGAATCAAAAATCAGTCATTCTTAACAAAGGCTCAAAACTTTCCTTGCATGAGTGAGATTCAGCACTTTGAGTTCAGGGCAACCTGACTAGCAAAACAAAGCTAATGCCAAGCAGAGTCTGCTCATAAAATCAGCATGGATTTTCCAGCGCGCTCCAAAAGCAGCACAAAAACTCCCAACGTTATTTGGCTTCGCTGTTTTATGATGGCGCTGGTTGTTATTTTAGAGTTCGACCTAAACTGTGAGGGGGTTTAATGCAGGGCGTTTCCCACTGTCTCAGCTGAAACACACACACACACACAGAAACTCATTGTTTTTGAGATAGGGCAGGGGAGAGCTGCTTGCTCGAACATTTTAAGTCTGCCGCAGAAGCTGTGATCTTTTCTGCCGCCCCGTTTTCTGTCTGTCCTTCACAATGGAGCCGCTTGTGTTGTGCTGGCGTTATCAGCGCCGGCCAGCGTGTGCGTGTGTATAATAGGAGGGTGATGACAAGGCTGCAGGTGTAGACCCTGCCTCCTCTGCAGGTGGAGGAGAGACACTTTTACCCCACCTTGCTTCTGCTCAAAGCACACAGAGATCACAGTGGCTGAAAAACTCTTCTCTTCTCTTCTCTTCTCTTCTCCTTTTGTTTTTCTTATGTAATCTTTAATGAATAATTTATGATTTTATATAATTTAGAGAAAATTGGTGTTTATGAGAACAGCTTGTACTGATGAAGAACAGCTTGTTTTACACAAATACAAACATACGATAGACAAACAGATAGACAAGTGACAGATAGATAGAGATAGACAGGTGAATGGACAGATACACAACCAGACAGACAGACAAAGAAACAGATGAATGGACAGACAGACTGATACATGGAGAGAAAGAGAGACAAATAGAGAGATACTGGATAACCTTTTCTTTTTATGATATTTTTAAATAATTTTAAATAATTTATAAGAGGGAGTCTCATTCAAATGTCTTCTATTTTCTTGTATCATCTTGTCTTATATTTCTTTCTATTTTATATATTTTATTTCCTTTATTTCTTTTTCCTTTTCTTGTCTTAATTTTCCTCCTCTCTAAACATTTACTGAACATATTTATTTTGGATGTGATTAATCGTGACTACACCTTGCCCAGCACTAATGTATATATATGTATATATATATATATAGATATATATATAAACACATGCATACATACATATATACATACCGTATATATATATATATATATAGTTTTTCTCTGTTTATCTCAACTGTGTCCTCTCTTTTCATCTTTTGTTTTTTTTCTGCCATTCATCAAATCTTTTCTCTCTGGCATCATGTCCACTGTTTTTCTAAATAATTAGTCTCGGAACTGTTTTATTCCGAAATCTTTGTTTTGAAGACTTGATCCCTTGTTTGATGTCTCATTCTAAACAATAGACAAAAAAGAACAAACAACAGCCATTAAATATTCTATTCGGCTACAGAATACATAATGTTCCATTGAGCCTTTTCAGCTGCTTGTTTTTGAATTTATCTGGTTCCATGCAATATATGCGCTTATTTACGCACAACGCATCCTCTGCGGCCTGTGATACAACTGCCTTCTATTGTTTCACAGAGCAGCTGAAATATCGCAGTGCAGGTGAGAGCGTGCGGAAGAGAAAGTGTTCATTTTTCTCTGCCAAACTAACATACTTTCAGAGGTGACTGTAGAGTCATATCGCCGGAGGGCAGGATTACTCAGAATAGTTGTCTGGACTCCACAAAGCAAAAACTCCTCCTCCTGCATCTATCATCGCTCTCTGCCAGATCCCATCATCCAAGAAGTTTGCGCTCGCTTTAAATGAGTTTTTCTGGTTGCCGAGGAAACCAAATTAAGTTTAGCTTAGCTGTGGCGTACAGGAATTTGTTCAACTGGAGAGGAAAATTTCCTGCTCCTCAAGTGCATTCGTAGACTTCAGAGAGGTGTTCCACACCCTGCAATTCATATTGCCGTCATGACTGAGCGAGAACGTTGAAGTGTTTCGCCTCAGCGCCTGCCATCCTGCTTTGCGCTTTTGGAAGAGAACTCTTTTGAACTCTCCACTCGCCTTTCGCGTGAATCTACCCCTCGGGGTCGTAGAGGAGCATTCTAGCTTTTCTTTTGACGTTTTTAGGGGTTTTTTTTGTGTGGTAAGAGATAGTAAGCGAGATACAAACTTCAGTGAACACCAAAAACAAACAAAACAGTGATTCGAAATTTTTCAGTTGGCGCAGTCAGCAGCATTTAAGTTATTTACTGTCACAATCAGGCCATTTATTATTGTGCAAATATTAAACAAGGTGCTTTGAAGACCTGCCAGGGAAGTTGTTTTGATGGTTGGGATTTGAGAGGACGCCCATGCCAAAAGTGGAGCCGATGGTCTGAGTGTTGAAGACATAATGGAAAGGGGGGGTGTGCAGGAAGTCGAGGGGAGATAGTCGAGGGGTGTTGAACTTCAAAAGGTCATTGGATATTCCTCCGCTGCTCTGTGGGCTCGGTGTGGGTGTGATACCTGCGGTGTAACATTTCCCTCTCTGTTCAAAACACACTCCACTTTCTTTGCCGAGGTCATGACCTTTCCATCAATCGTACTGCGGTTGACCTATGGAGGTATCCGTCCACTCCTCTCTCTCACGCCCTGCTGACTAGCTGACTGATCTTTTATATTCTTCTGTGTTTGTTCCCTCTCCTCCACAGCCCCGACGGAGCCGCTGCTGTGCAAGTTTGCAGACGGAGGACAGAAGAAGAGGCAGAGTCAGAGCAAGTACCCTCAAAACGGACGACCGTGGCCTCGGGAAGGAGAGGTGAGCGCTGGTGACCTCAAACACCTACCAAACATCCTCAACACGGCTCTGCACAAATTCTGATACAAATTCTATCTATCCATATATCTATCTATCTATCTATCTATCTATCTATTTATATATCTATCTATCGGTCTGTCTGTCTATCTATCTATGCCCATCTGTTCACAAGGTAGTTCATAACTTGGCTTTTCTAATAAAAATTACATTTATATTAATTTCTTTACATTTCAAATATTTTAATTCTACTCCCTAACATCCTGTTTGCTGCATCTGTTCAAGTTCATTTAAAATGCAGCCAATAGAATTCAACCTAAATTCAGCTCCAAATGACACACAACCTGATCGTCTGTACTTACCCTTTTCCATGCCAGCTTCTGCCCTATTTTCCCCGCTCATTCCCTTTCCCAGAATACCCAACCCTAAAGAAGGGAATGATTCGGAAGCGAACCCTTTGTTTCTAACATCGGATAGAAGAAAGCAGTGAAAGAATGGGAGTCGGGAGAAAACATTTTGATTGATGGAGTCATCTGGCCATGTTTAAGTTCCCAGTCTTTCACTCAAGTCCTTTAATCTCTTCTCTCCTGTTTTTATTCGCGCAAAGCAAGTCGCCGTCTGGGTTGGCTGATGGGAAAATGGCGGCAGGGTGAACAACTGGCATTTTCTGGGCAGCCCCAGCTGCTGGCATGACGCGGCGGTTCAGGGAAGCGTGCCCAGATACCGACCAGACCATGAGCGCCCATTATGAGGAGCTGGCAGCCGCCATGACTTTGGCTGCACTCTTTCATGAAGGCGTATTTCAATATGCAACCCCAGGGGTCCACATTAACTAGATAGAGTGTCCAGTCACACGTAGGTTAGGTCGATGGTTTTCCCACCAGTCTCCAGGTTTTCTCCCCCGCTGAGGAAAACTTGGCGCCCGACAAGCTGCAGTATATGAGCGTTGTTTATCTGCTCCAGTCCAATACAGGTCTGAGCGGCCAGCTTTCCCTCCTTATTCACTTAGCTAGTGCGGCTCTGTCAACATGAGCTATGCTTTCTGCAGTCTTGTAAATACCAAATAACTTTGTGCTGTATCGAACCCGAGCCCGTCTGGTATTACAGCCCAGTGCTCTGAGGTAATAGATCCACAGCTACAAGTCTCGGCCATGTGCTTTTAAAGATATAAAGAGCACTTGGCCGGCCCCTATTAGATGACCCTGTTCTATTGCCAGCATTACTCAATAGACTTTATAGGATGCTTGCTTCACCAGAACCATCTTTCACTCTTTGTCCTGTCTGTCTTGTCTTTCAGAGTGGCATGGCACTGACCTATGACCCCACTGCAATGCAGAATGGGTAAGTCATTTGTTGTTTTGAGTTTTCGGTGCTTGTTAAGGTTGTCTGAGGGTAAAACAATGAACTTAGATGAGCTTTAGTGATGAATCCAACCTCAAAATAGTGATCCCTACTAAAAAAAAAACCAATGCAACACAAAGTACAGTACATTATGTTGTGTTTTAGATGCTATTATTATAATACTAGTCTGACATGCTAAAATATCTTGAGTTTCAAGTCAAAATGCAATATTAGCTGTGATATTGTGAAATATTATTACAATTTAAAGTAGCTGTTTTCTATTTGTATTTCAAAGCTTAATTTTCAGCATCATTACTCCAGTCTTCAGTGTCACATGATCATTCAGTAATCATTTGGTGATCAACAGTTGTGCTGCTAAATCATTTTGCGATACAGTTTTTATTTTTTTATAAATAGAAAGATCAAACCAACAGCATGTAATTGAAATAAAAATCATCAATTAATCCTTAATTAAGCATTCATTTCTTTAAAATCTTTCCAGCCCCATATTTTGAATTGTAATGCATGCATATATAATAGTAAAACGCATATATAAAAAATACATGTAACTATCAATTCCAATTTTTAATATATCTTACATAAATATATCTGATGTTCCTGCTTTGTGTTTCATATTCATAACATTTTCTATGAATTCTGTAAATATGTAAATATGCATTTGAACTACCAATAACTAAAAAAAGTTACTATTTTTGTTAATTTATCAACATTTGCAAACATTTTACACTATCAAAACATTTTACAGAACAGAAAGGACAACCAAAAAAGTCCTTATACTTCCTGAAAGAACATGAATAATCCACCAGGGGGCAGAAGTCATGTGGTACATCATGTACAAAGGTATTGATCATGTTAACGAGACATACGGTTTGAAAGAGTCAATTAGCTTAACCACCAAGACTTCCTTGACTAACCAGCCGGTTCATGCAGGTTTAATCTGGTCTTTTCAGCAACGTTAACAATGTCTGAGCTGCAGTGAGTAATACTGAACCCTACAGAGCTGTGTTGTACACTTGTGCACACACACACACACAAATACTGTCATAATCAATCTGCATGTTTTGCTATTGTTGCACGGAAGAGTGTAAGTGTTTCGTCAGGTGCTGGTTGCAGGGCAGGAAGATGGGTGCTGGACTAAGGGAAATAAGACCCTTTCTATCTGCCCGCTCCAGTGGACGGAAGGCCCAGGGCAGTGTTTCTGATCAGGCACTCTGGGGAAACAGTCATAGTCTTACCTCGGTTACCAGCTTCGGCTTCTTGTGTACCCCTGACTCAGCACTTGCTGTCTGCGGAAAAGGCAACGAAATAAGGAATGACAAAAATATGCAATCAGGGGAAAAGAGGCCGATTCTGAATTGTAAATAATAGAGTGACTAGAAAGGGCAGCAGAAGAGAAATTCTTTATTTGTTTCCTTTCTCCTTTCCATCACATTAGTGTGTGTATATATATATAGTGAGTTCATACAGTCTTCTTAATTGTTTAATGGCGCATACCGTCTCAATGTCAACGGCTGAAACTAATAACTGGCATAAATAACAGCATAGCGCTAGGTTAAAAAAAGATTGCACACTAACGTAAACTGGTGTGTAAAGCTTCACATTTTAACCCTGCTTCAAAGATTGTGTTACCTTCTTCCTGGACATGCTCTCACTCCGGTCGTCTTGTGTGACTGTGACATAAGGGAGCATGAGCTCTCTGGGGCAGACAGCGTTTCTCTCCCCACGCTCCATTTCTCAGCTGCCAGACAAGCCGATCAATAAAGCCTAGCAACGGAGCTTGCAGATGAAACATGTCCGCAGTAGGTACACAATGATAAATAAAGTCCTGCCCAAGAACTGTAGCTATTGGAAAACACTGTTGCTCGGGTAACACAGAGAAGTCAACAAATTAACTGTTGTGACACAAGCCTGTGCAGATAAACACACACAACTATACACATAAATACATGACATGATAATTGTATTAATCTGTATATATTTTGTACATTCATATTCAGAGGAACTAGGGCAAGAAAATATATATTATATAGATATATATATATATATATATATTATTTGATTTAATGTTTTTATCATTGATAATAAAAGATAATTCTTGTTGTATCATATTATTTTATTATTATATTATGATTTTTCAAGACTTGAGTCATGGCTGCTTTTTTATTTTTTGAAATTCTGTTTTAAAATGTATTACAATAGAAAATAATTTATTTAAATACATTCATTTTCTTTTACAACATTTCTGTTTTTACTATATTCTTGATAAAATGCAGCCTTGGTCAGTGTAAGAAAATTATTTCTAGAACATGAAAAATATTCTTAATAAGCCTGGAGTAATGGCTGCTGAAAAGTTTTTAAAATAATATTATTATTATTGATTTTCCACAAACTGCCAGTCACAATAGACAAAGATATCAGCAGCATACATTAATTTGAATCCTAAAAAAGAAACAACTAAAACAAGCAAAGTCAAGAAAAAAAAACTGCACAAATATTTAAATTTCTATTGGTAGAATTTCTCAACGTACAGAAGTTTTCATGCATGAAATCTGAACAGCATAATATTAGCAATCCCAGGGTCCAAATAATTTCCAAATGGTTCCCATACTTTGAAGAAAAGGTCTGTCTTTGTATGAATTATACAAGTAAGGTATTCCAGTGGTAAGGTATAGCTCTTAGCTAACCTTTTCTGCCAGCTCTTCACAGAGGAGTCTTTATCAGAGATCCACTGCAAAAGAATGTTTTTCTGTGCCAAAAACGTCATAACATTAAAAACCCATTTATTAGCCAGAAAAGTTACCTTATTATCAGGCAATTCTAGTAACGATAACACAGGGTTTAAATCTAGATCCAAACCAACACAGTCTCACAACCTATCGTACGTATTCATACGAGGTGGCAAATTTATGCTAATTCGTACAAATTCATATGACCTCACTTGTATGATTTTGGACACTTTAGGTTTAGGGTGTTAGGTGTAGGTCATTTGTACAAATTCATACGAAATATGTACGATTTAGCAAAAATCGTACAAATTTGTACAAATTGGCCACCTGATAAAAAATTTATGAATTGCCTTGAGACTGGGCTGTCCAAACCCAAAATCTTTTGCATTTCAGAAAATTCCTTTTTTAAATTTATTTTTAAATTCTATTTTAAAATAGAAAATTGTTAATTTAAATGAATTTAATTTATTATGTTTTTATTGTGATCATAGAGTGCATGGATGAGATTACACGCAATACACAGAGCATTGCAACGCACTGCTTTAGCAATGTTTCATGAAAACATCTCAGTTTTCATTTTCCTTTTATGCCCTGAAGAAGATGTCACAGGTTCATCAAGACGAAACTCGTCTCTGCTAGGGTGTCTTTTCAAAGTAAAAGTAGCCTTGTCACCTGACCTAGCGTGCTTATTCGCCAAAATGGACTTATTGGCTTCTGTTCAAAAACAACAAGTGTGCTTGTCAGCTTCTGCAGTAAAGCATGAACTCGCGATGCCTTGAAAGTGAACAATATCATCTTTTTGATAAAGCGTGTTTAGGGTTGAGATTGCTCTATATGTAGGGGATAATGTACAGCCAGCTGGTTGTTATCGCAGAATAAAGCCCGACAGGCTTATCGGCAGCCCAACGCAAAGCGGAAGTTATTACACAACTTCTTGCCCCAAAAGTAAATAATAAAACAATAAATAAATAATATAATACAATAAGAAATTATTGTTTTAACCTGGATGTTCCTGGAAAACCCTTGTGTTACACAATCAGAAAAGAGTACTAATAGTGTTTTGTGTATCTTGCAGGTTCTACTCCTCACCATACAGCATCTCCACAAACCGCATGATCGCTCAAACATCAATCACTCCATTCATCGCTGCCTCTCCTGTCTCCACATATCAGGTAAGATCACAGCCTATACACAGCATTCAGAACAAACAGATGCTGCAGGCAAACCAACTCTCACATCTACATTCATACGGTGGCCCTTACAAACATTTGGACCATCAAGACGTGCAAGAAAGATTAAGCAAAACAGCACTTTCTGGTTAAAAATATTGCGCTAATGTAATTAAAGTGAAATTTCCTCAGATGTTCGAAATCTAACACAATGACATTCAGGCATTTTTAAGTGAAATTTGAGTGTTCGAATGTTTTTGGGGCCACTCTATACAAACACAATTACATGCAAACACAAAACGCAGTACGAGCATGAGAGCATGTACGCTATAGAGTGTTTTTCATCACTCTCCATGTTTGCTGATATGTTAGGAAAGCTTATTAACGCTGTTCTCCAGGACTGCAGTCAGACGGAGTGAACAAACAGTGACTATGAGCATCCTTAATTGATTTGGCTTAAGCTAAACTAAACAAAACATTGCTGAGCGTAGAGAATAGCTAAGCCCTTCAGATCATGTACCTCCCGTCCTCACAAGAAGCGCACATATACAAACCACCCACGCTGACCGGAGCAGGGCCCTAGTCTTCGTTTACGCTCTCGGCCGCACGTTTGTTATGATAAATGCTGCATGCCAGCAAGGTTATCTCTTAATCAAATTGCGTGATATCATGTGCAAAAGCGCCCTGCTGGCCGGTGAATTAATTTTAAATTGCAAACTGCGCTGAACCCGCCAAAACGAGTTCAAAGCCAAGCTGATGGGAAATCAATGCGCTGCTACCTTTATTTCTCCCCTAGAACTTCGAGAATGGAACAAGAGACTGTTTCCCTCTCCAGTGAAAGGACAGAGAGAAGGAGAGAAAGAGGGAGAGCGAGAGCATGAATCTTTTAACAGTCAGGGAGAGAGAGACAAGGTGTGCGCTTACACATCTTAGTGGACTTAGTGTGTTTAGAGGGAGAGAGAGAGAGACGCCCGAGGCGGATCACAGTGATGAACAAATCCCAGAGGCTTTTCTTCCTAGAACAACATAAAAGGACACCGCATATAAATTTAGACACCTACAACCGTTCAAACGCACTTTCATGAAACTAAATGCATACATCCATCCTCTCAGACAGGAAGTGGCCACTTATTCTCAGTTTGCGTGGCGTACTGTAAAAATAATACTTGAGCTTAACTGTGTTATTTTAGTAGCCTATCATTTTTTATTCTCATTTTCTGTTTTTGTTTTAATTTAGGTTAACGTTTTAGACATTTTGGGGGTTTTTTTTGTTTTTTTATATGTCCACATAATTCATTTTTATTGCAGTTTAAGTTGTACATCAGTTGTGTGCAAAAAATAAATAAATAATATTATTTTTTGTAGCATTTTTGTTGTATTTTTTTTCTTATTAGTTTAATATTTTTTTAAGATGTCTATATAGTGTTTATTTTTATTACACATTTCTGTTTTATTTATTTGTGGTACATCCAGTGTGTGGTATAAACAATTGATTATACTCAAACATATTACTGTTGTTTTATTATAATTTTGAGTACTCCTTTTATTTATTTATTTTTACTTTCCAGTATTTTTATACAATATCAGTGTTATTTTAGTATGATTTTGAGTATAATTTTTTTAATTAGTTTTTGTCCATTTGAATTTTAAATCAGTTTTTTGTTTTATTTATTTTAGTAGGCTAAGTTAAACTAAATAAAAAAAAAAGCTCACATGCTGCCTTGACAAGTTACCAGTTGATAAATAAAAAATATTTCAATTTTATTTTATTTTAGTAAATGTTTATTTTTAATGCAAGTAACGAAAATGTTTTCACAGTTTTAGTTAATTATAATAACCCTGTCCTAAATGTAGTAATTGTTGGTACGAGAATTACTTTGGCGTCGAGATGAAAGGAGAGATTTTTTTGGGTCCAAGTCAGCCTTATATGATGAAATTGCTGCCGCAGCGCTGTAATTAGGAGGCAATATCGCTGTCTGTAGAATTCCGATCCCTGTGTAATTATCGCACTTGTATTACTTGCTCCTGCCTTGGCTGTTCTGTGGGAATCGGGGCTTCGAGGAAGCGGGAGGAGGCGTAGGAGGGGGGGTGAGGAGTGAAATTAAGAAATGCTGGTTTCCGCCCACAGGTCCAGAGTACGTCGTGGATGCCTCACCAACAGTACGTTATGCAACCTACGGTAAGTGCTGCTGAGGAGGTGTTCATTTATCTTGCTGTGTGTGTGTGTGTGTGTGTGTTGGGGATGTGAGGAAACAGACAGATAGAGAGGAATGAGGAGAGGTGAGAGTGATTTTGTTTGTCTTTGTGAAAGAGTGGATGTTCTTTGAGATAAACAAAAAAAATGCAGTGGCTCTTTACCCCCATTGCCCTCTTGTGGCCGAGCAAGTAAGCACGGGACCGGTGTTTATGTGTGTTCAAAAGGATACATGTAGTTCACCCAAATATTTGACAGTTTTGATCACCCTCTTGTCAATCCAAATTAAGTTGCTTTTTTTACATTATGTCGAAACTAAACAAAAAAAATTAAAATATATGATTATATAAGAACGAAGAGGGGCTGTCATCATTTTATCATTTTATCATAATAACAGTGTTTTGCACTATTTTGTAAGTGTTTTACACCAACAGAAAACATCTGTTGTCTGCCTCATGTAGATATGTCCGTGAGACAAATTAGTTTGAATAAGCACTTAAAGTGAATATCAGTTACGAATTGGTCTTTTCCTCAAATAAAGCAATCATATGACTTCAGAAGTCTTGAAATATAGAGCATTAGTCATATGGACCAGGTGATTTCAAACATCTTGAAGCCACAGACCCCAAATTATGATGGTCCCCTTGGGTGGGACCCCGTTAAATATTAAAAAATATTAGTATATATATATATATATATATATATATATACACCCCACACACACCCCAGAAGAAAATTTTGTACATTTTAAAGTTAAATTCTTCTATCTAATGCACTTTGGGAGTTCAAAATTAAGAGCTGCCATATATTGTACAACAAATGCACTGTAAAATAAATGAAAATGTATATTTTTGCTACACTACAGTCGGTGAATTACAATAGTTATTTTCTCATTTCTACACTTGAAAGAGATCTATTTTATTTTGGACTCTGGTAGCGTTTCCCATTTGAACCACTAGCTGTCAACAATTCACACTGTACTTTTTAGCTTTTATTTTGATGGAAATAGCAGTAGGGCTTTTGACAGAAAACTCCAGCTTCAGTTAAAACATGCTTATAAAAACTTATGCGAATGTGAGAATAAAGCATAACTGGTTGCCGTTGCGTTTCCAAACTCACAACACATGAAATAAACAAGTTCACCACATTCACTGTGAACTGAGCTGTTCTGAGGTGCGGAAAACACTGGATCAAGAGCTGATCACCCGAACAAAGTGCACGCTTTGCTTTGAAACACATAGCAAAAACAGATTTAGTTCATTTGACAGATACTTTGCCAAAGCATAATGGCCCAAAACACAACATTAAAGACCTTTATGTATATATATACATATATATATATGTAAATGACACTTTTTGCCCAGAATACCTATCATTTCATACTGTCATGTGACCACAGTGATATCGAGACATATCCAGATATAATTTTATCGCGATACCACAAAATTAATAATTCTGTATATATATATATATATATATATATACAGAATTATTAATTTTGTGGAAACTGTTATGGTGCTTTTAGTCATTTTGGAGCTCGATAGCTCACATTTTTTATGGCAGAAAAGAAGTTATAGGCCTTTGGAACCACATGAGGATAAGCAAATGAGGACAGAATTGCCATTTTGGGTGAACTGTCCCTTTAAGGGCAGACGACTCAAAGATCTGTTCCTCCAGTCAGTCCGCAGTCTGGATCAGATAAATAGATCCCTTGTCTGAGCTCATCGACACAACTTTGTCAACCTGGAGACACATTTTTTTCCCTCTCTTTCTCTGTCTCGCTGCACAAATACACAGGTACAAACTACCTGCCTTGTGTTCTTTTTCTTAAGTCTCGTATAAGAAAGCAACCCCTTGCCCGGGGCCTGGAGGTCTGCCCGCCGTCTCTTTGGCTCTCACCTGAACTTAGATTTACTGTAAGCCAGGGGTCTGCATTCCACCGTGGAAATGGCCAAAGGTAGTCTGGGATCAGGGCTTTTTCTTTGGCAGGGCCTGAAAAAAGGCTTCAGTCAGCTGTTTCCAGATCCGCAGCAGGGCTTCATACGATCCTGAGCAACTCGAGAAGTGAAACGGGGTTAAAGAAAAGGAGGCAGATGTCTGTCTGTCTAGATAATGATATTCCAGACTTGTTGTGTGAGTGCATGTGTGCATGTGTAGTCGGATGGGAGGTTTGATAATCATGATTATGTTGTGTAAATGTGTTTGTAACCAAACCCTCATATCTAATGATCTGGCAACCCATCAAAAAAGACCTCAGCTGCCTGGGAGAGAGAGAGAGAGAAAGAGAGAGAGAGAGGCAGTGGGAGTCTGTGAGCTGATCTCTGCCTAATTTGAAAATTCTGGAAAGAAAACAAAGGCGGAAGAAATCATGTTTTTTTCTTTTTTTCATGGGTCCTGTGAAGAGAGAAGGCAAGCAATTAAAAGTGGCTGAGAAAGGGATGCATTGTTATTGGAGAACGCTGCTGCATTTGGCACCTTGTTACCGTGGAGACACGTGACCATAGCGACCGGAGCCGGCGATGAGGGTTTAAGCAGATCAGCAGACAATGGAAGTGCTCTGAGCTCCCTCTCCGCAGTGCAGTGTGTGTGTGTGTGTGTTTTTTAGTATACATCAGTACCTTAAGTGCACCTGCTGTTGTGACCTGCTGATTTTGTTGGCCATATAGCTGACTTATGCATTACTATCCTAGCCAGATGACAGCTGTATGTGTGTGTGTGTGGGCTCACTTGTGTACTTATAAGGGTTGAGTAAAACTCAGAAATCAGGATTTGGCCTCCTTTCGAATCACAAATGTGAATTTGTATTGATTTGACCATGAGCCCCAGGATGCTGAATTGGAATTTAAATTGGAATGACGGGAAGAAAAATTTACTGAAATGCAGTTCAAAAGAAAAATTCAACAAAGTCACTCAACAAAAGAGTTTCATTAGTACAGCACACCAACAAAATAGCCAAGAATAAATCACTTTCAACCTGCTTGATGTAGTTTGGCTCAAATGGTCTGTTCATCAACTATATATATATGTTTAAGAAACTTGGTGTTTCAAATTTTAAGTTAATTCTCTATTTTTTTGTTAATTCAGTAAGACTTTCGTTTAATGTTTCCTTGTTGCAAGTTACCTGTACTTACTATTATAAAAACAATAATTTATGCATAATTACATGCAAGTAACCAAATCCTAACCCTACATATTATATATTATATGTAGCCTAGTTAATTAATATTACTCAGTACTTAAATGTATAATTACACTGCATCTATTACAAAGGACACCTTAAAATAAAGTGTAACTGTTAGTTTTTAAGTTTTTTAGATTTTATTTGTCCACTAATTTAGCTTCAAATTAATTGTATTTTCCCAGATAAGTGATATTTGTCTTTATGTTTGTTTGTTGTTTGTTGATATCTTTATGTTTGTTGTCTGTATTTGTTGTTCAATGTTTTACTTCATAGCATGACAAAAAAAAAATAATAATTTTCCAGTATAGCATAGTGAAAAGATATAGTAATTTATAGTAAATAATACTAGTGTTTTGAACCATACTATAGTAAAGTGTATTATACTGTATATATTATAGTATTTACAACACTTTGTTAATGAATGCTACAGCATACTGTAATATTAACTACAGTGAACTGATAAACAGTAGTAGTATATTTTAGTTTTTACAACAGTAAATTGTAGTGTATTATAGTATAATATACAGTTGCACAAAACATACCACAGTATACTATTTGATAAAGTGCTTTGTTAGCAACTACAGAATTACACTATATTTTTTACTATACATTACTATAGTATTTTTTTCATGTGCTATCTTGACCAACCATCTTTATACAAAAAAAAAGCCTGTGCATTAACTAGAGTAGACCAGCGTTGATATTCATGCTGGTGTAAGCTATTCAGCAGGGTAGCTGCACAGATGTTGTCAGCAGGGCACATACACACCAACCAGCAAGCACACACTTACCCACAATGCACCACCCAGAGGGCCATCACTCAACTGTACCTGTTACTTTCCATCTTAGCGCGGAGAAGAATCCCCAGCCGCCCTAACCAAATCACATCCTGGAAATGAACATTAATGAATCAAGACCGCAGTGCATTACGGCAAAGCCGCTTAAAGTGGAACCGCCACGCAAGAGGAGAGAAAAGAAATGAAACGCTTCTCTAAGCCCCTGCTAGTCACGGCCATTTGCAGAAACAAAGAAGCCCATGTTTGAGTAAAGATTTGAGTTTATCTCAGCCCCATCACAGCGCTCCGTTCGAACGGTGGGAATTGGCAGGGTGTTGCGTGTGTGCGTGAGAAAGAAAAAAATGCATGGTATATGTTTTTCTTAAGTGTGTTTAAATGGTGGGAATTGGTGGTTATGCCTTGGCACATTTCGCGTAAGATTAATATCAAACATCCTCCCTGGCAGCTTGCTTTTTTAAAGCACCGGTACCTGAGAGAGACGAAAAGATCGACTTCCTTTTCCTGTCTCTATTTTGGATCTCTTGGCCAAAAAAAAAAAAAAACTCTCCTTCCTCTGATGTCACGGGAGATTTCTGCTCGTCTAGTTTACGTCGGAAATCTCTGGCTTTAGATGAATGTATATTTGGTCGAGGGTTAGAAATGAGTATACAGGCTGTTGAAGAGGGGAATCTCATTGGCTGTCTCAGAAATCCCTCTCAGAATGTCACTCGCTTTCCGAATACTTCCCCTCAGGGAAATGAAGGAAAAACACACACACGCGCACACGTACACACAAGCGCGGCTTTAATCATCTGTCTAAGTCTCACACTGATACGGCTGTAAATTAGAGTGGAGAATTATTCAGCATGGATTTCTTTTTTCCTTCGCTCATTATGAAAGCTTGTCGCGGGGCGGGGGAACTGTTAGCTCGAGGCTTTCGCGTCTGAAAGCAAAGACGCGGCGGGCTCTGAGCACGGCGGCTGAACCGTTTACCTCTGAAAGCTTGAATAGAGACAGAGCGCTTCTGACACCAAGTGCCTGTACAGTTTATTCTTCAAGCGCAGGCAAGCACCAGCAGCACCAAGCTGTGCTAGCTGAGAGACAGACTGAAGCTCGCATGTTTGTCTGTGTGTGTGTGTAAAGGTTTTTTTTCTACTGTTGGTACGCTCAGAGAGAACGTCTCTTTCAGAGCTCTTCAGAAACTGGTACATTTTACCTGTGGAAACCGGTCGCTTTGTGCTTGAATGACGAACAATCGAGTTTGCACGCCGTACTGGTGTATCATCGTGTAATGTTTGTGCAAAACCTGCATGATTTTAAGAGCATATTTTCTTCATAAGAAGCAAGGCTATGTGACTTGAACAAAGGAGGTCACATGATCAATCACTTTTGATTAGTGACCTATAGTGGAAATATTGTAGAATCACATTGTAAATTTCTAATGTAACTAATGTTCTAATGTCATGCTTAAACTGCTCATTTCCGGGTTTTAATTAGATTTTGAGTCCCAGATTTTCTGTGCTGCATAAATGAAATGCACTTAGTCAGGAGTCACAACACAAGTGTCACATGCTTGAAAGCTGATGCTCTTCCACAGCTGAAAAACTCTGAAGACACACTGATTGTCATGACAACGATGAGATGCAAAGTGAAAGAAGGGCACTATAGCAGTACGAGACACTGAAGTGCCAGTGGGAAGACAAATATAATTTCAGAGTTTTAAAAAAGTAATCAGACATTTAGTCATAATTATATACTTCTGCCTGGAGAGGAATAATTATTAATTCATGAATTTTATTCAGACACCTATAGACCAATATCTAGACCAGATAATGACCATAGGTAGCTTTAAAAAACAACCCATTTTACTTGCTTGATGTGTTATGTTAAGTCTAAAAGTAAATCGAATGAGAAAAAATGTAGGGTGGAACCTGATTTTATTAATAGAATATTGATTATATGGTAAAATAGGTGGTGTTACATACCAGAATAAAGCCTTGAAGTTTGTTAAAACCACACTTAAAAACTTTTGGCTGCTGGTTTACATTCTTCAACAGGTCATCTGGCTAAAGCGATGCAGGTTATGCAACATTCAAAAGTTGTGTGTTGCCTAATATACTTAATATACCGATAAGTCGAAAAGAGTCCCTCATAAACTGTAAGCAGAGTTGTACACACCACGGTTTCTCATCATCCTGGCCTCCGCCAAACCATCTGAGTAGAATTGAACTTTCTGACAAACTGTTTGACGGAGAGTCTCCTCGGAAAGATTAATCCTAATCAAGCTGGCATGTGAGAATGAGCGTGTGCGTACGTCTCTGGCCTAGTTCTGTGGAAGCGGTCATGTGACGGCATCAGATGATAGCTCAGGTCAGCGGTTGCAAATTGCAGACTTCTCTCTCTCTTTTGTCTGTACCTCACATGTGTTAGCACTCTCATCCCAGCGTGCCTGAAACATAAACACACCCGCGGTGTGGAGCAGCTCTGCTGTTAAGTGAGCGATGCATCATCTCTGCAGAAGTATGCATGACTTGCATTTGGATCGCATTATTTCACTTGTTGAAGTGGAACAGCTCACGTCTGGCCCTCATAATAGGGCCCAGCTGTGGCTGTACGGGCCAATAAGATGAGTGAAAGAAGGAGAGGGTTTTTGGTGGAGAGCATGGCTGCGTGATCAGGCCGTTGACTCTAATGAAGTCGTCCAGATGTATTGTTGAATGGTTGCTCATTTCCTCTCCCGTCCTTCATGCAGTTTGACCTGTAACGGTGTGTGTTTGTGTTTGTACATGTGTGTAGGGTGCTGTGATAACGCCAGCCATGGACCACACACTCTCCATGCAGCCCGCTAACATGATGGGACCCCTCACCCAGCAGATGAACCACCTGTCCCTGGGTACCTCCGGCACTGTGAGTGTGTCCACTGCCTGTTCACCTTCTGCTGCTCTGAATCGCAGAGGAGCTCAAGGAGAAAGTTAAATGCTAATTAAAAGTTTGCAAACTGCTATGGAAAAAAAGAACAAGGAAGTTTAGCTCTACTCAGGGGTGTAGAAGGACTGGGAAATAAAATATGGATACTGTGTCAGTATTGTTTTCTATTACAAGTATCTTGCCAAAAACATACCTGAAAGTAAATAGTTTTAAATTGATTTGTACTTAGGTATTTAAAAGTAAAAGGTAATTTAAAAAAGTGAAACTTTGTTCTTTGAACTTAATTAAGAGAACTAAATATCCTGAAACCTTTTAGATGACACTGGCGAGTCTGATTTATAGTTGTCGGACATTTGGGGTAACACTTTACACTAAGGTGTCATTTGTTAATGTATTAATTAACATGAACAATAAACAATTCATTTACTACACTATTTATTAAGCTTTGTTAATATTAGTTAATAAAAATACAGTTTGTTCATGTTAGTTCATCATGTTAACAAACACAGCTTGTAAAATAGCTGCAATTAGCATTAACTAAGATTCATAAATCCTGTAGAAGTATTGTTCATTCTTAGTTTGTGTTAACTAATGAAGTTAATAAATGAGCCTTATTGTAAGGTCTTACTGAATAAAGCTGTTCATAGCAGTGTTGCTATTGTTAATTAGAATTAAAACTAAAATATTAAATAGATAATGAAAAATAGAACTATTGGCTTCGCAACCAACTGAAACCAGTTCAAGTTGAAGTACTAAAATGACTAAAACTGAAATAACAATTAATTACAGCTGAATAGAAATTGCGTAAACTCATTAAAACTCAAACTAAAATTAAAATGTAGTAGTATAGTATATAAATATAACAGTATGCAAATTCTAAAATGCCACTAGTTTGTAAACTGATTGCTGAACCCGTTTGCACATAAGTTTTTATTCATCATTGGTTTTTAATTAAAAAACATAATTTTATTAAGTCACAGTAGGTTTAGTCACTACTGTATTTTCATGGCAAGCTGTAGACATTGATTTTTATTGAGTAATATACTAAGATACAACTCAGCAAGAAAGAAAATCTATAAATGTTTATTAAGAGAATATATTTTTACATTGTTATGAGAAGTGAAATATGTACTCTATATTTTTAAGGTTCAAATGAACATGAAATGATTATATAAAAGTACAGCCATTCATTTCTAGAAGTGCCTAAATGGAAGAAAAAGCAAAAGGATTCAACTAATAGAAGCAGTGAAAATATGTTTGTTATCGGTTATCATTCATCTCAACAAGATTCTTCTTCCTGTATGGAGCCCCTAAAGGGACATGATGATGGGAAAAATATGAGATGAGAGGAAAAATTATACTTCAGCGCTTTTGTGTTCACTTGAAAAGTTTCCTGTCCTTCATAAGCATTACATCTCATATTATCTCCATCACCAGTCAACAAAAGTTTCTCAGCAAAAATGCAATGGAAATATATAATTTTGTTCTCCCATCTCATATTTGTTCATCGCCATGTCCCTTTAGGGGCTCTGTACTTCTGTAGTGGTCACTTGGCTAAAATAGCTTTTGATTTATTAGTACCACCAATTGCAAAGATGCAGCAGCAGCTCGGTCAACGTTTGGTTACAATTTAAATACTATGCATAGTTTTGTTTGCTATATGTGAATGAAGTGTGTCTGTGTATGTTTGGTTGCAGTACATGACTGCGGCTGCTGCTCCTATGCAGGGGACCTACATTCCCCAGTACACTGCGGTGCCTGCCTCAGCTGTCTCAGTGGAGGTGAGTTTCTGGGTGACTGCAAATCCATTCACTGGTCCAACTGATTAGATGAGCTCTGTTAATTGAAAACGTGGAGATCAGTCGCCTAGGGCCAAAATCCGCCCACATCTTCCTTAGTGCCTTTATTTCAGCTTTACAAGGCCTGACTCGAGTCTGGAGCGCATCTTTAAGTTCATTCTGGTCTAAACACCAAACGCAGCCTTAAGGCCTCTGTTTGGAGGAGGTTAAAAGGTATTTTGTGTTTCTTGTGAGGGGACATCCTGTAATTATGATATCATATCCTTCCAGGGAGTGGTGACGGAGGCTTCTCCACAGAGCGTTCCACCCTCGTCGCAGGACGCCAGCGGTCAGCAACAGCCTCTGGGCGTGGACAACTCCAGCGATCACGCGCCCACCTACACTTTTCAGCCCGCTAAGTGAGTTTGAGAAACACTTCACATCGATAAGACAAATGGGGACAATGTGGCTTGTTTTCATATGCAATGCGACTTGAAAAGAAACCACATGCGTAATTAGTGTAAATCATCACATGCAAACTGGACAAACACTTTTTGCTGTATATGGCCAAAAATAAGCAATTAAATATTTATAAAGAAGAAATAAAATCTCTTACTCAGAAAGCATGCATTAAAATGACCAAAGTGGTATTTAATTTATAAAAAAATATAATACATTTCCAGTAAATGCTGTTCTTTTAAATTTTCTATGAAATGTATGTTTTATTTTGGTTGTATAAAATTACATTTGAGACTAAAACAACCTTTTATTTAAACAACGTTCAAAAGTTTATGGTGGTTAACATTATTTTATTTTATTTTTATTTCTTCACCATCTATATTAACAAAAATACTGCTGTAAATGACCAAAAACATAATGTGTTTAGCTGTAAATGGCCAAAAATAACCAATTAAATATTTATAAAGAAGAAATAAATACTTTTATTCAGAAAGGATGCATTAAAATGGTCAAAAGTGGTAGTTAATTTATTAAAAATGTAATACATTTCAAGTAAATGTTGTTCTTTTTAAATTTTCTATGAAATGTATCACAGTTTATACAGAAATATTATGCAGCACAACTGTTTAATAACATTGATAATAATACATGTTTTTGAGCACCAAATAAGTCATTATAAAAAATTTACTGTATTTTTGATCATATAGATGCTGATGAGACTTGTTAACAACCACAACCTTTTGAGAATGGTTTAAATAAAAGGTTGTTTTAGTCTTAAATTAATTTTACACAACCAAAATAAAACATTTTAGAAATGTTGTGCAATACCAAAAGACAAATATCATGTGTTTTTGTACTACAGCAATACTGAAATCTATTCTTATTTAGATTTGAAAAATAGTTGTTTCAAAAAATGAAGTGAAGACACCTGAACACAATCATGTTGTGATGTTCCTAATACATCAGTGCTTGCAGCTTCATAACAGTGCTCTGCAACATATGTATAAAAAAAACAAATGCACATCTTTTATATTAAGAGTGTAGGTTTAAAATGTTATCTGTACCTTTTTATAACTTAAAAATATCACTGTGCTAACTGGGGGCAGGCTACATTCATGATATGGACTAATGCATGATCAATATAGTATGCTTGTCAAACTCTGACTTTTTCGTTGGTTCAGATAACCAGAGGAGGAGGGGGGCGCTGAGGTGACTGCGTTGCCTTGAGGCTGGGGGACTGCAACGAGGGAACATTGAAGACAGAGCGCAAGAGATAGGAAAACACGTTTGTGTCTACTTTTGCACAAGCATCTAAAAAAAAAAACAACAACTACAACAAACAGACAATTTATTTAACACCTGGCCCACACCGGAGGACCTTTGGAGAACTCACAACCAGACCGGAAACGAGAGAAATGCAGTCTGGGAGATTGAGCCTACTGTTAATCGGCTACCCGAAAAACTTTACCTTCATGAAGTGAACGAATTCAAACAAGTACAAGTTTTCCTATTCTTTTTTTGAATGTGCAGGTAGGTTTTCAGAAACAGTGGGTTTTTCTATTAGACGAGGAAGCACGTTCTTGTAAAACAATGAGAGAAGGAGCAAAAGAAGTCTTCCTCGGATTCTAAGCTACTATTACTTTTCTTTTTTTATGAGTTAGATTTTAGTTTTCTAGAGAATATCGATGTTTTTTCATCTTTGTTGCCTTAATTTCAAGAAACATCTAAGACTTTTTCCTGTTTGAACTGAACAGACTGACGAATGCAGTGAAAATGACCTGACAAAGAAAGGAAATTACTTGTATAAAGCATAGAAAGAAAGAGAGAGAGAGAGGTCTCCTGGAGACGTTTTAAATTATCAGTGGTGACTTTGTGTTTAAAAGAGAGGACAGACAAAAAAAAATATTGTGGTCATGATGATAATGATGATGATTAAAGAGAGTTTTTAGAAACAGAGGAAAAAAATGTTAATCCACTGCATCATGGGAAATGCAGTTTATTGTGTAGTGCAGATCATTTTTAATGGCATTATTGTTTTTATCTGCAATATTTTTTATGAGCTTTAAGGTGTTTTTAGCCTGCTTTGCTTGTTTCATTGCGGAAAAAAAAAAGAAAACTAAAACAGTCAAAAAAAAAATGGCAGCGCAAATCTAAATAGATAAGAGCTTATGGATTAAATCAAAACGAAAAAAAGCAAATGTGTGCAAAAAGCAATAGTAATAGGAAATTGTTGACAATTTCTTTAGTCTTTCTTAGCTGTGGATCAAATGCAGCCCATGGATGGCATATTTTATACCAAAGATGAAGAAACCCCCCTCAAGACAGTGGAGTGGATCGATTCTTTTCATTTCTTTTTTTCTATTTGAGATTTTTTGGCGTAATCATTTGGTTTCACAAGTATCCGTTTGACCTTGACGGCCGAACTGGTGCTTTAGGGTTTAAACTTCCTTCCACTGTTGCAGAATCTATGTCAATCGTTCAGTTGAGAGGCAGAAATCCACCATCACTGATTCTCATGAGTGTGATCTCCCCAGCAGAGGGCATCAGAGAGCGGCTGAACCATCAATCATCTCCCGTCTGCCCGGCTGAATGAACTATACCTCTATCGCTGCACCTTCTCAGTCGCTATTAAACACGTCGCATGTCCGTTCAGTTCCAGGCCGTTTTCATCATTTCAGCTCAACAAGAAGGAATCAAAGCACTCACTAGTGTGTATTTAAGCTCTGTGTACAGATCACTACCTCATCGAAAGCAATTTTACCATGAGGAAACACAGGAGAATGTGTTGCAGGTCATGAAACACAAGCTTTGCTTCAGGGGCGCTGAGAAACGTTCGCAATTAGCAGCATTAGCATAACACTTCCGTCCGTATTTGCAGTCGCGTCAATAGAAATGCCTCATACTATATGCAAGGTTTCCTTAATCAACCGGATGCCATAGGAAATCTCTTGTGATAAATGGCGGTCTTTACTTGAAAAACGAAGGCTCTGTCTCAAAGCCCATGCGACCGAGGCCACATTTTGCTGGCGTAATCCTAAAATTTCACAACCTTGTTAAGGCAAATACACATCAAAGACACAACATTTGGGACAGAGCCTAGGGTTCCCATCATGGTGGGATTCGGCGGTTGCTCAGGTGCCTTGACAGCTTGGAATTAGGGTTAGAAATATCACGCGTGACATTTCAACCTTCCATATCTGAAATCTGCTTTCTTTTTATCAGGCTGCCCATTCCAGAGGGGGGAAACTAGCAAATAGAAAAGTAGAAAGGGGAAACATTTAGTCCATCCAAAAATAAAAAATTCTGTCCAAATGAAGAACGATGTTAACCAAACATTTTCGGCTCTCATTGACTTGCACTGTACGGACAAAATATACAATAGAAGTCAATGGGAACTACAACTGTTTGGTTACCTACAATCCTTAAAATGTTTATATTCCGCCGAAGAAAGTAAGTCATAATAACAATGAGTAAATGACAGAATTATATTTTCAGATGGACTATCCTTTAATATAAAAACAAGGCTGCTGTCCTTTATTTACCATGAAGTAGATGTTATTTTGATGCAATCTGATAGGAAAGTGCTATATTAACATGTCAACAATGAGTTTCAATACACATGGTGAATTATGGACTGTCTTTGCTGCCTTCATGGTCATACTGCTCATAAATACGCCTCCTAGTTTTACAACCGGGTAATTAGAGTTGTCGAGGTGCTCTGGGAATAAATTCATCTATCGTTAAAGGGCCTTTGAACGTCATCATGAACGCTTTGGTCTTTTTTCCGCCGTATTCCGACAACATGACCTCTATACTGCTACGTAATGATCTCAATTAGCCACTAGGGGACAGTATTAAAGCAAAGTTGGTGTACTTTATCCTCTGTGATGACCATTGCAGTGAGATATGACACTGGACGCCAAGTTCGTAGTGACCAAGACAGCACTGCTTCAATAAGGACAACAAGCTAGCTTTTCATTTTCACCTGTTTAAACAACTTTAAAAAAAAAGTTACAAAAAAAGTCACTGTGTTTTGTGTCTGTTATCCACTGTCTTTTTGGAGAGTTCTTTTTATCATGTGCTCGCTGCTATCAAGCATTCAGTATTTAAGTGGTCAGGGCCTTGGGAATGGAGAGGAATTCGGGCTGGTGTCTTGTATGAGAGGTGTGTGTTATACCCTCTGCAGCCTTCATGCTTTTCATTAAAGAGTGAATAAATGTGTCCGATTAAGCTGAAGGTTTATCTAACTGTAGGATGGAGTTCTCATCCCAACTGTAATTTAGTAAGCTAAACGCCTTTCATCCACTCGAAGGTTTTCGCTGGCTAGAAACTCTGCGCTCCCATTCGTTGGATGTGAGGTCCAAGCCATGCATTTTTTATCTGTACATCTGATTGGCTGTCACGGTTGAGGTCATTGAATGACGAATGTTCGCTCGTTCATTGGACTGTCGGGAAACGGCGTACTACTTTCAACCAAATTCAACACAAACGGCAAAACCTCAATTAGACACTAACGTACTGGCAGATGAAATAGAGAAATATTTATGGAAATGTTTTTTGTACAGGTGTTGTTGAAATATGAAAGCGGAACAGTTTTACGATGCTACATTGATTTCTTGAGTTGCTTCACTTTCTTGCCTCCCATGTGCTCGAGCTGTGATCCTGAGAGTGTCTGTAGACCAGTGGATGTTAGGTTTAAACTTCTGTTTATTTTTTCTTTTGATGAAGCTTTCAATAAAAAAATCTACAAAATCACGCCACCTTTTGATTCTGGTTGAGCTTTCTTTTTTGTGACTTTTATGCTGTTGGTTGAAAGAGCTAATCGATGTTATAAGTGGCCTATAGCAAGACATATTTTATGTTGAAAAAATTGCGACAAAATCTACATATTTGAAATCAAGTTGGGAAAACATAAATGCTCGCCAGTGATTGCTGCATGCAACAGTAAACACAGCCAAGCCAAGATGTCAGATTTACAAATAAATTATTCTTTTAATCTAGTTCTCTTTAATAAATCAGATTTATAAAAACTTGCTTGTGGGCTAAAAGTTTGAATCAGATCTCACTGTAAGTGAATCGTTTAGAGATATTACTGAGTTACAACTGACCTCTTCACAGAGTCATTTTTAGTTATGTCTGACTCAGGGTTCCTAACATTACCTGTAACTAAAACTACAACCATTAAAAATATTTTAATAAATCAAAATAAAATAAGTAATGAACTTAAATAAAATATTTAAAAAGAAAATTAAGGCAATGTTTATCATTAGCCTAAGTTACTAAAAACACTAGTACTAAATACTAATTTAAATATTACACTAAATAATACTGAAATAAAATAAAAATTTTATATATATTAACATATATATATATATATATATATATATATATATATATATATATATTGTTCATTTATTTATAAATATTTAAAATATAAACACTGTCTAATTCAAAACATTAAAACCTACAATATAGTATTTCATGATACAAACATGAATGAATGAATGAATGAATAACACTGGTCCAATTCCAGTTGAAGCTGTGATGCATAATTTTGGGTTCTAAAATTAGTATTTACTTAACTTTACTGACTGAATTTAATTTATACATATTTTCAGCATCTTTTATTTGCAAAGAACATAGAGATAATATACAAAATGTTATTGGTTACTGTTTAGCATATGCAATCATGAAGGATGAATCAACTGTAAGGGAAACTTGGTTTGGGACTGTAAGCTTCTATCAACACAACATTTGAATATTCTAAACATGTGCCAAAACTATAATCAAGGTCACTACAAAGCAACAACTAATCTATACTAAACACAACTGGAAAACACAAAAGAATGTAAATGTTTAACCATTACTCTTTATGAAAAAGACATAGGCCATATATACACCAATGTACACTAATATGAGTTACAGAGTAATTGAAAGCAGTACAATGGTCATACAGTGTCTATATGCTCTGCAGAGCCGAACAAGCAGACAGATCACAGACACTCCGATGAAAAGAATGAGAGGTCAGTGAACTCTGGTCTTCTCTATAGGGCCTGTAACTACTTGGGCCTGTCCTCTGCCGACTCCTTCAACACTGATCGATAGAGGGATTGTTCAGACACACAAGTGACTGTTTCAGTCATGCGTTGACCTTTTAACCTGGCCTCCCCCACCCCGCCTCCCTTGCCATCCTCCACTGCATACAACACTCATCTTCATATCTGACATTCAGCTACAGTAGATCTCTTTGCATGCACACTCTGCTATTAATTATTTTTCTGAGCTAGATCGATTCCGTACCTCTTCTGACACATGCCATTTTTTCTTGTTTAATTTGCAGATGCATTAAGCTGTTTGAGACACAATTCTATTATTTGCATGTAATGGTCAGCTGCTTCCTGTAAAATTATATTTTTAATATTGAATTAATATATTATATTTTTTAACGTACAACGTTATTTTATATTTATTGGTAATTGATTATTATATTGACTTTATATGGCAGTATTAACGTGTTTGTTCTTGGTCTTGTTATTTCATATTTAAAATAACCCTGTGTATAACATACATGACATTACCCCATAGCAGATCTATACAGGTGGAGCTGGGGAAGGTGGAGGGTTTCTGAAGCATGCTGCATCTGCAAGTACAGCAGTCAATATTTGAAGTGAATCGAAACCTTTCATCAAAGTTGCCCTAAAACCAAAATGTGTCTTAGGACAGCTTTAGTTAACTTCTTGATCAATTTTAGTTGTTGACTACTATATTTGAATGTTGAAGCTATTACCTGCTGGCGATTATATATGAATGATTTAGAGCCAGCGCTATATAGAGTTTCATGACAAAACGTTGAAAATTACTTTGAAAGTTACTTTTAAATAAAATATCTTTACATTGTTGCATGTTTTAAAGATGCACTAAATAGTGCAGTTTGTCATTTATCAAATCATTTGAAAGATTCAATATTGCATTCATACCAGCCTATCTGTCAATGTAATTTTGACAAACAGAAATGGGAATTTCTGTCTTGTTCTTTCAGATTGGAGCTGTACATAAGACTAGAAAACTGCTGCCTGTCTGCATTACCAAGATGGACAGCTTTGCTTAAAGAGCACTTTTAGCTCAGTGACCAACCTAGTTTCCCATGGAATGACTGCTCACAATTTGTGCCATTAACACACTTTCCATTGTCTCGTCTTTCTTTTCATCCCATCCATCCCTGTTCCAAACGCCTCACCCGTTCCTTCCTCACTGCCCCTGCATCTTTTTCCCCTCTTTTGTCTTGTTCTCTGTGTTAATGTTTCATAAGTTGTTTCATGCTGTGCTGGCACTGCCTCCAAACATTCTGAGCTTGCATAATGTGAAGCTGGAACTGCTGCCAAAAGGTGTTTAGTCTCTCTCTCTCTTTCTCCCCCTCCTCAAGATGTAATGGGGAAAATACTGCAAATATTAGCAGCTCCAGGGTCAGAGGACACATTGACTGAACTAGTCTTGAGTGATTTGCTCATGCACTTTCAAAAACTTTCACTGGCTTCTCGACTGAAACAAGTTTTGCTCGTTTCCCTGCTGCTCTTGTAGGTTTTCAGCAAAAACATGCTTTTGCTTTAAATCAGAACCGGATTTCAAAATCACTGGGATATGAAGCAATCCTGCATTCCACTGGAATTGAGTTACTGTGTTCTGTAGCAGCCGGTTATTGATGTATTATTTCTTGTAACATCTTTTGTCTTTGACAGAAGTGAGTTATGCCATGGCAACAGCTGTTGTTTCTGTGGCTGTACAGAATCTGCTACAAAGCAACATCTTTCATACATCCCGCTTGCCTTACTTGTTTATGAAATACTGTGGTTAAGGTATAGTTCAGCTAGAAATGATAATTCTGTCATCATTTACCCACCATCATGGCGTTCTAAACCCATAATGGTGTGTGCATAACAACAGGGAAGAGAATTTGCATTTCGTTCAGTTTAGGCACCGCACAATTGCATGGGGCCCCATGGTCCAGGAACTCAAACGCGATTTTTACAGGAACGTCAAATCCAATCCAAAAAATTCTACCAAGGAGCCCCCACAAGACCACTTGCTGAGGGCCCCCAAAACACTAAACATGACTCTGATTGCGTTATCTCGCTATTCTTTCACGAGTTGTTATATTTGTCACTTGCACGAATAAAAACATTGCTTAATGCTCTCCTTCATTTTATGATACAACCAGATGAATTAAAATGGACGTGTCAACAAGTTTCCGCTCGAGTTGACATTTTTCAACATGAGCGGAAGATTAAAGGGGTATATCGCGAGTTCACTGCAGTCGCGTCATCCACATCTACTGGCGCGAATTTGCATCTATCAACTTATGTACTGTAATCTACTCGCGAACAATTAAATGACTTCAAAATAGCTTCAAAAATTTAATAAAGAGATCGTAATCCATAAGAATTAAGCAATTTAGTCCAAATTTTCTGAAGAGACTCGTTCACTTCTGCTGAACAGATTTAATTTAGGCTGACACACACATTAGGCCAATGAAACTTCAAGAATGCTTGTGACTTGTGAGAGCCAATGGGATTCATTCTCGTGTGTTGTGCAGCACGAACCAATGAGGTTTGTTCTTGCGCATCAATCCTGTACGGTTCAGCATCTGTTTATGAAAATGTGAATAAAAGCCTAATTTAAATCTGTCAAATAAAGCACTCGAGTCTTATTAGAATTTGGACTAAACTGCTAAATTAATATGGACATCTTCATTTGTGTTCCCAGCAAGTTGACAATAAGGACGAAATGAGAGCGATATGAGAATAATAACTATTAATAGAATTTATTGCTGTTCATACATAAGTTAATGGTTTATTCTTTAACTTGAGTATTAAACTTGTGTAGCTATGTGACTCATCACCGTTTGTACTGCGGACCTGAGTGATATGATAGCCTACCTGTGTAGACTTTGAAGTAGAGACAAATATCACTTTCGGGCTCTTTTGACTTTGGTCAATAAACCACCTAGAAACCACCCAACACAGCTACATAGCTATATACTACAAAACACCCACAGGGTTTTGTACTGGCAAGCACCACTAGTTTGATAAATCTATAGTTTGCCTTCAGCTTCCAATAAAAGTGTAGCGTTCCCAGTTTAAATCGAGCATTTCTCAACACATTCCAGCATTTTTGAGTCCATTACACAAATTATCAGGCAAACAGAGCATAAAATGTGAAAAAGACTCTGCAGACTTCATTCCGGTGAGGGTACACATCATTCTACTTCATATTCATCAGCACTCTGCACCTGCAATTTAGTCTAAAAGCTATTTATGGTTGTACTTTGATTTTTCTTCATATTAAATGTGTGTGCCTCCGATGGGAGCCAGCAGGTGAGGATATTTAGATTCTGAGGAGATGCTTCTGGAAGTCACGGATACTTCTGAAGGCCTGGGGCAAACATCACATCCGGAGCTTTATTCAGCTGGTTGAGCCGTTTCTACAGTCACCTTTTGGCAAGTTATATAATTATATATATAATTATATAACTTGCCAAATATATATATATATATATATATATTAGTCAATCATTAATTGTCTTATCATTAATTATTTTTATTAATCTAACAGAAATAATGTTTGACAATACATTCTTGAAAAATAATGATCTAATAATAATCCAATAAAAAAGCTATTATATTTTGTCATTTTTAAATCTAAGAATTATTTAATAAGTATTTATATTATTGAATATTATTTGCATGTATATGTATTTATTTTTATCAAATTAAAACCTCATAAATGTAATTATAATATTCTAAATATTATTGTATAATTATTATATAATATTGTTTTATAAAAGTGACCTCAAGAATATCAGAAATATATAATACAATATAATAATACTCAAAAGATAAACGTTTGGGAGCAGTACTTTTTTTTCCTCTCTTACTCTCTCCAAGAAATGAATACTTTTATTTAGAATGATTTAAATGAAGTTTGTAACGTCACAATAAATAAATAAATACATTTAAAAAGTGCATTTAAAATCCTGGTCCTGGTCAGTTGCTTTGGTAGCTCAAATCATGGAGCAAAAATTGTATTTTGCACAATGCAGTATAAAAACGGATGATGCTTGAATTTGATTGGTTCTTTTAACTAAAGGGTGGGGTCAATAAGTTTTTATACTGGTTTTGATTTTGTTTTTGTGTACTGACATAACAGTATTTCATAATGAAAAGTACATTATTTTTCTAGTAGTCAGTTTTGAAAGTGTTTTTCCAATGTCTCATGCTTTGGTAGCTCTGTTCCGTGTCTCTTAAAGAGCTATGGTGTTTCTTGCTGAGAGACGATATTCAAGGGTCTCTGTGTTTTTGTTAGTAACAGAGACAGATGGGATGGTGTCAAGTTTCATTTTATTATAACAACCTCTGCCTCACTCTCCCTCTAATGCAAACTGACAATCACATACCTCTCAAAGACAACGGATGACACAACAGGCCTCTCAGCCTTTGCAGTAAAAACCAAGCCTCCGTCTCAATTCCTGAGCGCCAGATCGATTACCTCAGCGCTATGGAAACCGTTACGAAGGATCTCATCCCTCATTAGAAAGCACAGACCTGAGAGCCAGGCCTCTCAAGAGGCGAAGCGGAGTAACGACCTTCATAAAGGAGGGAAACCAAGAGCTGAGTGATTGACCAGGCCCTGGAAGGTTGACACATTCATCACGATGACAGCCGCTAGGTGTCTGGCTGAAAGGAGGACAGAACATCATCAATAGCTTTTCTTGCCTTTTATTGAAGGGATACTTCACCTCAAAAATTAACATTCTGTCCTTTACTCACCCTCATGTTCTTCCAAATGTATCCTGTATGATTTTGAGAGAAGAAAAAAAGAAGGATTTTAGGAATATATACAGTATAATAATAACATAATGACACTTTCATTCAAAAGCATTTTTGAAATATATTAAATAGTAGCCTATAATCACCGGAAAAAATACTCATTATTATATTATTAATACTACTAGTATTGTGGTTGTTGTTGTAATATATAATATTTAAAGAATTTTCCAAATATTATTTATATATATATATATATATATATAATTATTATACCACACTGAGTAATCCAGTAAATGATTGTGCTTATTGGATCACTGACCTAGACCATTTGTTATTTGTTATAAATATTTAACCACTTTTTTTGATAGAAGTTTCCTATGCTTACTAAAGCCGCATTAAAGACACAGTAAAACAGTGATACTGTTAAATTATTATATTTTTACAATTTAATTTAGCTGTTTTCCCCTTTATAATCGATTAAATTTATTCAAAAATCCTGACATTATTCAAACTATATGAGCTATCTTAAGATTTATATAAGTTTGCAATATTTCAATTTTATTTTTTTGTCCTTTCTGATCCAACTTGATATCCTCTTCGCTCTTCTTTCTGTCTTTTTCCAGCAGAGTTTTCCAGGAGCTTTAGTGAGAATATCACACAGACTGTTTTTTCTCTTGTTTCCATTCCCCCTTTCAAGATATGACGAACAACGCGGCAGACAGGTTGCCATGGCGTCAGTGCCGACAACATCCATAAACAGAGGCAGTGTGTAATGTGCTGAAGATCCCAGCACAGCTCAGCTGGGCACTGCACTGACTGCTACATTAAGGGCACACTGTGTGAGAGTTTTTTTACTCCTTACGATTTTTGCTCGTAAGATTGTATGATGTGAGCCCAGTGAGATCTTGGGTTAAAGCCAAGGCAGATTGTGAGACTGTTTAACTGCCATTTACATCAGACTGCATGCTGTACTTCTTAGCTAAGATGTGTTGTCAGAGCATTTTAGGTCAACAGTCCATATCTGATCTTTAAACTGAAATATGAAATAACAAAACTTTGGGTCTGTCCCAGTAACCACACTTGCGGTTTTGACCACTTGAGAGCATGTGCACACGACTGTCTTGCAAGTCTGCAATGAGGCCAAAGCTCAGTGTTGTTAACTCACACTTTATCAAAACAGCTTATACTACCATTCATCATATACAGAAACTTGTACTCCAAAATCACAAGATAACAAGGAAAATGTATTGAGTATTAAAACTGAGTACTGAAATTCGATAAATGTTAATAAAACTGTAGAACTTAAATGCATTTTTACAATAATATGTGTGCCCCATCGAGTGATTAAAAGTTCTCTACATTATTGAGGTCTGCACACCTACTTTGACACTTTGACCAAACACAGGAAATGCGTCAAGTGCAAAGATAGCTATTGTGACAGCCCAGTTCAACTTAAAATTATTTAAGTTGAACTACCAAAAGCAAAATGGAATTTTCACATGAAATAGTGGCAAAGGTTTCACTGTACCTATCTTTAGACAAAGACGTTTTCCTGCTGCTCTGAGATCAGTTGTAGTTACCTCTGATACCACTGAGGCCCTCCTGAGAGAGGAATGTCTATTTTCCAGGCCAGGCAGGTTAGGCCGGCAGTGGGTGGATAGTGAATCAAATACATATGGGTGGTGGTAAAGAATGGGTGAATTATAGCTTCTTTCAAAGCCCTGTTTGTTTTCCTATGGAGCAGGATGGGACATTACCTCATCCTTGTGTTTTAACTGCACACGGGTCACTGCCGCTCTGTGTGTGTGTGTGTGTGTGTGTGTGTGTGCTGGTATGAGCACATGTGTGCTGTTAGGGCATTCCATCGGCTTTCAG
>JAUMHE010000068.1:16505737-16526890 GCA_032359235.1 Enteromius mattozi | reverse complement strand
ATCTTTAAAAACCATTAAATATCTTACTGTTCTAAAACTTTTGAACGGTAGTGTGTATATATATATATATATATATAAAATCTTTAATATATATTATTATTAGATATATAAGAAGATAAAGTTAATTATATACATTTTATTGTTAATAAATTATATATATTTTTAAGAAATCAGGTGGCTGTCTAAAAAAAAATCCATATATTATTCACTTGACTATTAAATCGCAGCACTAAAGGCTAGCAGTAAAGTTAACAACCCCTGCACAGTGACGACTCCATCTACTGAGTCGACATCAAGCACTTAATGAGTTTGAACGGATCCCATAAATTCCTAATCATGACTTCTGCAATGGGTGATAAGCTGCATTGTGTGCTGCACTAAAGCGTTCCCTCAAAGCGCTAATATCCTTCTACATGTTCTCTCACTGCTGCTTGGGTTGCAGTAAATACTGTGGTGACAAAGGAATGGCACAGAGTTTCGGCTAAACCAATCCTTTTGCTTTCAAGTTCCCAAGTTCTCTCATCTGTTCTGCGGTGAGAATAATTATCTGTTCACATTAACACCATACCTCATTGGCCTATTACCATTCATGCTGACACAGTGGCACACATGATTTATGTGACTGACACACTGTCTTATGTGAGGATGTTCCCATTCTTGTGGGGAGCGAAACGTCCCCCAGACCTCTACTGAGTAACATCCTATGCGTGTGTGTCTGGATACCCACACACACACACACAAATATCGTCCTACCAAAAGACTTATCAGCTGTTATTCTTCTCAGGGCGAGATTAGCGTCCCCTCCTCCCTCTCATGTCACAGATAAGACCGCCACACACAAGGCTCTTGCTGTAAATCATTACGGCCTGATGGCTGCCTGTGGACTAGCCACTTCAGAAATCAACATGCACAAAAATCGAAGTGATGACTTTACATCACATAACATCTAAAATTTCAGGCTGTATCCTTTTTGTGGCGTCACACACATTTTTCACTTATAAACAACTGCGTTTAAATGTCATCATCTAAGCTATTACTTGCCATCTCTAAGCCAGTTGTGCATTAAGTGTATTCAGTATTGTACTTTAAATATATGTTGTAGCAAGACACAGTCCAATGCTGCATCCAAAATCAAAGACAGTACGTGATTTCAGAACGCACAGCAGCAAGTCTTTTGGTATTAGATCACAAATAAATACTGACATGAATACTTGGCCAATGCTCTGCAACTGCATTTCTGTACATATGGCATTCTTGTGTTTTTATATGCATGGGATTTTAAAGCCTGTTGATGAACTGTTAAACTAATAAACTGCTCTGCCATTTCAATAGTAACCTTGCAAGTCACAAGAATGTTAGAGTTGCGATGCTGATAATGCACTGCCATTGTGTTATGAATTGCATCCTGACCAGTGTTATTCAGAATTTTGTTGTTCTTAAAATTCCAATTTGAATCAAATTCCAGGTCAATTCAGTTAAGGTAGCAAACAGATGCAAAATTAAATTAATTCTAATAGAAATTATCTAAACTTTCAACTGCAACATGTGTTTTAAACTAAAAAGTTTTTAGGATGATGCTTGACAAAGTAATTTTTATAAATAAAAAAAAAGTCTGGAAGGACTTACAGACAGATAAACCTATCTTTTTAAAATATACATTCAGAAATGTGTACATAATTTATATTTTATACATTATTTAATAAATTCTTATCAATACTCAAAATTTATTAGTGCTGTCAAACAATTCATCATGATTAGTCACATAAGGAAAAAAAATTAAACAATATGTTTGTGTACTGTGTATATTTATTTTGTATACAGTATATAGAGACACACACATACAGTATATATTTTGAAAATATTTACGTGTTCATATTTACATTCATGTCATTTATACTATATAAAATTATTTATTTATTATCTAAATAAACAATTTTCTTAAAAACAATACATGCATGTGCTTGTATTTATATGTGCATAATAAATATACACATTACACACACATAAAATATGTAAACAAAAAAATATATGTAGGATGCATTTAATCACGATTAGTCACTTGACAGCATGAAAATGTATATATTTAAGAAATCTGGAGTCCAAACACTTAATTTGCCAGAATGCCATTTCTTGTTGAATTTTTCTAAACGGTAAATTCCATTTTCAATAATTCATTTGAATTCAGCTTCCTGTGGGATGTGGCCAATTAAATTCAAATTCAGAGCTTATTCTTAAATTCCAAAAAACCCTCATTCTTACATATTTCACAATTAAATAACATGTATAAACCCCCTTGAAAACAGAAGCATTTCCATTCACATGCTTGTGTAGAGTATGTTTCGATTCCTGCTGTGAGATTTGTGTATCTCTATCATTGGCGGGCCCTGTAATCAAGTCTTTTCTGTTTTTTGGATGGTTAGTATCTTCTCCTCAAATCCATCCTTTCCCTTTCATCCTCTAATGACAGAGCTGCTTCTCATTATGGAGTTTAAAACCCTGCCAGACCCCAAACCCAAGCAGCCACATCTTCCACCCAAATCAGGCTGTTCTTCTGAGCTTGTCAGTGTGGGGAACGAGGGTGGTCGAGGGCTGGTTTCGCTGCAGAGATGTACTGTACGCAGGCCAATCCAACCCAGCTCTGGAAACGGCATGTAACCATTAGCCTCATTATTTCATGATCATCTAAGGAAGAACTGCCATAAAACCACTGTCAGTTCCTGTCAGGCAAGTAACATGTGCAAGTTTTGCGCTTAAGGGGAGCTAATGGGGGCAGTGCCATTAAAAATGATGCCTGGCCATAACTTTTTAATAGAGTAAGCACTTCTTCTGGGTGGCATGAAGATCCATCAACCTCAGAGATGCTTTTGGTGATAAGGAAGAGGAAGCAAATCCCACATACCTCAGAAACAAGCCCTCATTGTGAAGAAAGTGGTTGTGTGCGTGTGCTTGAATGTAAAAGATAGGAAGAGATGCTGGCATACTTTGCAGCATCTGAAGGTGGAGGGACCTTTCTTCCTGCTTTCCTGTCAGCGACATTCCGAGCAGCATTCCGGGTCTCCAAAGTGCTTACTGTTTGGAAAGCAAGTTTCTGCCTGCAGCAGGAGTGATGGCGTGTGTGTAAGGAGCGAGAGTGAACGAAAATAAGGTCAGCAAGTGAAGGAAGAGTGGCTTAACACACAAAAACACACACACACTCGCCCTCCTTTATATTTCACACAAGCATCTTCTGGCCTCTCTGCTTGAGTTCACTGAACACAATGGCTTGGATATGAGGAGGCAGGGAAACTCTTTGTGATACTGCTGTGTGTGATACATACTTCATTTCCTTTTCCTCTTCGCCTGAACTCTCCCACAATTCATCTACAGGACAATGTGAATATCAGTTTTGGATGTTCTCATCATTTGTATATTTAAAAACATTGAACTTCATAATAATTGGCTTCTTTTCGTAGCTACACCCTAGTTTTCTCTCTCTTTCTTAAATTAGTCCTTTTTGTGTTTTTGGCCTCCTGTTTTGTGTTTAACACACAGCGAGTGCTTTTGTTTTTCCTTTTTATCTTTTTCATGTGGCTTCTGCTTTTATTGTGAAGAACCGCTGGCTTATTTTGTTGTTAATTAGCTGTAAGCCTGAGGAATTGTGTGAACAAGCGTGCAAGGCTTTTTGAAGTGGCTAGAAAATCACTGGAATCTAATGGACTTATTAATGCAGTTTAATTCTCTCGCATACACACAAACACAATATGTGCATTATCAAAATTCTAACATTGGTTGGTTTTCCATGCTAATGTTATTTATTGCATGGCTGCAGTAAAAAAAAAGAAAGAAAAGGAAATAAAGAAAGAATGAGAAATTTGGTGATTAAAGCACATTTTTGACAAGATTAGGTTTTTTTTAAAGACAAAAAGTCTGTAAAGTGATTGTTGTGTGTAATGTTTATTGTCAGTTAGTACATTTACAAGCTGCAGACACATGTAATTATGGGAAATATTAAATATGAGAAGATAATGTGGATTGTTAGAAGACATCTGTCATGATTTTCAGCTGGAGTGCCCACAAGCCCCTCCAGAGGTCACTCCATCCAGAACATCACCATCATCTCAGAAACTCCATTTCCCATAACACTGTTTGCACACACCTGGTTAGGAACTGATTGCACACTCACCGGGTTACTATCAGGAGGACTATTTAAGTCACACACACATTCACCTCATTGCAAAGTCTTGTATTGCCTCGGCCTGCATTTCTGAGCGTTTTCTTTTCTATTTGTGGTTGCTTCCGTGTATTGCCTTGGATTGTTCTCCCCTGTTGATTGTTTGCTGCCTGCCCCTTTGATCTTCTCTGCCTGGACTATTCCGACTCTGATTGTTTGCTGCCTGCCCTGACCTCAGCCTGGTTATCATTTATGTCTCTGGATATTCTCTGTTACCCCTGTCGCTGTTGTATGAACCTTGCCTGTCTGACATTGTCTAATAAATGCTGCATATGGATCCGCTTACTCAGACTCCTTCGTTACAACATCTAATCAAAATCTGAAGTATACTTTTTTAGATACATAATCTGTTAACATTTCTATTTTTATTCCGTTTATTTTAAAATATAAATTAATATTTATGTTGTTCATTGTTTAACAACTAATACATTTTATTCTGCATCAACTGTACAAAACATCTGAGGAAAATGCACCAGTCAGCTTCTCTCTTAATACGTTTCATCTTTCATCTTATCTTCTCAACGAACCCTATAATCTTTTCTGGCATGGGAAGATTACTGACAAGTCTAATTCTGATGGGATTAAAATCAGGGAGAAGCTCTGGTAATTATTACATTCCCCACATCTCCCCATATAAAACTACACCCGTCCCAACAGGGTTTTGACGCAAAGAAATAAGATCTCTGAACAGATCAGTTTGCGATCCTCTCTGTCCGTGTGCATAGATATACTCCGCATTCACACACAAGCCCAAACATGTGCGCAACTCTGGTTGTGATTAAGTCAACAGACATGTCTTTCACCCAGTGCCATGTGTGTGACTCAATGTAGGAAGTGTCATGTAGCAGCTGGCAAAAGAGTATGAGTGAGTGGGCGATTGGTCCCTTCCGAAGGGATTAAGACCACAGGAAGTGCTTAGACACATCTAGGCCTGGAGCCTAGGACTGATTCCATGCACTGACTCAGTCTAATTCATTCCAAACGGACTTCCCATAAGCTATTCAGGATTTCATCCATTTGAGAGTGATTGGGTCACCTCTCAGTGCAAGTGATTTACATTTGGTGAGTTTTGCCTAGAAACCCTCAGCCTATCCGTAGTGATTCACATCCTGTTTTTGAAAACGTTGAACGCTCAGTTATTTTGCCTTTGGGCATGTTTAAACAAACACTGAGTGCTTGCTGTGAGCGTGTGCATGTGTTTATCTCCTTTCTGACTGTGTACTTCATATCTAGTCTGTGTTAGTATACAGGCATTTGCTGGGTGTTCTTGGGAGTGTGATCTGATCAGATACATTGGCCAAACTTTAAACTCCTCCATTAATTCCTTGAGTCATCTGTCATGCTCTGTTGTTTGAATACACTAGATTAGTCAGTATATACTGAATGTAAAGGCCCCACCTTATCCCGGCCCCCTTTTCAACAGTGTTATTATTTCCAAGTACATTTATGTACTCTGCACATCCCTGTAAGCTTAGGGATATTGGGAAAATGTGTGAGGTATGACTTATCTGGGATTTTGCTCTGACTCATTTGATGTGGAGAAAGGTGTGGTGTTCAGACCTAACAAAATAATGAATTAATGAATCTTATAAACAGTATAGTTTGTAATTTAGTTCCAGTCATTTGGAGAAGTCCACACAGACTGAATCCTTGAAAATGGTTTTCCACAGCAAATCGTACATATTTTACAAGGTGGCTAATTCTTGCGAATTCTTACGACCTAATTTTTTTGCTAAATGGTATGTATTTGACGAGTTCGACAATTCGTATAAATTGGTACGTATGACCTACACCTAACTCCGCCCCTAAATTTACCTGTCACTCAAATTGTATGAGTGAGGTAGTACGAATTAGTCGCCACGTAAAATATATATGAATTGCTCGTGAGATAGTGTGTTTTCATGTTATACAGTACGTATAAGATCACGTATAAGAATATTTCTTGGTGTACGATTTCTGTAAATATTTAGTAATTATATCAGTCTAATAACATCATAGTCTACTTTATAAAGGTCAGGGTTTTTTAAAGAAAACAAGTTATGTGAATAAGTCATCTAGATCTGATTTGACTAACTGTAGCGAATTATTTTCTCTCCTTGTTAATAGAAACTATTTCGTTTTTCTGTTATTTTCGGGATATTAGAGATATTTTTTTTGTTTTCTTATACCTAATGATTTATATATATATATATATATATATATATACAATGAAATAATAAGCCAAAAGTAAGTATTATTCTTGTTTCCAGCTGTCATCTTGGCTGACTTTTTTCACTAAGCTTGCCGCATTGTATTCTGGGATTGTGGGACACTGCATCACTAGCACCGGAAATGTTGGTTTTTAAAGAATAAATCTGTCAGATGAACTTTGTACAGGAAACTTCCAACTTCACATGAAGAACAATATTTCTTCAGTCCAAAATAGGTCATAAGTCTATTCCGATATAGTGTCATGGACTGACAAACAGTGATATATTTTCAAATTGATGGTAATTATCAAGTTTTAAAATTAAATATTTTGTATCTAAGGTATTTTGATTGGACATACATTGTTTAATATAATATAGTACATGTTTCATGCTCAGTGTTTAAGTCATTTTTGTTTACTTTTATCTGATAAACACAATGTTGAGTGCCTGCTTGATGTGAAATGTTAAATCTGGGTCATGACTTGCATCTAAAACACACTAAGAACCGCAGAAAACTTTGTACACAATAGCATAGTAAAGATCTGACTCATACTGAGCTCCACATAAAGCCACATGGCGAGTTTAGCAGCCCACTCTCTTTAGATGACCTTAATCTTCACTCACCTCATTATGAATATCTCAGCCATAAAAACCACTCAGAATGTCCTCTTTTACATTTTACTGTGTCCACCCTCCTAATGCATCTCTGGCATCTCCCCTGGTTTCCACAGCAATGCGTTCAGGTGACAGGAGAGCAGAGATACACACGGCTGCCTGTCATAGCAAGCGTGCCAACAGAAACCCAACTCCTCTCCTATCCTGAGCTTTTGTGCACTCAGAATAGAGCCGTCAAGACACACTTAACTCTTTGATATAACAGATGAATCTAACCGCAGTAAAGTTTTGTTTACGTTTATGGCTTCAGGCCTGCGGTGGAACCGGTGGATGTCAGAACAGATGTTTCAGGTGTTTCTGAGGAAGGGATTTGACCACACACCTGTCAACTCTGAAATGTTAGATTATTGCCAGAGTGATAGATGATGCCAACGGGGCAGGTGTATAAAGTGTGCTCTCACATACTAGTGTAGTATTGCTTTATTATTTGTCATAATCATTTTAAAGCTGGAAAACACAGCTTAACAGTCTGCAAGTCAACATTATATGGAAAATGTCACTGAATTTTCTTCCCTGTTGTTACGTATATTCAAGTGTTGTCGTTTGCTAATAGCTGTAATTGTTTCATGCAAGTGATATAAAGAATTATATGCACAATTATGTCATTTATAATCAATACTGCAGCATTCCATTAAAAATGGTCTATTTTGTATTTAATAGTGACTTTAAACATATCTGTCAAGTGTATTTGATTTAGATGTAAAACATTTTAGGTTAAAATTATACACTTTTTTAATCTAAGCAACCCAGAATCTGTTTGTTTTAATCTCCATATTTATGTCTCCTTCTGCAGGTGAATTGCTTTTACTTTCTTCATCTCTTGTTTTTTTTACCCTCAGGCATCCTCATCTGCTTTTTGAAAGGAGCACTTGAGCAACATGAGCTCAAGCACTTGCCAGTGCTTTCGTAAGTCCGTCTGCTCTTTCCAAGAGGATGTTTGACCTCTGAGAGATGTAATTTTCTTTTCACATGTGCACCCACAATGAAAATGTGATATTTTTCTTAACCAAACAGACTAAGCAACTGGTTAAGAAACCAGATCTGGTCAGCGATAAGATGTAATGCCTGTAAAAATAAGACTTTGTAATTTATTAATCCTAATTTTCAAATAAAAAAATAAAAAAAGGTTTAAAAAAGTAAAAATTGAGTTGAACTAAATATGCCCACCATAATCACCAGAGAAAGCAATCATTTAGCGGTCTCGGAAGTAGTGCGAGTGGATATCTTTGTGGATTATTGTGATGTTTTTATCAGCTCTCATTCTGATGGCACCCATTCACTGCAAAAGATACATTGACAAGCAAGTGATGTAATGCTGAATTTCTCCAAATCTGTTCCAGGGAAGAAACAAAGTCATCTACATCTTTGATGCCCTGAGGGCAAGTACATTTTCAGCAAACATTCATTTTTGGGTGAATCATTCCTTTAATGATTTACAACTGCTTTGTGATTTCAGGTCACTGAATGTGTGCAGATAAAGCGCAATATTAGCTATGAGTAAAAGAAGTGATGACATCGGTGGAGAGGATAAAGTGCCCTAATAGTATTGTTGTAGAGCTCTGGCTGTGTTCTTAGTGTGGTTCTATAAATCCAGACAAAGATTTTATGATCATGCACCAACAATACTACTCAATCATTCTCAGATCTTGGCAGCCCCAGCTGTAAAAGTTCTACGGTATGTAGAATGTTGGTCTGAAACCCCTGTGACTGCATCATTTGTGTTTACTGGATTGTTTTTGATTTAATGTGGATCTCTTTCTCTCTTCTTTTGCTCTCTATCTCTCCGCGTATCATCTGTGGTAGACTGTGCACTTTTGAGCATGTTTAGACATGACTATATACTCTATCCAAGCCTCAATTTTAACTTAAATACTGAGACAGCACATTGTTCTGTCTTACCCTCTCTCTCTCTCTTTAAAAAAATCATTAAAAAAATCAAAAGGATCAATGTAACAATCAAGAAAGAGACAGCTTATGTAGGCCTACCATTTAAATCACAGTCAGAGACAGCTGTATTCTAACTTGGTAAGGTTTAACTTGATGCCTGACATAGCTAATGATCACTTAGGTTGTCCACTATAACAAGTGTTATGGTATAATGATTACAGGGCAGCAACTGTTTCTGTAGAGGCAAAGGCACTGGGGGCACACAAACACATGTGCATGCACGTTTATCTTGCCAGCTAAGTGAAGTCATGCCATAGAAATACCATATACTTGTCAGGACCTCCCATTGACTTCTGTTGTACTTTCAGCAAATTATAATTGCTACAGGTTAAACCCATTTATCTATAATAGAGATTATATAAATCAGTGGTTAACCCTATACTTATGTGACTTTTAAAGGAGATCTCATATTTGTGAAGGCATTTAGGTAGTCAGTCACAAACAAAATGATACAAATGTATACAAATACTAGCTATTAGACACGCTTGTAGCTATGGGATACTTTACAATAAGACATCATTTGTTTACATTAGTTAATGTATTAATTAACATGAAGGAACACTACATTTATTACACTCTTTATTGATATTTGTTCCTGTGAATAAAAATACAGTTATTATTTGTTCATGTTAGTTGTGCATTAACTAATGTTAAACAAAACTAAATGGTGAAATCAACATTAACAAAGATTAATGAATGCTGTAGAAGTATTGTTCATTCTTAGTTCATGTTAACTAATGTGAACGAATGCACCTTATAGTAAAGTGTTACTGACTTGAAAACAAATATGTATCTCTTTGATGAAATTGATGTATGGATTAATTTAATATGTAAATAGATTACAGAGTATTGTGATTTAGGACAATTTGTTTCATTATGATTTATAGGCATATTAAATAATAAAACGAGCACATGAAACAAGGCTATACACACTCGCGAACACTATTGACACGCTTAGATGTATCCACCTCAAAAATACCATAAAGAAACCACATCAGAAAAGTGAGAGCGTCGCGATGAAGGCGTCCATCGTTTTTAAACGACACGAATCCCATGATATTATCGTCAACGTATTATTTAAAGTCCTACACAATAAAATTAGAAGTGAAGGCACATGTGTAATTACAGGCTGGAGTAAAGACTGTGTTGAGAGGGAGGGAGACGGAGGAAAGTCCTGCCCTTTCTGAAAGATTTCCTGTTTCACCAGGAGAGCAGAAGCCCACAGATTCCCTCACAGTGACTGTTCACTTCAGCAGCATGAGACGCTCTCCTTTACTCAGGATCAGACGCTAAAATCAGCACGCTTTCTGGTCAAACCACGCCAGCTGGGTCACGTTCACATTAATGCGAGGGATACGGACAGGATTGCGGTTCTAATGGAGCAATATTGGCTTTCTCTGCTCTGTTGGGGGACTTTTTTGATTTCTTCGGTTGTCATGGATCGGAGCGGAGTCGGTGAGTTACTGTCTTGACACCTCTTGCGCTTTTCTTAAGTTGGCAGGTATAGGCTCCACGTGTAAATGTGTGTTTTTATGCAGAAGAGCCTGTATTTATCATCTCCCGTGGCTCGTGTTCTCATAGTGGAGCGTTTGTTTCTTGACAGCTCACTTTTAAATGCGTGCAACAGGTGATCGCATTCAGTGAACGCAAGCTTCAGCGTTATTTTTTCCTGTGCAGTTTTCAGGAGTTACGTAAGAACGTAGGAAGCAACATATATTTGCTCAGGTGTTAAAAGATGACATCAGTCGCATAAAATGCCGTTTTATTGTCCTGTCCCGTGGTGAATAAACTTTGCACGTCTGTGTTTTTTATATGAGTGGTGGTTTGTAAAACCGTTATCTGTGTGACTGCTTTATTATATATAATTGGCGTCAGTTAGGGCCATGTAATGTGAAGTGTAAGTCATAAGCACCTTATAAAGTCTTTTGCATGGTATAGTGATTGTATCAGATGGGTTTTACTTTGTGGTGCTTCGATATAAACCATGCTGAATGATTATTATATAAATTCTATTATATTGCCATGATCTCAGAACCATGCCTTTTCGTGTCATAAACTACTTTAAGACTGCCTTAATTATAATTTAAAGTAAAGAAATGCACAAAAGGACAAGCCTAGTTGTGCCATGCAAGTCCTTAAGGAACATTTTAATACAGTGACAGTTTTGGGCACTTTTTTGTTAGTGAAAGTGACATATTCATTCTGTCTAATTAAGTTTTGAAAGACAAGGCAATCAAACACATATTTCTCCAAATCGAGCACATGACATTTTAACATGATAATACATCAGCTTGTTTCTGTTGTTATTCTCTCAAATGTGTGTTCGCACAAGGGAACGCCCTTATGAGCTGACAGCTGAAAAACATTACGAGTTTGTCTTTTCGCTTGTAGTGGAAGTGTTTGACAGTTCGCGCAGGACGTTTTTCCATTTCAACCAGCCCCGCATCCTTCCTCCCATTGGGATAAATTGTTTATCTCTCTCTGTCCTGTCATTAATTTCAGCCTCTGTGATTACAGGTTAGTTTAGACACTAATTACACTCACTGAACTCCTCCCCACCTCACGCCTGTGATTATACAGCAGGATATATGGACCAACAGAGATGTTTCTTACAGAAATCATATTTTCCAGATGTCCAGCTACATCTTTGCCACTTCCTGTTTCCAGCCTTGCTTTGCTACATGTAGCTCTGCACACTTCGCTGCTGAAACACACTAGGGCTGTGTGTGTGCTGCGTTTGAGCCACGTGCAAGAGTTTCGTCCTGCTTGTTTTAGGCATTACTAATAGCACCAGACACCCCTGTATGCAGGGACAACGCTTGCCTTCCCGTTGGTGTCTTTACTTAAAATGTTGCTTTTATTTCTCATCTGCCCACATAGGTCAGTTTGAGCTCATCCTGTCTTGCATCGTGCACTTACACTCACACTTTTTGTTGTTGTTGAGACACTCTGCTGTCATGTTTTAAAAGGAAAATTTTAAAGTGCAACTAATGGTGCTCAGATTTTCCTGAATGTTACACTGACATTTTTTAGTCATTTTTGAAGTATCTTATCTGATTTATCAAGTCCTCACTAGACACCTATTTGGGGATTGCCAGAGCCTGCTTATCTAGAATGTGCGGTCTTTAAATTACATTAGAAAAAGATTTTTAATGCATGAAACTTGTGTAAGTATTTTTTTATTTGCCCCTCTGAAGAAGAATCACGTATTTTAAGTTAACAAACATATTCTTCAGGTTCAAATGTAATAATTCCAGCTGTGTTATGAATACTGTCCAACGGAAATAGTGTGAGGTAATGGCTCTGCAGTATATAATGTTATCCAGTCAGGCCGAGCTGTAGATAAAGAGTCAGTGAGCAGTGCTACGGAGTAAAAAAGCTCCTTTGTAGGCCCTTGAAACCATGTGAGACCCAGGCTAGTGGATGAAGGTTGTGAATCCAAGCTCATGTTTACCGAAGCCTCTCCGGGCCTCTGCGCCAAGAACTCAAAAATAGCTATCTCGGGATGAGAAGAGGGGTCACATAACCTCAAAATGGCTCCATCTGATTTGACCATATTTGTCTTCGTATCCTCGTGTCCGACACAATCCCCTCTTGGCTCGCTCCAGTGATCCAGAGACTAAAAGGGCACACAGTCTTTCTTATCTGCCCAGCTCGAAAAACAAAGCTAAAGCAGCCAAAAAACAGTGACAGTGGATTGATCTTGAAAGAAGATGGAATCGTATTTGTAGGTTTTATTTGCAGTATGCAGTCAAAACAAACCTATGCCACAAAACTGCTCTGACCTTTAACCAACGCTGAATATTTGCAAGCTTGCGTAGTGATTGGTTGGTTGTTTCTTCAGTAGAAATGTCTTGGTTGTTATTCTGTCTGTGGAAGGAAAGCCACACATCTGCCCTATCTGTGCTTCCTTCCTTGGTCGGGTCACCTGTTCCATCCTTTCCAGAAGAGCGGTGGAGACAGATTGAGGAGAGAGAGCTGAGTTAAGGGAAAATGGGGTTCGGAGGTCTTGTGATTGTCTGTCTGCCATGTTGTGGTATTGCCTTCTCTGTATCAGAAGTGATGCCCATCATTGAAACCTGAACATGTGGAATTAGTACTGCTGGACTGAATTGCAAGTGACTCCGGTTTCAATCTTAAGAGGTGTTCACACTGACAGTGACTTGTAAGTGACTACATTATTAAATGTCAGTGAAAGTTGGAAATTTGAGGCAGCATGAATGACAACGGACCATTGAAGATGAGGAGTTCACATCTCAATTGGATGCTTTCCAGCAATACAAACTAGGGATAATATTAAATTTAGCCTGATACAGATAAGCTGATAGTTATTTTCATGATATTTCTGATTTAAGAGTCATATACTATTTAATTTCAAAATAAATGACAAACAAAACTATAAAAAATTAATTGAATAGGCATTACACATTATAATTTACAGTATAAAACATAGGCCTAGATGTTCATTTAGCTAAAAAGTAAATTTAACAGTAAAATTATTAGTGTTTTTGTTGATTAAGTGAGTGTTCGGTGATAGAAAATGTAATCTAAAGTTAAAAAAGTGTAATGCATGCATAAATAAATATACAATATTGACTTATATGATAAAGCTCGGCTGATAACTTATATTCTATACTGTGTGCATAACAGTTATAGTGTTTATGCTTTTTTTTTTTTTTTTTTTCAGTTTCTAGTTTATTTTTAGTAATTTTGTTATGTGCTTTTGTCAGTTTTATATATATATTTTTTGAATGTTTCCATTTAGTTTTATTTTTAAGTTTTAGTAATTTTTCAACTTTAACTTACTTCAGTTAGTTGCCAGTTTTTCATGTATTTTACATATTTATTTCATTTACCGAAAATGTTTTTGAAGTTTTAGTTAACGATAACAACACTGTTGTGAATGCACTTTTACGTATCAGTACATTTCTTCCTTTATTTTTCCTCAATGAGCCCCCTTAAATCTTTCCGTTAGAGCAGTAAAACAGCACTGTGCCCTTTTAATTAGTTTGCAGCGTGATTAATGTGTTTAAATATCATTTGGGCTTTGCTGTATGGTTTGACTTCTAAGTCTTTCAGAGTGTTTGAATGACCAGTGCCCCTTTTAATCCCACAGAGCCAAGGTGGCCTTTTATCACAGGAAAGTCTAGGAGGTGTGTGGTACTCCAAAGAGCAGCTAAACTAACAAATTATGTAATACAGTTTAACGACTTCTTATGGATTGGCCAAATACAGACTCGCTGAAATTGAAAAACCATACACACGTAGAAATGACTCATGCAACACCAAACTAGTAACCCCTTGTGGGTTCTTGAACTCGCTTTTTGGGCCTCTAGATTTACAGACTAAACTAGTGGCAGTAGCATAGCTTTTCCACTGAACTGAGGTCTTGATGTGAGTCTGTACTCTCAGACAGGAGACAGGAGCTTGACGCTGTTTGGTCTCTCTGTGCTGGTGTTTGCTTGATCGCATCAGTGCATTTAGGTCAGAGTCTCAGAAACCTGACAAGGGAGCTGGAGACGAAAGCACGTTCAAACAGGGCATTGAAAAGCAGATAAAAAGCGAACAGCATGTATATCTGATAACAGAAGCAGCCAGCATTTCATCTCACACTCTTTTATGGTCCCTCAGGACACTACTCAAGGGCTGTAGATGCAACATTGGATCAGAAATGTTGAACAAAAGACTAAATTGTTTTAATGGGTGACCTTGTTTCTGTTTTATCCTAGATGGGATGTATCCTTCTTCATATAATCAAATTCGGCTTCCCCAACTGTGTAAGTTCTGTGACGTGGAGGCATCCGACTGTAAAGGAACCGGCACCTGTGAAAGCAACTGCAGCATCACATCCATCTGTCCCAATGTTGATGAAATCTGTGTGGCTATCTGGTATGTCACTCTTGAAGTCATATTCTTCTACAACTTTTTATGAAGTGTAAAACATCTGCTGTATGCAAGTGTAACACAACAATCAGAAATCACCAATGAATCTTGTTTACAGCTTGCAATATCATCCTCATGTTTGTTAAAAAATGACACAATATCAAAATAAATATGCTTAGTCTTAGTACAGATTGTTCTAAAGAAAAAAAGAGGTGGTTTTAATCAAAATTTGAGGACTTGCAGCACTTCTGAAAGAACTTTTCCTTTCTGCTTTTATAAACAAGGCCAAGTTGTAAGGAGAAGAAATAATACTATCCAAACTATTAACACTTCATAATGCAGTTAAATACCAGTAAATGCTATCACGTTTTGGTATGAAATATGTGACATTGTGGTTAAATGGGCTTTGAATGTCATTTCATGTTGTCTTCAATTATGGAAACAGAGAAGTTAAATATAGCAACAAGTCATTGCTGTATTGAAGTGCTTATTATGTTTACCGATAGAGCAACAAGGAGACATGCAGTTTATCTTTAATTGTCAAAGTCAACTAAGAATGTAAAAGTTTTTTTATATCGACAAAAGAACTGTCATTTGATATCATAATCCCTGTAATGAGTGCATGTGTTTATACTTGTGTCTCGATGACATCAGGAGGATGAGTGATGACAACAACACGATAGAGACGCTGTGCCACAAACCCTCCGAGCCCCTCTATGGCATCATGGTGGAGAACTACAACAACACCAAGTGTGAAATGAAAAAGAGGATGTCCAACACAGGCCCATTCCACATCTGCTCCTGCAACGCAGAGGAGTGCAACGACATGCTGATGTTCACACTCCGTTAGTTTCCCTCTTCATTCTTTCTTCTGTCTTACTTTGTGTCATTGGTAGAAGTGCTTTAACTGAAATTTGTAGATTCTTAAGCAAGGTACTTCAGATTGATAAACTGACAGGCCCAGATGGCGTCTGCAGAATCACATTTTCTCCGCTGATTTTTAAGGAAAACTGCAGAATGGATTTAAACATAATAAATCATTAAAGAGAGCTGCTAAGTATATATTTATTGGTAGATGACAGCACAATCAAATTATTTAAAATCAGCATGATCCGATTTGCTTGTTTCTTGCCTTATTGTGCACAATTATTTGCCAACTAAAAATATTTCATATTTCATATTTTCTTCAAAATAGCTTCTTTGATTCAAAAACGACTTTTCTTTATTGACTGACTTTATTGACAATCATTTGCAATTATTATTATTATAAACCTTTTTCTCTTCCAAACGTTCTGGTAACACCCACTTTTCACAATTCAATCAATTCTAGATGGATAAAATCAAGACCTGCCTTAAAATGATTATAATTTTTTTTTAAATCTTTTTGAACATCACATTTCATTCTGAAATACAGTAGATTATCAAAATAAAATGGGTGCAAACAGCATTTAGATGCCAAGCAGTGTTTTAATTAACTAAAACAAAAACTATTAAAAGCAGTTTTCATTATATGAAATAAAGCTGAAATAAAATAGAATTTAAAGCTAGAATGGTTCATTCAGGTGACTAATTGTAACGGTACTAAACTGCAATAAAACTAGTTAAATGAAAATATGAAAAAAATAATAAAAATGACAAAAGCACATAATGAAATGATTTAAAAAATACTCTAAAAATATAAACATTAAAGCTCATTTAAACGCAATGATAATATATAAAATGCTAAAATTACACTGATCAAAAGGACAGGAGTTTTGTAGAATTTTATGAATGCCAAAAGTTTTTGCAGTCACAGATTCCGTGTGGGCCTGCAAATTGGTAAGAGAAACCAAAGTGTTGCAGCCTCCGAAGAAGCTTGTGTGATGTAGCCTACGTCACATCTCTCTGAGGTTTTCCATAGACTATGGAATTGCTGCATTAGTGTCTAAATAATAAACGCTTAGCGTTTTGGTTTTGATAGTGCTATGCTTCACCGCGTTAGATAAACAACACTCAACTGTGCTGATAAATCAACCCCAAGCAGAACATGTTTATCTCCCACACACAAGCTGTACAATGCTAACTATTTAGCACTGGCTCGTAGCGTGTAACACGCTCTGGTATGCGAGCTCAGGTTGTCGTAACGTTCTAAAGCAGCTGCATTGTTGCTGGCCGGGCTGTGCTGTCTCAGGCAGACTTTCTATTGGCCCTGGTTGTGTGGACGGCTGAGGATCTCAGACATGTGGTTTCCTGTCTGTGTAACTTGAAGCAGAGACATCACAACCACATGGCAAAACAGCTGTGTGCACTAGGCATGCACTAAAATAACCTTATTTACCACTATTTGGAAAGTTTATTGCGTGTTTCGTATACTTTAAAGAGCCACATTTTAATTTTTAAATGAGGAATGTTCACACAGTATGCGGGGATTTCTGCGGTGTGGGGTGTCCTGATGAGAGCATGCTTCCTCCTTTCAGTACATAATCACATTTATTGTAAGCTAACGAAGACAGATTTTACCACTGTTAAAGGGGTCATATGATGCGATTTCAAGTTTTTCTTTCTCTTTTGAGTGTTAAAAGCTGTTAGTGCATAGATAGGATCCCTGAAGTTGCAAAGACTGAAGTCTCAAAACCAAAGAGATATTCTTTATAAAAGTTATGACTTATCCACACCCCCCTAAAATGGCTCGTTTAAACACGCCCCCAATTTTCTACGTCACAGAGTGGGTTTATTTTCATAACACCACCCAAATTTTAAAGAAAGAAGATGGGACTATTGTATTGTAGTGTTGTTGTCAGCGCCATGTTCTGGAGACGCTGTGTTTCATTCATAAACGCAAATGAGGCTTCTCCTCCTCATTGGAAATATTTTAAAAACTAACTCTAAAACTAACCCCACATCAAAATTGGACTGCAGGGTGATAAACCTTTATTTACAAATAATATCAAAAGTGCTAAAAGAGACATCTTTTAGACAGCTTTTCTTTAATAGCTAGGATTAAAAATGATGAAGCTGCATCGTCCCCAGCTTTTTGTTTTCTTTTTTTTTCCGCAAAAAACATTTTTATTCAACATTATAATAAAAAATAAGCAGTTAGTAAGTTAAAAGAACCTGCTACTTACTATTCAAACATGAGTTTTGAGCAGTGAAGGGTAGTGCTTGTTGTTTGTCATTTCTCTGATCACAAATTCAGACAGGGTTTTATGTTTACCTGCAATGCGTAGGGTAAAAAGACAGTACTAAGTCATGATAATCAGTAATTATGTCCCCACTGGATGCAACAAATGCCTCATTTGTAATGGCTTTTATTGTTTTTGTGTCATAGCACAAGGACACTGCATAACTTTATGGTAAGGGGCGTAACATTTCCACCACAGGCTTGCTGTATTCTGCCAGTCACAATGCACCAGATAGCTGGCCAATCAGAAAACACCTCACTTTTTGAGAATGAGGAGCTTGTAAAGAGCGATTTGTTTCAGGAAGGCAGGGCTTAGAGGAGAAACAATAATATACAGTATATGGAAAATAATGTGTGTTTTGAAACTTAAACCGCATAAACACATAGCATTACACCAAATACACAAAATAATGTTCTTTTAAGCAACATCATATGACCTCTTTAAATTGCGGATTTATGTTACAAAAGATGATGTTTGAGCAGGTGTTTGATGCCTGTAGTGTTTGCTATGTAGGAGCAGGGAGGCTGTAATTCCATCTAGTGAAGGAGTACTCGTTTCCTGCCAGAATGGGGAAGTATTGCAGGAAGTCCATGTTTACTTATTGGAACCATTCCATGGCATATTTCTCCAGAAATGCCAGGCATTGTTTTCCCGGACCATAACATTTTTATGACATTAACTGTGGCTGAGAGCCTGCACGTTCCAGCGATAAGCTCCCTATTCTGTATTCGGCTGGAGACGCTGCCGTTTCTTTGGACTTCATTATGGCAGCTGCAGGGTGTACACACCAGCTCATAATTATGTAGTGCGCAGCAGGGCTTTTTTGTATAGCAATTTCACACATATTTTTTTGCTGAATCTAATAAACAGAAAAGCAAGCTTGTGCTACCTTTGGCCTAGGTGGACTTTTTGGGTGGAAATACTCTGAAAACTAAAGGTGCCTTTGTATACTGAAGGTCCTATGAAATATTTTTCAAGTGCCTTCTTTCTGATGAGTCACTAGAGGAGCTGTCAAAAGCTTATATAGTTAATGATGACAATATTTAGAGAACTGCCCTTGAATGTACTTCAGAAGGGTGTCTAGTTGTTCTCCAGAGAGTGTCTTTTCATTGTCTTTTCATCTTTATAGTGTTACTGGGTACTTTAATACTTATATTTTGTACTGTTCAATTATATATATATATATATATGTATGTGTGTGTGTGTGTGTGTGTGTGTGTGTGTGTATATATATATATATATATATATATATAAATTAGTTCTATTAATCATCTAACTTTAAAATGAATACAAATTATTTTATTGCAATAATTTCACATACATTTTTCTAATTAATATAACAAAGACGGTATATTTTAATTATTTGTTTAATGGTATCTTTTTTTGACAATAAAATACTTCTAATTTAAGTGAACTTAAAAGAATCACTGCATAAACCTATTATAGTAAATGTCATATATTTGACATTTGAAATTGAAGTTATCAGACACTAAATTCTAAATTAAACCTAGATAAATCCTTAAAGCAATAAAAGTTATTGCTTTTTTAGTTTTTATAGTTTTTTTCTTTGCTGAACAGACATCACAGCAGCTGGTTTGTTAGGTTATTTTGGCTGCTATTTTTTAAATAGCTTTAAGATTTTTTTTATTTTTTATTTTTTTTGCTATAGCAACTGATTAGATGTATTTCCTCACTTAAACACAGCTACTTCCCTCAAAACATTGATTTAGTTAATATGCGTATAAACACACAGATAACTATAACATACATAGTTATTGCTTGTCATTGAAGAACACATTATTAATATGAGTAATGACATATTGGTCTATCCACAGTCTTCATCCAGGTTATTCCTGCAAGATTTCAGTTCCACATTCAGAGGTATTATGGCGTTGAGATATGTGAATGCTGCTTTAAAAGCATTCTATCTGTATGAAGATGTCATTATGCCTTTTAAACTAAGCTTCAGATAAATGAATGGAGTTTCATCTAGAAAAAGGGAAATGAAGCTGTGGTTAACCAAGGATAACTGTCATTATTTTAAAAAATGCAGTTTCTACAGACATATATGTAATTCGGCTGCAGACTATTCTTCAGATTGGAGTTTGTGCAAACATTTAAAAAAGCATCCGCTGATTGAAAACACAAACCAAGGAAGTGGTTAATGCTTTAATGAAAATGATTTTGTAACCTGATGTTCTACAGTTTGTTTAAATTTGGCTCTGAAATGGGATGATGATGAGATATGAAGACAGATTGATGTCACTGATTGAAGCAGACACATTTGCTGCTACTCTCTTCACAGTGATGGCCGTTATTGCCTGAGCGCTCCAGAAAAAGTACATTTGTTTCTAATAAGCAACTCATAAAGCTTGTCAGAAGGAGCGTGTTGCACTTTTCATTGTGGTTTGCACACATGTTTTTCTGTTTTTCTACTTGTAAACGTGATTGGCACAATCGGAAAGAACATGAAGTGAATATGGAACCTTGATTTAGAGGTCCTGGAAGCATGTTGTGATTTTATCACAACATGAAACCATTTATATACAGTTGTATTACAGTAGTAAAATGAGCAAGCTTTACACTCAGCTAGCTTGTTATTGCTGTAGCTTCGTTTTATCAGATTTCCTGTTTGCATGCGCTGTGTTATTTCTGCAACTGACGTTGGCAGTGTTGGTGAATGTTTCTATAATGTGTAATTGCATTACTAAAGTAACTAATTATGTTAAACACACTATTTTGTGTAAAAATGCAGTATAAAGTGTATTTATACAAGAATCACAAACTGTGATCATACAACGTATGTCTCAACAACTGTTATGGAAAATCAATTATCATTTTATCTTATTTTCTAAACCAATAGAATCTGTATTGTATTTTGCAGATGCAAATAGTTTTACTTTCATTTTGTTTTTTTGTAATATTACTTCTCTCAGCACCTATGCATTAAACAAAACTTGGTGCATTCAAACAATTAATTGCACTTAATTGTATAAAAAATGCAATTACTGTACTATATACAGGTCCTTTTCAAAAAATTTGCATATTGTGATAAAGTTCATTATTTTCTGTAATGTACTGATAAACA
>JAUMHE010000068.1:16485135-16505637 GCA_032359235.1 Enteromius mattozi | reverse complement strand
TATATATAACAAATAATATATACATATAAATACATTTTATATATAAACTGAAATGAGCATTGTTGTTTTATTCCATACATTATTTATTAACTTTATGCAATTTTGTGCAATTTCGATTAAATACATTTTCGCATAGTAAATGGTGAAATGGTTTGATTATTTCACTCTTTGTTTAGATTAATATGGTTTTAAACTTTTATTTTAAAGTCAATGTCTGGAACAATAAAACATGGCAAAAGTGAATGATAAAGCATGATAGGAAATGGTATATATATTTAAGGTCACATTTTTATAAATAAATGAATACAAATTAAAGAAAAAAAATCTCTGACACATAAAAGCGCACAAAGAATGAAAATTTTTTTTTTTTTCTTCTTGTACTCTTTCCCAGACAGAGACTTAGACAGGCTGGTCTGTGGAGGTAGCAGACGGTTAATCTGAAGGGGAAACTCTAGTAAAAAAAAATAAAAAAAAAAAAAAAAGTGCTACCCTGGATACTTCTAGATGGGCCTGGGGTGTGAGGCCGCTGCCGGCAGGACATCTGTTCCCAAAAACCACGGCATTCCTCACATAGCGACTGTATTTTAGTAGCTCAGCCCTTGAGCAAATCTGGACATATAGAAAAAGCAAGAAAGACCCCCAAAAAAAGATGCTCGATGACCTTAATTTTGCATACAGCTATGTGTCCTCATCTATGGACTGCATGCTAAGCTCCATCAAGTCAGACCCTCACCCGGGGCACAGAGGACAGCAGAAATAGCACCACAGGGGCGGGAGTATTTTGTTTAAGAGCTGAAACAGGGGAAGTCCACTTGTCAAAAACAGGATGCGTTCACTTGTGGAGTCAGCTTCTCCGCAGGGGCCCAATCACAGTCCTCCACTTCCTGTCCCAGGCTGCACGCTGGCCTAGCCCCTTCCTGTGGGCCAAGAGTGTTGGGCAAGAATCACAAAACATGCTCTCCAATCAAGAGCAAACCACTCCAAAGTAAACCTACTCATCCACCATCATTTGCTGTAATGGATTTTATTCTGGCCTAGAAGAGGACAATAACTGCTGTTTTATGACATCTCCGGCTGTTTTGGGGAAACAAGGTTTTGGTTGTTCTTGCAGATTTTTTTAGCACCCTGTGTGTGTTTGTGTGTTATCTATAGCTGGCTCTGGTCAAGTACTTGGCTATGGAGGCTGAGGACAGATATATATGATTGGGCTTTTGCAGCTGTGAGTTTCAAAAGCTCTGGAAAATGTGTTTTTTTGGAGCTTGCTGGCACAGTCCAGTGATTAGCCTCATATTTCATCAATTTGTTCTTGTGAACAAAACAAATGACCCCCAAACTCAGCATTGTTTATTCTTGCCGTTTTGATGGAGCAACTGATTTCGTCCCATTTTTCTCCTGATGCCGCATTAACATTTCTTTTCTTCCCGGATATAACAACCAGAGCATATGAAACATGCAGTCTTTTCCCCATTCAGGGCTTTCTTCCAGCTTCCAGTTTCCAACCTCAGTATTTTTAAGATGATTCTTCATGCTGTCATAAGGGGATAGATCATATGTCAGATTATCTGATCGTCTCATGTGTGTCGTTGCAGAGGTTAAGGATTACGAACCTCCGTTTGGCTCGAAAGTCCGAGAGCACCCCTGTGTGGAGAGCATGAAAGACAATGTGTTGAGAGACCGGGGCAGACCAGAGATCCCCAACAGCTGGATGAAACACCAGGTAAAACAGCGTAGAGTTGCATTTTGATCTCAGAACATGGCAAAAGACAGCTTATTAGCAGAGAGACAAGCAACTCCTTTGAGGAGCTTTCAGAAAAAAGTGCATCCAAAATAAAAGATTTTGTTTACATAATAAATGTGTGTGTACAGTATATATTTATTACAGCATGCATATATAAATGTACATAAATACATAAATGTATGTATATATTTAAGAAAAATGTATATTTGTGTACTAAATCTATTTATATATATCAAATATATACATGTAAGTATTTTCTAAATATATACAGTATGTGTGTATTTATATATACATAATAAATATACACAGTACGCACACACATATATATATTGTAAACAAAATTTTATTTTGTGAAATATTAAGTAACTGTTTTCAACATTTATACTAATATGAAAATTTTCTTAAGTATATTCTTAAGCATGGAATACAAAATGCTGAGTAAGACTGGTTTGACTGTCAAACTGACCTCAAACCTTTAAGTGGTACTGTATATTGACAAAAAAGTGAAATAAAAAGAGAAAAAAAAAACACTAGGGATATGTAGAGTTTAGAACCCAAATATGTAGCTAAAATAGCCATAGTTAATTAGTTAAAAATCCTAAATATTCAAAACTTTATGCAAATAGCATGATGAAATATTGACTATTACTATAATAAAACAGTGTACTGTAGGCAAATAGATGCACCAACACTTGTATTTCATCTCCAGGGTGTAGCTGCAGTCTGTTCCACCATCAACGAGTGCTGGGATCACGATCCTGAGGCCCGGCTCACGGCGCAGTGTGTGGCCGAACGCTTCAGCGAGATGGACGATGACCTAGACAAGCTGTCCACCTGCAGCAGCTCCGAGGAGAAGATTCCAGAAGATTGCTCAGTGAGCGTGAGCGATGACAAATGAGAGAGAAAGATCAATCTTACTCGCTCGCTCTCTCTGCAGAAACTGAATGTTTGGATACTTCCAGTGAGGTGGAGTGGAAGAATATGGCCTTTTCATAAAGCTTTATGTTTCATAACCAAAGATTTCATGCACTTTATCAGATTATGCATAGCTCACACTGAGGAAGGTCAGGCTACCGAGCAAGAGGAGCTGGACAGACGCTGGTTTTCTCCTCTGACAGCTGACCGAGAGCCAAATGTAATCAGGAATATGTTTTGCCTCAACACTAAAGATTCATATAGGAGATTGTAAGACTTTCTACAGATCACTTCAGGATTTTCTGGATTTATGGAAGAATGTGTTAGGTGAGAGATTTGTGTGTGTGTGTGTGTTTGGAGTTGCTTTTAGCGAGAAATGTGTATTGTGCTTGTTAGCCAAAGAAAAAAGTATATTGTAAATAAAGCTTTTGACATAAAAATCAACTCACACTATTGAGAGAGCCAAGAAAGGGAAGAGTATATGCTGCACATACCAAAAAATGTGTTAATCAAGCAGTTTTTTTAAAGTGCCCCTATTATGGGTTATGAAAGGTTCAAATTTTGGTTTTGGGAGTCCCAAACACTTTCATTGTCTTATAATATGCATTTATTATTACCTTATTTGTTCAGCGACTCCGAAAAGATTCATGCAACGATTCATTTTTCCAAACCGCTCCAGTCGATTTAAATTAAAGCAGTGTTCGTGAGCTTTTAACGCTCCAAAAGTGGCACCTAGTGGCAAAGAATGAATTTGCATTTTCATTCAGACCAATGTGAAAAGACCAAGTGGGCAGGTAATATGCTAATGTTCAATTTTAACATCAACATGAAATGGCTTGGGACATGTTTTATCAACGACTCGTTTGAATGATTCAGAGTTGACTCTTTCTTTTGAGAGAAAATAACTTTATAAACGGTGCACTTTCAGATTTGCAGGATGTTTTCATTCACTTAGAGCTGTGTTACACACTGAATGAAAGCTCATTTTCAAAAATCCATAATAGGGACACTTTAAGTTCACAAAGTGCCTCATGTTCACATATCCTGGATATTAAATTGTGCCTCTCTTTTACTACTTTTTTATGTAATATATTGTAAATCTTTGATGATTAAAAAACATTTATGTACAGTATCGACACAAAAATGATCTTGTTTTCATTTTCTTTAAAACAGCCTGTTCATTGTGTATAATTCGTGGGATTCATCATCATCAGACAGTGTTTTTGCTCTCAGCTTGGGAAATTTGTGAAGGCTCCTTTCCTATTAATGATGATTGACAGCCAGATTATAATTACCTGTAAGACCGCCGCTGGTTGCAACAATGTTTTCAGTTAGTCTTAACAAACATTCCATTAACCAGTTGTCATGCATGCTCCGCTAGTTTAGTGTTCTGGGAAACAAACCTCTTAACTGAAAATCAGCCGTCAAGTATGCCTCGCTTTTCTGTACATAAGCCTCGGGGTTTCTACTGCAAGAAAACCTTCAGCTATTGCTTAATCAAGACATTTTGTGTGAAAGCATCTTTTAGCATGATTGAGTAACAGTGATTTAAACTAGATTTCTGTCATTTTTAAAAGAAAATATTAATAATGCTTGGCAATTCAAACCCCACCACATGAAAAAAAGTGCTGATATGTGGTTATTTTTGTTTGTATACTATTATAGTATTTATTAATTAGTTTTTTTATATATATATTTTCAGTTTTATTTTTATCTTAAGGGTCATTATTTTATTAATTTAAGGCTCATTAATTATTATTATTTTACTTTTTTTATTTTGTAATTTTTATTTAACTTTATTTTTAATTTACTTTTAACTTGAGAATTTAAACTTATTTCAGTTAGTTACCAAGTCAGAATTTTATTTCTTACGTTTTTTGTAAAAAAAAAAAAAAAAAAAAAGTGCTACCGCCAGACCCGGAGATTGACTGAATGGATTCAAAAACAGTAAAACTCTACTGTTTAACTCTAGGGGAGTTGGAAATAGTGCCTTGTTACTTTACCTGTCCATGCTCATTTTTATTATTATTATTATTATTATTATTATTTAAATTACCGTCACCATCATCTAATGAAAGTCAGCTTTTAAAAACAATAATTAACGCTGCTAAGTAATTTTTTTTTAGCAAATTGTGAAACGAATATTAATCTAACTTTTATAACGTTGCTGCAATATAGTATTCAAAATGACTGATTTTAATGTTGTATTTTTAGTTCTTTTCAGTTCAGACAAAATTGTATAGAATTGCAGTAGCCTAGTGTTATCGGCATTTAACACATGTTGTAGGCTATTAATTTATATCGGCATGAAACTCGTAGTTTTAATAAATTCAGACGAATTAAAATGTAATTTTTCAAGCTTGAAGCTCATGCTTTATGTAAAGTATTATGTATAAATATTTTTTATTAAATCAAGCCTTGTACTGAGCATGCTCAGTGGTTCATTTAAGCGTACGATAAAGCAGGTGGCTGTCAAATTGAGTGAAATAATCTCTCTCTTGTGTAGCGTGAGGTTGTTTGAACTGAGCTCTCACGCTGGAGTCAGTAGCGGCTCATCTGGGCTTTGTTTGGGAGTGAGAGTTTTGAAATTCCTGACCGGGAACGACCGTGACCATAATGACAGAGAGAATGAAGACTGCGCGAGTCCCTCAGACGGGTCATTTTTATCCCCGGCAGTTGCACACACCCCTGTTCCTCTTACCAACCCTCTTTTCCCTAGTGTCTATTGTTTCTTTACTATTTTAGCCCCTAAACCGCTGGAACGTCTGGGGGGAGAAGCAGACGAGGGAATAAACCGGTATCTGCGGGGCTGAATGGCTATAAATATCCCTCTGTGGCACTGATCTCAGAATAGGATTTATGGGCCCGTTCTGAGTCCTGGCATTTGTTGTTGTTGTGGTGTTCTAGAGAGAGCAAAGCTGACCAGAGGAAACCGTTGTGCATCCACATTTTTCTGTCGGGAGAGATGGAGTAAACAGTTTAGTCTCTGGTCTCCATTTTCAGAGGCGGCTGTAAATAGCGTGAGTACTAAAATGTATAAATAAAATACGCTAAAGGAAAAGATTTACGAGACCTCAAAAATGTGCCTGTGAAAAAAACATGAAAAAATTCATTAGGCTACATATACGGTAAGCTTTCGTTTACACCAACTTCATTGAGCCTAAATATTAAAATTATCTCTAAAGATTGTTTTACACTGTTTAGTTAATCCTCATTCCGAAGTAACCTAAATAACAAATTCATTCACTTTTGTGTCACACGATTCTTCAGAAATGATTCTTATATGCTTATTGTGTGATCAAAAACATTATGTGAAGAGTTAATTTGCAAAAAACTATTTTTAACAATTCTCGAAAATCTTGTTTTTTCATTGTGCATTCCAATTAATCTCAACCACGCTTGGCTTATTTTGACTATAGGTTAAAAATAACTTTAAAAAACAGCTAACTAACAATAAAAACATGATAACATAATAAAAAAATATGATTTTTGAAAAGCAAATTAACTTATTATTATTATTATCAAATTACAGTTGTGCTGCTTAATATTTCTGTGGAAGCTGTGATAAATTTTACTGAATTCTTTCATTATAGAAAGTCAAAAAGAACACAATTTAATTAAAATGTATTCATTTATTTATAAATTATTTATTTTACTAGCATTTTCTATCAATTTAATGCATCCTTATTAAATATTTATTTAAAAAAAAAAAAAAGGGCCTATCCTATCTTTCCTGCATAATATCTCTAAAGTTTGATTCTGACGCCTAGTTTGAATAATTTGATTAATTCTTGTTGCTTGCTTCTTTTATAAACTTACAAAGCATCATGTTTTGTTTGAGTGACACAAGACTGGCTTTTTAAATGTTGTGGCAGCCAGAGACACTCGTACCAAAGGTTGTGAAGGTCTCTGAGGTTCTTCTCCAGTTCAGTTGATGTGGTGGGCTCTGAGCCATGTGCAGGTTGATGTCGTGCAGGCCAGGCTGATTGATAAATATCTGTTTGAAGACGTTCACCTTTTTTCCGGCACGTCTGGTAGCGAGCCACCACCAGGCTGTGTTTCATCATGCTCTTTGATTGCTGGTGCCACCCGAGGGTACAGAGATCAAACAACAGATAAGAGATAGACACCGGAAGAGGAACACAGTGCACGCGGCCCAAACACACCACAGAAGATCATACTTGCTTCAGAACAAACACATGTGGAAGGAGCATAATGACAGACTGGACAGTTGAAACACCAGTGCACCTCCATCTATTAATGATGATCTCTGGGCTGGAAAAGTACAAGTAAACCCAAGAAGTAGACTGATAAATGGCCTATTTTATGGCCTTTGGGTTGTGACATGATTTTCATGCATTAAGCACATTTTAACATATTTGTATAGCCAAACCCATGGAGTAAACAGCATAAGGTCTGGTCCATATCGCAGCAAATCCTAGCCAAAAACGTCATTAAGGAAATGTAAAATGAGCACGGTTTACTGTGTCTGCATTAGATGATACCACAGTGAAAATGAATGTATTTTGGTGCAGTTTCTATATAGGAATGAAGAAAAAACACCAGGAAATAAATGACTTTTTAGTATCTAAAGAAGTGCTAAACTCAAACAATGTCACAATGCAAAAAAAAAAAAAACATTTTTATTTTTTACATTTATAAATTGTATTATTATTAATAATAATAATTTATTAAAATATTTAAATTATTATTTTTTTAATTCCATTAATTTTTTTTATGTTTTCAGCAGGATTGCTCGCCATTTTTATTAATAATTTTCATAAATATGCATTTATACAAGCCAGTTTGAAAAGAAAATTAAATATAAATGATTGTATTTGTTTGTTTTATTTATTTTATTTATTTCTGAATTTATTTTGATGTATAATACAACCTTGTTGTGTGTAACAGGATATCTCATAGTTTTTGCTCATAATTTACTTGAATAAGCATATAAGCAAGCCAGGCTGAAAGGAGATTACAAAATGAGTGATTATTTATTTATTTGGTCAAATATGGCTTTGACGTGCGTTTAATAGGATAACTCCTTAAATTATCAGATGATTTACAAAACACAGCCTATATTTTATAAAAGCCAGGTTCAAAGAGAATGAAATACAAAAGAAATGAAATAGAGTTGGCAGAGGTCAGCACAAGATCACCGCAAGGACGTAAACTTTTTTTTTTCATCTTCTTTAACTTCACCAGTAAATCTCAAATCTTAAAGCTTAAACAAATTCTCCCATCTGTGGCCTGCTCCACAGACATTGCTTGTTTACTGAAGTCTTCCGTTCCCAGACTATAGCACTAAATCAAACCCTTTGTTGTCAGAGATCTGAGGATTTGACTTTGTTTTACTCCAGTGAGTGATGGGAAAGGCGCTGTAGTGAAAACTGCCCTCTGGTGGTCACTGTTAAACACCATGCTAAGTGAATATGGTTCAGTACCATTGTAGATAGGCATATGTTGAATTTCAACCGTATTATTGCTGTTTAACACCATGGTGACAGTACAGTAGTTTATTATTATTATTATTATTATTATTTGCGTGGTTGTTCTTTGTTGCGTTGTGACTTCTTTATTCTGAGTCTTAATTGAGGAACTCTTTCTGTTCTTTTGACCTCCTTAGCTGGAAAGAAGAAAAAAGAAAAGACAACCATGTCTGTATTATATTGGTTTAAAAAGTTACTTTATTTACATCTGATTATGTCCCGTCTAGCTTTGACCACTAGAGAGAGCTGTTCCATAACAAGAGGGACATGCAAAAGTTAAATCATATATATTTTTAAACATAAAATTGTCTATTGCATTTACTTTTTTTAGTAGACTAAACAGACTTCTAACATGATATTCCCACAATATCTTCGCAATAAATTATTCCTCACTGCAGCATTTACAGTCCTAAATTGTCATTTCTCTGGAAATTCATTTGGAAATAACGCAGTACAATGCAGCTTTTTTAAACATTTTAAAAACATTATCAAGTAATTAGTCATTTTCCATAGTAGAGTCCAATTCCAGTTTGGTAGAAAGCCAAACCAGAGTGATCATTAGTAATTATGAGCCTGTGTGCTGAGCTCTGGGCCGTCGCTGCAAGTGCCTCGCTGTCTCTGCAGATCAGTCTAACATCTTTTCCAGCACTTTAGTCCATTATAGTGTTACTGGAGAAGCAGAAGAGAAATTGAAAAGCAGTTTTACAGCAGAAGGCCACCTAATGAAGACAAACAGAGCCTTTCCACGCTGCTGGTATGTTATTTTGTGAGACGTGTCTGCAGATACAGAGACAGATCAATGCCTGTGAGTGGTGGCAGAGTAGATTATGGAGTATGTTGTGTCGTTTCGTACACAAAACTGCAGTCCAGCCACCAACATCTACTGGTGAGACAGGATTGGGGAAAAAATAGAAATAAATAAAAGACAATGAAGTTGTCATTTAAATGAATAACCAGCTTATATCAATATAGTTTAATAAGTATAAGAAGAAACATATGTTACATTTTATTTTTCATTAGTTCTTGTCCATACAAAAATCACACCATGAAGCTAAGGTTTTGAGCGTGGTTGCCAAAGGTAGTTGCTTACTATAGCTTATAGCTCAATCAAAAATTATGCTATTTCATTCACGCCATCTGGATGACTTACATTTTTCTGAAGAACAGGTTTTGCAACAGTTTTGTTGTTGTTGTTGTTGTTTTGTCAGTTGGGTTCAGTGTCGTTTGGATGTTAACATTCTTTAAAATACTTTTGTTTCATCAAGGGAAGGTAAGTCATGCAGGTTAGATGGTAAATAAATGAACTAAACCTAGACAGAAACATTTATCTTTAACAACCTGCACAATTTGAGTAGTCATTAATGTCTGTAGCACAAACAGTGCGCTTAATCTGAATACTTATGAATGAACCACTAATAAACAGCAAATGAATGATTTATCAAAGCGAGCACTTAATCTGAAATGCCGGCATCAGTACAGTTTCTTCTGCCAATAGCTGCAGCTGTCTTCAGAGAAATAAAGGCCCGAAGCGTTGTGACCTTAGCTGGATCATTCACAATAAATGGAACAGCCCAATAAATGAACACACACGAGAATAGCAGTCTTTTTCTTCGGTCGAACAGATACACACTCAGTCTCATTATCTGCCTCCATCCCAAACAAATGATATGAGTCACCAGAAGGTAAGTCACATCATGGAGAAACCATCAGATCACTTCTAACCTCCTCATACACAGAACTTTCTGCATTCATTCTCCTACTGAGACAAAGAAATCACAGAAGAAGATGCAAGAGAAAGAAACAATTGTTAGAAGAGAATGTTAATGTCAGACTGCAGCGGGTAATTGCCTTGGCATTTAAATAAGAAGGGATCTTCTGGAATTACTGAAATGTTCCTGGTGCTATTCTCTAGGAACACAGCTACTGTTAAAAATCAAATAATTGCACCAAGAAGACCGGTTAAACAAGAACACCACAAAAATATCATATTCTTAAACTGTATTTACGTTTTCCTTCCAGTAAAAATGTGTAAACATCCTAAAACCAGGGTAAATTAGAAGCAAAAGAGGATAGTTTTTTTTTTTGTTTGTTTGTTTTTTATTCATTGCTAACCTTTAAATTTGCAGTCTGTAATTTTTCGCGCTCTAGCGGTTAATAAACAGAAATGTGTGCGTCTTGCGGAAGAACATTGTAGCCGGAACTACTTCTCTCTGTTTATGTCTATGGCAAATCACGCAGGTATCGGGCTCCTCCGCAGGCAGTACGTACCCGAACCAGTCTAAATAGTCCGAATATAAACACTTGTTATAGGTGTACCGTAGTGATTCGAGACAATCCAAAAACACGGTTTGGAAATTGGATTCATGGTGTACATTCTTATTATATAAACTTTGCAACATTTGAACACAAAGAAGTTACAGACTGCAGCTTTACATATATTGACAGCAATAAGTGTCTAAATACATCAAATGCAATCTAATCTCGAAAACAACTTCCTTTATATTATATTTAATGATGCATTACTCTATTTATATACTCTATTAGCATTTTTGTAAATGACTGACAGAAAATTAAAGATTATTTATATTGTTTTAAGTCAGGTGCTTGTTCTGCACTGGCGTCATGGAAACTGTGGGTGTCAGCAAAGGTACATTAAGGCTGGTCCAAAACAGACTTGCTTGAAAAACATCTGACACCTTTGAAAAAGGCAAATGTAAAATTTGTTTTAGTATGCAAAGCATCTATCCAAATAAATTTTCCACTGTAATTTTGCTGATGAAAAGAACATATAACAAGGACTTTACATTCAAATACTACAAGGCACAACTAATTTTTCCTTCCACAAAGGAAAAAAAAAACATCTGTTGGGTATACAATGTAACCAAAGCCACATGTGCAAAGAAAAAGAGACTTCTTTCCAGATGCTTACAGAAAGACAAAAATCAATTGGCTTAAATGCATTTATTGATTTCTCATTGCAGTGATATTGACACATGCTTAATGTTGGATGATGCCTGCAGAGAGAGATACCTTGCACTGTGGATAGAGTCGTGTTTAAATAAACCAAAGGTTTAACTTTGTGGTCACTGTTAAATACCACAACTGCAATGTCACATTAATGAATAACTTCAATATGCTTTAAAATCAGAGCAGTCCACTGACCGATAAAGTTGCTTTAAAAACCTTGTTATTCTTAAACAAGACCTTCGAGCTTAAGGCTGAATTACACTTGAAATATAAGGCAAAGAGACATTACCAATATAGTTCATATCTTGTTTTTGCTATACTGTAAAAGCAGATGTTCTGGAACTGATATATTCTACCACTGTTCCTGTTATGTCTCATGAGCTGATCCGCAGCAATTTCTGCATGCTGGTCTGCAAAAACCCTTGAAAAAGCTGTATGATCTATACTGCATGTGGTTTTTGAAAAACTGTGTTTCCAGCAAATATAACCTTGCAGTGGTTGAGTCTAAAACTGGGATCATGTTTTAGGGGGATACAGGAGAATATGAGAGAACCTGATCAAGGAAAAGAATTCACTTTGTGAATTTCAGACTGCCACCCTGTACGGTAATGTAGCAGTAAGCTTCCTATATTTAAATACAGCTATATGTTTCGATTTATTACAGGATATGTTTTTTTCCATCTCCAAACACTTTAAAGCCTTATGCACTTAGATATTTATATGAATTAAACATCATGTTTTCACCTAAGGTTATAAAGAATAGCAGTAGGCCAGTTCAGGTGCGTGAGAATGTCATTATCCATGAAAACCATTTTATTTATTTAGCCATATTTTCTAAATTATCCTAAGTCATTCAGATGTCAAAGTTGAATACATTTGTTTTCAATGCAGCTTAACTTGCTAAAATATCTTACGCAATCTTGCCTCTCACATACATTTGTCTTTGTTTTATGATGATTACATGTTCTAAAATATAAATACAGTTTAAGGACATTTTTGTGGTGTGCTCAGGATGTTATTGTTTAGCTGGTCTTCTTGTGCCATGTTAATCTTTTCACTGCTGCAGCTTCACAGTTTATTCAAGGGTTATTGTGCAATATTTGTTCATATTGTGTCCAAAAGCAGGCATAAATAGCTGCTGTGAGAAATACAGACATATGCGGTAATGCAATATACCCTGTTATGTAGCACGTATGCCAAACATTTTATCTTTAGTAATCCTCATATTGCTTCAAACCCTTATAACTTTCATTCGTGACACACAAAAAGTGGTCATGTTCTCTCATTCTTTATTCTTATTAAAAAACTGTTAGTCACTAAGGCAGTCGCTGCACCTAAAATCTCTGAAGGAATAACAAGAGGGTGAGTAAATGGCATTTTTGAGTGAAACATGCGCCTTTTTTGACATAAAACGCAATAAATGTAAGGCATAAACTTTATATCGTGATGTCAAATCAGTCGCTTCACATCCGCATGAAAATTTCGTTTGCGTAGCGGCCTCACTTGCCTGTGTGAAGGTAGCATTTTTTCGATGCTAAATTCATTTATTTCATTGGTGTATCGCGCACAGCGCCGCGATGGTTCTTCAAGCTGATTGGCTCAAACGAGTGTCTGTTATTGGAATCCACAGTCACGATTGGCCAGCCACCTGTCAACGTTTTTCCGTTTGTGTTTGTCAACGTTCGAGACTGTGCGTGTTCTCATTGGGTGATCCACGTCTTCTGTCAGTGGTTTCCTTGCAGCGGATTGGCTGAAGTATGACCCGCCTTGTTCTACCTGTCTCGCTGTGAGAGGCTGAACGATTCTTCCTGCTGTATGGAGCAGAACCGCCCTATTCTCCCCCCCTCTCCTACAGTGGATCTCGTGTGCCGAGTGGTACAAGCCGGTTAGCATGCCACTCAGACGCGGAATCTACTGCAAATAAATCCAGATTGTTCATACACAACGCCAAATACCTGCAGTTGGAGCGAAGGCCTGGTTGCGCAGAAATATTGGCGCCGAGGAGGGAGCGGGTTGGTGGAAAGAGGGGTGCGTGGCGGTGGGAAGTGCTCTTCTAACCAAATCCTCCAGAACATGGCGGAGCACCACACCGCCTCCGACTGTAAGCACAAAGCCAGCTCCAACGCCGGAGGTTCGGTCTCGGGCAACGGACGGCCCAACTCCCCGGCTGGATGCGGCGGCAGCGGAGGAGGCCTGTCCGGGGGACTGACGCAGCCGGCGGGATGGCAGTCTTTGCTCTCGTTCACCATTCTCTTTCTGGCCTGGTTGGCAGGGTTCAGCTCGCGACTTTTCGCAGTTATTCGCTTCGAGAGCATCATTCACGAGTTTGACCCTTGGTGAGTAAAAAGGCGGGCGGCTTTGTGGCGCATTTTTAATTTGACATTTGCAGATGTAATGCACGATTAATCTCGCTGTGAACTGAGTGTCAGTGCATGATGCACAAAGCTCCTGCGATCCTCCATTCATCTCAGCGTAATTGTCTCAGGAAGCGTTTTGTCTCTGTGCGGTACGTCCATGCTTGACAATTTTGACACGTAACCGCATGGCAGCTGCCCTCCATCTTTTTTTTTATATATATATATATATATAATTCCAGATAAATAAAATCGATTGTGAATAGTGCTTGGGCTAGCAATGTGCTATTAATTCAACACTATTTGTTACATTCTGTTGGGGGTATAACGTTAATGAATATTACAGTGAGGTGTAGTAAAACTCCAAATGAGGAAATGAACTGTTGTATCTGTTTTATTTTAAGTTTAGGTTTATGTCAAGTCGTTTTAGCTTTTATCACTTGAAATGTCCTGCAATGCATTTTGTTACTGTTGCTTGTTGTTAATTACTAGTAGGAAATTCAATAGCTAACTAACGTCACTAGTTCTAGTAGTAGGCTATATATCAATTATTCATTCATTACAAACTAGAGCATACTAGCTCGACAAATAATCAGTGTCATAGTGAATTCCATTAATTAATTCTATTAACTATTAATTGTAATACACAATAGTAAAATTGGCTAGTCAGCCAGTACTGGGAGAACAGGAACTAGTAACCAAGTGCGTTCTTATGATTGCTGAAACTGGAATAGGTACCATTTAAAAGTGAATAGTTAATCTGTACCACAGATTACTATAGTATCCAATAACAAATTTGCACTAACTAGCAGCAACTATTGGGATACTGACTAGAAACACATGGTTCAGTACTAGTATCTAACAAGTGATATTTAGTTAAACAGGACAAAGATATTTTCACTGTTAGGTCACATACATTTCATATGGATCACTGTAACTCTGTTACTTATTGTATGTAACTCAATAGCAGCTATAAGCTTAACCTTAACAATGAGTAGTCACCTATGTGGTACAATATGGGTTACTGATAATCAAGTTTAAGTAACAATATTAGGTAAGTTTTAAGTATTAAAATGACTCTCCATGCAGGGTTCCTACCTCCTGATACTGTTAATGTGTGCATATGTTGCGTATTCATAAAATATCCCTATGTTTCATAACAATGTCAGATTTGCAGATAAGTGTAATTCTCTTGATCTGCGGAGCTGTCAAATGCAAGCTCTTAACTTCTGCATTAGAATTAATGGTGTATTTTTAGCACTAAAGTGTTTAATCCATTCATGAATCATAGGTTTGAAATAAACCCCTTGTGCAGCAATTATATCCAGTTGAGACTCAAAAGCATTCAGTTCCCTTTTCTTTAATGTATAGCTTACTGTCACTAATTTCCTTATGCCCTCTGTTAAGAGCAGTGAAGGCATAGCTACCTGTTTATGAAAGTTTGTTATATAAAGTCTCAAGGTGATGTATGAGGCTTTGTGAATTTAGGTCAACTTCTGATTTTATCATGATTGGAGACTTTATGGTCACCCATCTTACGGTGACAGATTCTTTAAACACAATAATGGTATAATCAGGATTGTGTTAGAATGCATTTCAGCAGTTGTGCCACGTCTGGCATATATAGAGAATAACAGCAGAACCATCCTTTCACGGTATGGTCCCAATTTTAAAATTTGCAGTCATAACTGCTTATGTTGAGGGCCATGGTGCTCTGCATTCATTAGTCTGAATGGAAGATCAAAGACTGTTATCTATGTGCTTAAACAAGCAAACTCTTAACCCGCCTCCTAGGCTAAAACTAATGATATTCAGAGGAAGAACATATTCATGCAAAGTAGGTGAACTTGATAGAGTAGCCTATAGTTTTTTGAATGTCTGCCAGTCAAGGGTTTCTCTCCGGTTAAGCCTGGCCAAAGGTAAAGTATGACCATTGCAAATGATGTATCTGAAAATATTTGTCTCAAACAGCGTAAAAAAGTTTTCTGTTACAGTTTAATAGTTCTCAAGGGCCGAAATCACTGACTGTTTATTAAGTGCTTCTTTATTATTCTAGCTTTATGGTGGCTCATTGCTGAATAACTTTTGTTCATTTTTTTTAAAAATACACTTTATAATTATTGAAATACAAATACAGGTTTTGGTTTTTTTCGGCTAATTGAAAACCTCTGTAAAAAAATGTTTTCGATGTATCAGTGTTTATGGAACACACAAACTCAATTTGTTTTTAAAAAATACAAAAAAGGCCGGTTTTGGTGGTTTATTTGGGCAGAGATCTAAAATGGTTTTTCATCATGTTGCAGGATGGTTTGTGGTTTTTGTATCACAGTATGTATATGTACAGTAATACAATTCAATATTACACTGATTTGTGTTTGTTGTGATTCCTATTTTGAGTGTTGCAGGTCTTTCTTGATCTAGCAATCTCTGATCTGATTGACTGAATTGATGCAACTTTTCGCAGCGTCGTTGTTTGTTTTTTTCTGTCCATCTTGAATGATACATGTTTTCAGCATACCTGGCTGATGCAACAAGCTTGACATAATCATTATATTTGGCAAAGTTTGTGTCTTTGAGATGTTTGAAAGATATTCAGAAATTGATTTGAGGCACCTAGTAGCACGCTAACTAGACCTCCAAACACAGAACTTAAATTTCTCTGTGGTCTATTATTGTAGTCCCTGAACAGCACATAAACACAAAATAAACTGGATTTGGTTGCTTTGTGTTGGCCAGACAGCTTGTTTGTGTAGGAAGTAGATTTTACAGTCCGCCTGATAGAGTTGGATACTGCAGTCCAGTAGAAACGCCTACTAGCAAACAACAGCGCAGAGACTTGATGACCTCCAGCCATTTAATATCTATATGTGTGAACACCCCTTAAATCTGCACATGGCCATTGATATGCGTATATAAGAATGTGCTCTCTTGGCTCTATGGAGTAGAGACAAAAATGGACTGCACCACTTGCATGAGTAGATTTAATTAGCAAACGGGGCATTTCTGTTTGCTAATGGGCTTTCTGAATTTTATTGGGATGGTTTTCTAAACCATTTACGTATAATGGCTCAGCCAACCGTGCTTGTGTCATTAACCCATTTTCATTCAGAGCATTCATAAAACACACCGCAAACCCTAAAATGGCACGATCATTTATTTAGCATGATGCTACTTTGCTCCTTGTGATGCTATTGCACACTTGGGCACGTCTGTTGGCATCTGTTAATGCTGAAGTGTTTTGTGTGCTTTTTTTGTAAACATTAAAATAAATTCTCCTGTCGCTGCTTGTTTAAGCAATATAGCACAGTAGAATTGGTTGAACCAATTGCATAAAAAAAAAATAAATCTCTTTGGCCGGACAATGTATAATGTGTTAATATATTAATAAGTGTGCGTTACATTTGTCTATGTTGTGTATTAATACTTAATTTTTTTAAGCTTGTGTCATCGGTTTGATTGCGCAATTTCCACCAAATCCCTTTCAGCCTTTTCTGGCTTCTTGTGCAATCGGAGTGCATTCAATGGGCCTCTGATGTAACCCACTGATTGCATTTTTAAGAATTAAATCTGTGTCTGTCAGTGCTGTTTATTTGCTGTGAATAAGAGACTGCATTCTTGTGATTCAAAGTGTTTACCTTTTGTTTGCCTGCACACATGCGACTGTCCTCTCAAGTGTGGCATTGACACCTCTGAGGCTATTGTGTGCTCTCTTTCAGTAATCTTCTTTGACATGCAGGAGGAGTTTTTCTTTTTTGCTGGCAGGCGTGCATTGGCTCAGATTGATTTTCCAGCTCTGTTAGTCATATGAATGTTGAGAAGCTTTTAACTGAGTCTGAGTGCTCAAGTCCCTTTGTAGAGAATGCAGGTCCCTCTGGGTTATTGGTTTCCTGGGCTCAGTCTTGGATCCGAGCCCGCTGACATTCACCGGTCATTCAGCTTGCAAAATATTTTGATAATATATTCTACGACTTCAACCTGAGAAGACTTGTAACATGCTGAAATAAACACCTACAGGCTTTTGAAATGTAATGTTACATGCAGTTGCACCAGGTGATGATGTTTTGGCAGAATGTTGGGTTCAGGTAGTGAAAGGAGGTTTATTCACCCTGTCCCTGTAAATACATCATTTAAAATGGTTTGGAGCCTGACCGAGCGTCATATGTGTTTGGAAATTGCAATAACTCTGAGAGCACCTTACTTTAAAATGCTTTTTTCAAACAGTTGTTTGGCCGTTTCCAGCCAGGAGCTTCATTGATTTGAGAGCTCAAATGAGTAATTGTTTCATGTCCAGATAATTTCAGTGCAACACACACACTTCGGTTCTCTGGGTGTCTCATTTAGATCCAGAACACTGCCCGAGCCTGCTCTGTCCTTTCTCATTTTTGGATGCTTGGAGTGCTGCGTTTCCTGTTCTGCTTTTCTACTCTTAATTCCTCTAGTGTATTCTGTCTACCGTTTTTCTCTCTTGCTTTGGCTTGAGCACTTCTTTTAACCTCTTAAGGCAAATAACAAAGCCTGCTATTAGGGCAGGAATGTAAGTCGAAATGTGTAGAGGTGTTTTTGTTTGTTTTTATATATATATGGTATATATCACGAAAAGTCTTTTGCTTCTGTCAGTGGGCGTGGGGACATGTAACAAAAGTGTAAATGTATGTTGTGTGTGTGTGTGTGTGTGTGTATACATACACACATAATGTTGTTTGGCAACTCTGGGTGTGGCTAATCAAATGGTGTGTGTGAATATATATATATGTGTGTGTGTGTTGAATTTAATTTCAAATGTCTTTCTGCTGTGCTCTGTGTAGTAATGTTACAGACTGTATACAGTATAGGCTATATGGTATTGAGTGTTTCCCGATGCTTCAGTTCAGTTTGCTGCACATAGGGATGCAACAATTGTAGATTTTGTTGGTACGATTATAGTCTGAAGAATAATGACGGTTTTAAATTATGACGATTATTATGCATTTATTCATTTCATAACACAGTAAACATTAATACAGCACAAAAAATAATAAACAAAAGTCCATCTCTCACATTGGAATTTAAAAAAGTGACCTCTGCTCTGTTAACATCCATGACCGTATTTATCTTTTGAAAATAACAAATAGAAATAATCACTGAAGTATTTAATGGTTTCAGCTTTTACATTCTTTACATTTCTTTGGGACCAGGGGTAGAGATTTTAGACATGGCGAAAAATTGGTTCACCATGGTTTTTACTTATGGTTAATACTACAGCGGGGATAGTAAATACAAGTTTCTGAATTATTATTAATATACGACTAATATTAACTTTATTTAACCCACAGGGGAAACTGTTACTAATGATGGAAATGAACTAAAATATTATTATAATCAACTGTCATCCATAGGTAGGGTAGACTAAGCGGTCACAATGCTGAGCTAATGAGCGCATAGCTTCGCGTCAGGTGGTTCACGCCGTGCATTTAAATCGTTCAATGTACATCTAGCCGTCCATTACTCATTATGCATTCATTCTTTAGCAGCAGTTTTTTTACAGCAATATTTAAATGACACCTCCTTGGTGTACCCAAAATGGTCTCACACTATCGACAGCCATTTCTCCGGTGGAAGTAAAGGAACTGTTTAGTCCTCTGTCACAGTTAATAATGCGTGTAGTAGCCGGTGCACCGCTAGTGTAACTTTGTTTTAGTTTTGTGCAAGCTATATATATATATATAATTTAATATAGACAGTACACAGTCAACATATAAACATTAAACAAAAAGATTAATCATTTGACACTGTGTGTGTGTGTGTGTGTGTGTGTGCATTTATGTATATTTATTAAATAAATAAAATGCATAAATGCATATAAATTTACACTTATATATTTAAAATGGCTATAATTTCTATGTTCTTATCTGCCAAATGAGCTATATTTAATAAATGTATTATTTGAGAGAATATTGCAGTATTGTCAGGTAAAATATTGCCACACTGTGAAGTCTTTCTTTTTTCTCCCCCATCTCTTGTGGTATAAAATGAATCATAACTGTGAAATGAGTTTGATCATATTGCCCACGTCTAACCCCTGTGTTCTGTTTGCGCAACAGAAATAAGAGCTGCAATGCAAAGCTCATATTTCTGTTTTACCTTTCCCCCATTTTCTTTGAATCCCGCTCTTGTCTCCGTCTCCGCTCTCTCTATCCATATGGCATTATCCATCCACCCTTGTGTTAATTGAGCTTTCATCCTGTATCTCCCTGACCGGGGCTGCATTGTCTGTGACGGGCATTCTGATCAGAAGAAGCATTTGAGTGCCACTTATCTCTGAGCCGCCTGTGGAGTTGAGCTGCTCTCTTGTATATCTGAATGAGATTCTACTTTTATTGGAGGATATGAGGAGAATTATAATGTTTCAGGGACCACAGATCCCTTGTTGCCTCCGGCTGGTCTTGAATATAAGTCATCGTATTAATTAGTCTCTAAAAGGAGTAGAAAAGGCCAAGCACTGGTCATTTTTTTTCCTCAACAGTGCTTGGCATAACCTGTTCAAGGCATTGTTACAAAATAGAGGGAAGCGCCGTGATAATTAGCATGGTTTAAAATGGCACCAGTTACTGTAGTGCTGTTTATCTGTCTAGTTAGCTAGATGATGCCACTGCAACTCAATCTAGGTTTGTGACTCTTCATATTTTATTAGACAGTTCATTAATGTTACTTCCCTTTCAACTGACTGCATCTTTAGCATTTCTGAATTTAGCAGCCTAGATCAGAGTGAGCTGTCAGTTTGCTTTAAAAATTTTATTGTCCATGTAGTTATAAAAAAAAAAGTCTAGAATGATATGTATAGGAAGCTTTTAATGTTATTTTAACTGTTCTAGAATATATATACACACACAGTACTGTGCCAAAGTCTTAGGCCACTAGTATTTTCACCAACAAGAAATGGGTTTAAGTCTTTTGCGGTAGCGTGTTCCGAGGTACACTTGCCCATAGTTTTTCAGGTAGCTTTCCAGGTAGGTTTTTTTTCTTCATCTTGGAGACGTTGCCACAGTTCTTCTGGATT
>JAUMHE010000068.1:16465340-16478154 GCA_032359235.1 Enteromius mattozi | reverse complement strand
TTATTCACGGTAATACCATATACCGGGGTAAAATAGGGAGGAGGTTTGACGGTATCAAAATTTGGATACCGCCCAAGCCTAGTAGATGGTAAACCACAAAATTTAGAAAACAAGCAGTTTTGCATAAATTGAGAGGAGTGGTGCTAAAGAATTTCTTAAATTTTTTACATTTATTTATTTTATTTTTTGCATGTAGTTGACCAAGTAGTGTTATTAAATCAATGTTCAGTTGGGAAAAAAAGTTAAATTTCAGTGACATTTAAAACCATTAAGATTTTCAATGTCCATTTAAGATTTTTTTTGTTTAATTTCTTTTCATGTTGTTTTTTTTTTTTTTAGTTTATTCTTTTTAATTAATTTAATTTTTATTTAATTTTTTTTATAAGTATTGGTCACATAATTTGGTAACACAATTGATTTTTTAATCGCAACTACAATTATGGATACCATAATTAAGTAATCGGTTATAGTGGCAATTAATCATTCACAGTCCACTTATGTTATTCATTGTGCTTAAGATGTTTTTTTTTTCTTTCCACAGGTTATCTTAAGGGTTTTTCCAATTGTTTTAATTTTAGTATAACATTACAATGCCATTCATAGTTTTTCTTTTCTTTTTTTTTTTTAAATAAAAGAAACAATCCGATGGGTAATAACACTAGAAAAGCAATTTTTTGTTTATGTACAAATATGGCATGCAGTTGCTTCAAACAATTGTATAAACATCATTCAGTGTAAATTGTGATAATCATAATTAATAATCGCAATTACAATTTTAAGGGAATAATCGACAGTTATGATTGAGTTTAGGGGGTGAGCGATATGACCAATCTAATATCACGATATGAGTAATTTTATTGCACGATAATGATACGTATCAGAATATAGCAGTTTTTACCTTTTTTAATAAGTTTTATATTTTATCAAAAATGTAGATACCAAAAATATTAATTTGTGTCACCAGTGTCATTATCACAAAACATATACAACTCTAAAATAGGGGAAAAAATTAGAGGAAAAACTCAAGCTTACTGAAGATAAGTAAAAATTTCAGTGATGAAATAAAAATAAGAAACTAATTACAAGCAATAGGACAAACTACATGAAAATAAATAAAACGTGCTGCATACATTATATAAATTGAATCAAAAACACCACACAGTCTTCAATGTGTAAATTAAATATGTATTTCTTCCTACTAAAGTTATAGTAGGAAGAAAGGAAGTATAAAGTGATTTGGTTTAGAGCAGTGAATGATTTTCTGTGCTTTAGCCTGTTGTTCATTATACTGGTTTATTTGGTGTAAATTAAGGATGTGTTATGATTAGAATTGCTTAACAGTCTTTCCTCCGAGTTTGTCATCTTCCATATTTCCAACTCTTTCCGTTTTCATCAACCTCAGACTGCTGTCTGCCCCAGACTCCAAACTCCCTGTACGCTCCATGCCTGCATCCTGATTAAATTGATGAAGGTGATGCAGGCGTAATGTCAGCCATCAAATTTAATATGACAAGCTACCCAGCCTGACGACTCAGTGTAAATTATTTCAATCGTTTTTCCACATCCTCAATCTTGGGGAATGTGTTGCTGATATCCTGCCTGCAATCTCGAAGTCTGAAATGTCTGACTTTTGCCCTCTGATGTACACATAGTGTGATGGAGAGAGTAATCGGACTTACAAGAAACCAATCCTGGGGTCCAGGCAGCCCTCAGTTTCATTATGATACTCTTAGTCGCGGTGAAACATTTCAGATTTAATACGTTTCTCTTCCTTTTTGTCCCGTAATGCCTTGTACCAGGTCTTAATGGGCACTTACATGGAGAGCGATTTGCTGCGACGATGTGACTGGAAGTCATTCATTTTCAATAGTTGGAGGTTTGAAGTTCACTGTTGAAGACAGTGAAGCTCACTCAATTTGTTGCCTAATTTGGATACTTTAGTGAAGTAAAAATGCCTCGTCAATCCCCCACGGTATCAGCATCATACTCCTTTGATACAAGGTTGAACTCTTTCAGCCTGTACCGGCAATTGTTAGATTCTTCGGTTCATTCTTACCTATAGTTATTCCATTTTAGTTACATTTGCCCAGCAACAAGATATTAACCTCACCCTGGCTTCAATGCAGGCTTTAATGAACTCTGAACTACTTCTGATACCTTTTAATTGCTTTAATACCTTTTAAAAGTTGCTCAACTTTCTTCAAGTGCCTCAGTGCTTCTCGACTGTGTATTTCAGCCACTCTGTCTACAAGAAACTCCATGGTTTAAGCAACCTTTGTGTCAAGCATTCCCAGCCATGCTTTAAGCAGCAATTTCTCCAGTACCCTCAGCAGTGGCTGTTAATAAATGTTAGGTTGCTCCACGCCATTGAATGGGACCTTTTCAAAGCTTTGCGTGTATGTCCACGCAGTGTGAAATTGAGTTTTATGAAGTGCGGAGTTCAGAGTCGGCGGGAACGTCGAGGCGGAACACGTGTCGCGGAGGTTAAACTGCAGAATAAAGAAATCCAGTTCACTGCGCTTATAAAGACGTCTCTATGTATCCAGCTGATAATACTGTCATGAAATCTGATAGTCTTGCACATTGTCTGCTGAGATTACCCCACCTTGAAATGACACTGCTCGGTGTCGCCCCGGGTCATTTCCGGGTGACTTCTCTGTGATTATGTTTCTTGGTGGTGATTGCTGGAGAAGAGTATGCGGTCACAGAAGCGCTAGGGTGTTTCTTCAACTTATGTCCCAGGGGATGATTTTTATTAAAACCTAACAGATTTCAATTTTTTCTTTTTGTTATGAAGGTCAGAAACTACGGTTATAAACTTTTCTCTATGCCTGTATTCATAGTTTTTCTGCATTTTTATATATATATATATATATATATATATATATATGTGTGTGTGTATATGTGTATATCTGTTTTTTTTTTTGTTTTTTTTAAATTTTGAAAATATTTCAAGTTTTGCTATTTATTCTGTTTTAGGTTAAATAAATGCAACCATGGTGAGAAAATTGTCATTCAAAGAAATAATAAAAAAAAGAAACTTTTGAATGGTAGTGTATGCATGAAGCAAATTGAATCAAGTAGAATAACACTTAACAGTCTAGTCAAACAGTCATTTTAATAAATCATACAAAAATTAAAAGTTGTATTTGTGCAGGATGCAATGAAATTAGCCTTGGCAAGATGACAAATTTTATTCCAAAAGTGTTTAAAATGTCAATTACGTCAGTTTCATTTTCTCAACAGGAAGCATAAGTACACTTACTTAATTTTTGATTTTCTTCTTAATTCTCCAATGCATTTGTTAACGTTTATTGGATAAGCTGGATTTTAACTAGAAAAGCTTATTTTCAAAAGGGCCAAAATGCCCGTAGTTGAAGCGAAAAGCCATCAATTGAATAAATATTTGAATTTAGCAGCATATAACCAAAGTCTCTATAATGCAAGTCTGTTTACTCGATGGGCATCTTCATAACAGCTTCCCCAGGCAGCTATTTGTGTAGGTAATAGGCATTCGAGTACATTTTCTGTCTGCTTGAATGGAAACAAAAGTCGCCAGAAGATTGCATTTCAATAATATTTCTTAAACCTGCAATAACACCTGACAACAAGGGTATAATTTGCTTTTGCTGCCGTGTTCATGTTGTTTCCTTGCAGAGAGGACATTGCAGTGCTCAGTGAATGCCAAGGACCCAGTTCAGATATCAGATCGTGATGGAGAGTTTGACCATGCCAGTAAAGGTTCCTGAATCTTTAGCCTCTCTAGAGAGGGAAGAAAGGTCGGCTAGGCAGGACTGAAAGCTAGCAGGTTGTGGTGTCAGTTAGCAGTCAGGGTCACTGATGGATGGTTTGTGTGCTTTAAAGGGGTCTTTAAATACACATGATTCACAGTTTTATGGTTCCTCCTCCTCAAGCGTTGGGTTGCCAGATTCTCATGCGAATGCTGAGCATTTCTTGCCAGTGAGACGACTGTATTACAAAATAGTGAGGACATTAATCTGATGGCAGGCTGTGTGCTGACACTTGCCATGCATGCAGAATCTGATTAAATAAATCCAGAAGTAATGTTTTTCTACCCCACTGGACACAATCTACTTGCATTACAATGGCAGCAATCAGGAATCCACTGGAGCTGTATACTTCCAATAAGAGAGGAGTATTTGATGGAGCCTTGCCCGGGCCGATGCTATATTTTACGTGAATGAAACTGAGGCTGTGAGGGTTACCCGTTGTTCGTTTTAACAGGTTGTGCTGCCATGAGGTCCTATATATCACATCGCTATATCAGTCTCAGAATCATTTTTTCATTTTTTTGTGACTGACTAGCCTTCAATGGACTCTTCCTCAGAGCCTAATTTTCATTTGCGCAAATCTGATATTGGATGATATTTACTCATCCACCTATTTTTTATTATTTTAACAACTATGATAAATAATATATCACATGATAATTCTGTGAATGTTTCTGTTTTTCTTTTAGCAGGGCTCCTCTTGCATATATTATTGAGCTCATGCATTTCAGTAAGCTAGGCTTTGCTTAGTCCTGGGCTTTTTCTGTGCTAAAAATGGAATGCTTAGTTTAAAGAAGCAATTTTTTAGGGCTGTGCGTTGATTTGGAAGAGTTTCTTATATTCTGCTGTTTGTAAAGAAAAGGTTCAGATTGAGTACTCTGGAGTTTGGAGAGATAGCGGGACACAGTTTGCTGAACTTGGGCTGATAAAGGCATTAGAGGGGATTACACAGTTTAATTGCAGCCATGTTCATAGTGCTTTCGTTAGTTTTTTGTTAATCAGGTATGCATCAAATTAATACTTCCAAGTTGATAAAGACTGCCAGGAAATGCAATGCATTTAAGCACTGGTGTTTGGAAGGGGTTTTTAAAACTCAATAAGACGCCCATAGAATACGTAATGTTTTTGATAAAGAAATGTCTAGTGATATGTATACATGAATAGCAAGTAATTTCTTCAAAGCCTCCACAATACAACTCTCTATCATTTCAGTATTTATTCATGTTGCAGCAGAAATCTGGCCTCAAGGAAAATCAGCAGAAATCCTTGTTCAAGTATGCATGACTGATTGAACAGGTGTCTTTCTGTCTGTGTGCACTGAACACAGTGAATCAATAATTCCTGTCCTTGGAAATACTTGTCCTTCAAGATTAAATAACTGAAACATCTTTTTCCATCTCTTTAAATAATCTTTATTTCTGTTGGTTGTTAACCGTTTAAGTGCATCCCTGTGGATGTGTTTGTTGTAGTCTGTGTTCTTTGGCTCTGGGGGTAATTGGCATTTGAGTATTTAATCTGTCATTTAGTAAGTGTGTTAACACTCGCACCTCTTCTTGCCATCAAACACACTCTGACAGGCCAGTGTTGATAAAATGCTGTTTTTCCCCCATTAGTAGTGACAATGTTCTATTCTGTTCTTTTTTTGTCTACAGGTTCAACTACAGATCAACTCATCATCTCACAACTAATGGCTTTTACGAGTTTCTCAACTGGTTTGACGAGAGGGCCTGGTACCCATTGGGCAGAATAGTGGGAGGGACGGTAAGTCTGCCTGTCTTTTTTTTTTCTTTTTCCTGGTTACACTTTGCAATATGGTCTCATTATGACCCATATATTTTATCACAGCATTTAATAGGCTTTTTAAAAAAAAATATTTGTTCAATAGTGTTTAATAATTTCAGCTTCTTCCAAACTTTGTGGTTCGCTCTATTTTCTATTCTATTGTCTGCATTTTGACAATGACTCTTGTTAACCTATGACCTCTTTATATTAAAAAAAATGCGGTTAAATTCAGGCTGTTTATGCCTGCCTATGGTCAGACAGCCTCCAGATGATTTCTGCTTGAAAACAGCATCTTTCGTCCCTAAATAAGGCCACCCCCTTTAACACTCCCTGTCACTGAGAAGTGCAATGCTGCTGAACCTAATGAGCTCTATCCCTGGCTGGAAAAAGTTTGGCTAGCGTTTGGCATCTGACAGCTCTGGTGTTGGAGCTGAAGGGGGGCTGCAGGAGGCAGAGAACAGCATCTGTTGTTGTGTACAGTTCAAGCAGTCGTTACACAGCCTTCAGAGCAGGCTGGTCTGTTCTCAGCACAGCCTGCAGACGCCGCTCATTGCATGAGAGATGAAAGAAAGGGTGGGAATGTGGAGGAAAAGAGCGGGCTGCTTCCTTTCTCACTGCTGTTTGGCTGCTAAATTCAGCTTCGAAAATGAATTGTCATCATTTACTCACCATCATGTTGTTCAAATCTTGTATGGCTTTTTGCGGGAACACAAGAGAAGATATTTTGGTCATACAGTGATATTCAATTGGGTCCAAAATGTTTTTTCAAAAGATCTTTTAGGTTTAGCAAGGTTTAGAATAAAATAAAGATGATTAAAAAATGAAATACCTTTGCTTTAAGTGTACACAACCTCAGATAAGTTTGTTTCTCCTTCTGAACAGCTTTGGAGAAATTTAGTATTAATTCACTTGAGCACCAATGGATCCTCTGCAGTAAAGGGGTGCCGTTAGAGTGATAGTATATAAAATAAGAGCTGATTAACATCATAATAACTGTAATCCACACCATATGTAACTGTTATGCCAACTACAGTCCATCTGTTAACATCTTGTAAGTGAAAAAAACGCATGTTTATAAAAAGCTAATCCATCATTGAGACATTTTCATTATAAACCATCACCAAAATGCCAAAATAATGCTTACTCCATTGAAAAAGCCCATCCCATGTACTTGCATGTCAAAATCCAAGAACGTAACTGTAATATTAGTACATATTTCTCTCCTGGTTCAGACAGCTTTTTTCACTGGAAAATCAATATCACTGATAGCACCAAGAACATCTTGATGGACTTGTTTGAAAAACAAGCAGCTTTGCACTTCACTTGACGTTAATTAATGGACTGGAGTCGTGTGAATTACTGTGATGTTTTCATCAGCTTTTTAGATTGTTCTAATGGCACCCATTCATTGCAGAGGATCCACTGGTGATATAATGCTAAATCTAATCAAATAAAAAAATAATCATATCTACTCCTTGGATAGCCTGAGGGTGATAGAGACATTTTTAGGTGAACTTTTCTTTTCTTTTAATGCAATTGATTACCGAGCTCCTCAGGGTGTGCTTGGGCTAAACCTCTTATTATCACTATGTCTTGGGGCCAATCAAATATTTAAGAATGTTTGCACACTTTCTTACAGATCCTGATTTTAGTCTTTTTTTTTTTTTTTTTTCTCTCAAATTGCTGCAGGCCAATGTCTAGTTGATCAATTTTGCATTCGATTGCAACTAAGAGCATCTGCCAAATCTTGTCTTTTGCAGGTGTATCCTGGTCTGATGGTGACGGCAGGCCTGATCCACTACATACTGAATCTGCTTCATGTGACGGTGCACATACGTGATGTCTGCGTGTTTCTGGCCCCCGTTTTCAGTGGCCTGACCTCTATTTCTACCTTTCTGTTGACCCGCGAGCTGTGGAACCAGGGTGCCGGCCTGTTGGCAGCGTGTTTCATCGCCATCGTTCCAGGCTACATATCCCGCTCCGTGGCTGGCTCGTTTGACAATGAGGGCATTGCCATTTTTGCCTTGCAGTTTACCTACTACCTATGGGTGAGTTAGGTTAAAATACAACAGTTTGTTTGTGTACGTTTATTTATCAAAACTAATAGGAAATGAATACAACTTTTGTGCCATCATACCAAGTCCTCTGATAGCAATTTATTTACTGTTAATTATGACTGTCATGAGAGAAGTATCTATTCAGTTTAACTAATTTGTTCCTGTTAGAGTATGATCAATGAATCAATTTATTTGAATTCGTCTGAATCATTAGTTAACCTAAGTGATTCGGCTCTCTGGTTCTGTTGAGTCTCCCTCTTTCAATAACTCACTTGATTCAGATTGCAAAATTGGTATGAATCATTTGTTCATGAATCTGTTTATTCTAGTTCTCCGGTTCAGTTCTCTTACAGTGGTTCTCAGATTAACCACTCAGTGGAAGAGAAGACTATCAGTAAATAACTTGCTTGTTCATAACAAGTATCATTTGACTTCAAAGGACTTGGAAAATAGTGCTTGAGTCATGAGGACTAGTTTTATGATGCCTATTGAGAACTGTTCTAAAATGACTAAAAACCCATTTCAGCAAGTGTTGTACTGTCCCACACTGTTGAAATGATGAATTAACCTTGATAGACATTCATCACGTTTTTTTTAGCTGAACGATGAGACAGCTGGAACGGATGCAGTGGCAGCATACTTTGTCTCTTTTGGCGCTGTGATTTTTAGCCCATCTTTTCTCTCTGGAGCTCACTGTCAGCTGAAACACCAAGGACTTTGCTGTCAAGCATGACTTAAACATCGAATTTCCTTGGTCTCTTTCTTATCTCTGAGTGTTCGTTGTCTTGGCTTTGTTTGAGGTGATGGTATCGGACCCTTTGTTTGGGATTAGCAGAATTAACTTAAGTGTGTCCTCTCCACACAGGTGAAATCAGTGAAAACTGGCTCGGTCTTCTGGACCATCGGCTGCTGCCTCTCATACTTTTACATGGTGAGTATTCTTTGTTTTTTTTTTGTTTTTTCATTCTCGAGTGGTTTATGGCATTTCATTTCTATTAATGGTACTTGGTAATACCATAGTAAATAACTTGGACAGCTTTTCCTGCCACTGCTTAGGGAATTACACTACTTTTCGAAGGTTTGGGTTTGGTAAGGTAGAGATATAGACGTTTGTATGTATGTGTGTATATATAATAAGTGCTGTCAAGCGATTAATCGCATCAAAAATAATAGTTTTTTTCACATAATACTGTATATGTGAGTGTACTATGTATATTAATTTTGGATATATAAATACAAACACATGCATGTATATATCTAAGAAAAATATGCTATGTTTATATATATATATATATATATATATATATATATATATATATATACAGTGTGTGTTATTAATTTGTATTGTTTATTTATTTTATTTTAAGTCTCTTATGCTCACAATGGCCATAAATTATGCATTTAATGAGCAAAAATGCAGTAAAATGTTTTACAATTTCAAATAAGAGTTTTCTATTTTGGTTTATTTTAAAATGTCATTTATTCCTTTGATATCAAAGATATGTTTTCAGCTATTACTCCAATCTTTAGTGTCACATGATCCTTTAGAAATGATTCTATTATGCTGTTTTGGTGCTCAGAAGCATATTTCTTCTCATAAATGTTCAAAACTGCTTAATATTTATGGATTTTTCTCAGGATTCTTTGAGTAGGAAGTTAAAAAGAATAGCATTTATTTGAAATGGCAATCTTTTGTAACTTTAGACATATCCTTAAAGTATTAGGAAAATGTGCTTACCGTGGATTTTTGAAAAGCAATGTGTAATGTGACCAGTGTAGTCCAATTTGGTATTAAGCGAGTTGTGAAATGATTATTTTAGCTGAATCTGTCAAAATGACTATCAAATGAGTTACAAACAAACTCATCCGTCTAAAACAGCCCATTTACCTACTGAATCAACTGCACGCTTTCGGAAATTATCATTTGATTCCCTCAATGAACCGTAAGTCATTACTTAGTCTTATCATTCGATTCATGGAGTTTGTTTGAAGCAAGGTTCATGAGACGTAAAACAGTGTAATTGCTGTGAAATATTGTTGCGTAAAATAAAGTTAAGGATCCATGATCGTTAAGTGGAATCATAAGCTGAACCAGAATCATTAAATTCTTATGATTCCCGTCCATAGTGTTGGGTGGTTCTTGGGCTGTTTGTACGTCTCTCTTGCTCTTTTTCAGCCCATTAATGTGATATGTAAAATAAATGAAAAAGCAAACAGCACCATCCATCATGCCACCCTGGTGGGGGCCACGCGCCAGTTGGTTATGAATATCAGCCATTTCTGAAACTTGAGCTTCTTCCCCTGGAGGAAGGCAGCGCTCATTAATAATGGAAGCCTACAGCCCTGCCCAGCCCCCAATAGTATCTGGCTTTCCAAATGTGTTTATAAACATAAATGACACCAGTGTAATCTGAGCCATCTGCTCCATCGAGACCTTGGGGTCCAGTACAGTCCGATATGGCCCAGAGGCCCTTCCGGGGGCATGAGTTGAGAGATGCTCTCTTGAACGGGACATCCTAAGTGACCTAGAAAAGTGCAGAGGTTTCAAAGGCTGAGTGTGCTAATGGAGTTTTCTGGTAAATGTGGTGTATCATAGGGGCTGAGAGCCAGCAGAGACCTGGGAGATATGATATAACTTTGTCATGACACACTGCGTTTCTTTACCTTTCGTATGTGGTTATTCAAAACAGTGGTATATTGTGTATATCGCATATGGGTGTTGGAGAAAGAAAGAGAGAGAGAGCTCTCAGCCATGCAACAGTGAGTTAGGCTATTTACACACTGCAGTTTTTACGATGTGTCAGATAACTATGCAAATCCATTGATATAAATGGGAATAGTGTGCTGTCAAGATGATGCTGTATTTCTGCTTTATTTACATTTTAGAACGGCTCTTTCCATGGCATAAATGAGCTTATACAATCAGTCTTTCCTGTCAAATGCTCTGCCAAAGTGTTGAAGTGTGTAGGCGAACTAAAGCAGTTATAGGACACAAGCAGTCAAAATATATTTAAATATATAAACAGGCGAGTGAAAGCTAGCAGTTTATTAGCCAGTGGCTAATGACAGCTATTTAGTTGCCTAGTGCAGAATTTAGAATAATAATAAAAAAATAATAGTTTTTGTTTGCATAATATTGTATTCAATTAAACAAACATTTTAGTTGACAGTGTCACCTCGTAAAAAACCAAACTTAAACCAATGTATGTTTTCAAGGATTTTTCAATATGAATAACTTCATATGCTAATAATGATTAATATACACAACAAATATGCAATACCCCCATGAACAACATTGCCTTTGTGGTAATCCAAATCCTTGAATTATAATTAATATGTTGAAGTATTAGCTCTTTCCCTAAAAAATACTGATTCCCAATCTACGAATCCTGAGATGGTACCATAAGGCAAAATATTTCAGTATTTAGCTGTTATTTATTTATTTGTTTGTGTGTGTGTGTGTGTGTAACGTGACATGTGTTTTGTGTTGCAGGTGTCTGCATGGGGAGGATATGTCTTCATCATCAACCTGATTCCTCTCCATGTTTTCGTGTTGCTCCTTATGCAGCGCTTCAGCAGGAGGCTGTACATCGGTGAGTCACCTGTGTTGTGTGTATGTTTGTGTGAGCGTCTCTGCTTTTTGTATAAAGCACACACATCACCACCACCCACACAATCACGCCACGTAGTGCTTGTTCTCCCGTACAATAATGAAGCGTGAACCTGCTTTTTGATTTGGACACACAGAGATGCTTGCGCAGCCGCGGTTGCTAAGTGCTCGACAGCATGAGTCTCTCTCTGCATTGACAGCAGCATTTAAAGTTGATGTTTAATGACACATTTTTTCCGCCCACTTCATTCTTGCCTTTCACAGCCAATCACATATACAGTGCTGATCTGAGGATGCATGGATCTTTGTGTCGCGGTAAAAACCTTTGAATCCAGACATGCGGTTTTAAACGCCAAAACAACATGCTATCAATTAGGACCTCTGATAGCACGAATATGCTTTTCTGCAAAGCGATAAGACAACAGTTCTTTTCCTTCAAGAGCAAAGAGTAATTTCATTCGCCTTTGATGGGTTACGCCATTTTTAGGCAGATGAATAATTAAAGGTGCAGTGTTTTTGTGAGGCTCCTGAGTGAGCACTCTGATAAAAGAACGGGGCCTTGTGCCACTGGGCTAATTTTGTTTAAATCTTTATTAGCCCCTCCCATTCTGCCGCAGCTGCCCTGTGCAAAATGCACTACTGATGGATGCTGGGTATTAGCTCAGTTCTGGAAAGTTCTTGCACTTGCCGCAGGTCCCACTACACATTTGCCATGGCCTGACTCCACATGGAGTATCACTGCCACCTCTCCTAATAGATCATAGTGATTAGATTAAGTAGCACTGCTCTCAGTTTATGGGGCCAGGGCTTGGACAAAGAACAGCAGTCATGTTCCGAGATGGATCGAGAATGGTGTAAAACCAGTGGGATCTGGTTATTGCATTTCTGTTTCACCTTCCTGTCTCCTTCTAGAGAGGATGTCTGCTTTGGTAGCCTCAGACATCATCTTTGATGAGGGGGTTTGGTGTCATGGCATGGTTTCCAGGCGGAACGTTAAAGAACGCAACATACAGGGAATCCTGTATAATTCAGCTAATCCAATGACAACTTTAACACTTCTGAATTGTTTCCAATTTTGTGTGCCATATGCATCAGACATTCTGCCAATGGTCTGTGGGTTGAGACTATTTTACTCTAGTCTTCAGTGCCACATGATCCTTCAGAAGTCATTCTTGGTGCTCAAGAAACCTTTCTTGAATATCAGTTTATAAGACAGTTATGCAGCTAAGCTTTATATTTTTGTGGAATATTTTTCAGAATTCTTAGAGTGGAAAGTTCAAAGCACACCATATCATTGCAATGAATGTGTTTTATAACCATGTAAATGTCTGCACTCTATTTAATGGATCCTTGCTGAATCAAAGTATTTCTTTAAAAAAAAACAATTCTTTCTAACCCCCAGCTTTTGAAGAGTAATGTTGTGTAGTTACTAGTTTATTTTTCTGAGAGTCCTCTGACCCTCCCATAGACAGTAGGGATGGCAAGATTCCCCGATTTGCTCGGTGCATCGTCTTAAAAAGTTAACGATGCGATGCATCGGTTTAAAATGTGTGCATCGGATACAAATTGGCATT
>JAUMHE010000068.1:16439414-16456514 GCA_032359235.1 Enteromius mattozi | reverse complement strand
TGTTGTGTTTTTTTGTGTGTGTGTTTTTGTTTGTATGTATTTATACATATATATATAAATATACATATATATATATATATATATATATATATATATATATGTATATGTATATGTATATGTATGTATGTATGTATGACTTTTTTTATTTTGAAAAAAACAGTGCATATGAAAAAGTAATATTAACAGAAAATAATATATATTAAACATACATATCAGATGTTATATCTTTTTAATAACTAATCATATTTAAATAATTGCTGTTATTGTTAGTGATTTAATAACTTAAAACGTATTTTTCTTTTATTGCTTTTATTTAGTTGTTTTTGTTTTTTTGCCTGTTTGATCAGTACTTGACAGACTCTTGTTGAAGACCCTGTTTTGATTAGAAGGGAATATTTTGTTGCAGAAAACACTGGTGATTCATGGGTAGCTTTTATTTGTAGCTCATTTGTATTCAGTCTGATCTAATTGGTGTGTCCATGTTCATTTGCAGGCCGGCAAAGTCCGAAAGCATGTTTCGGAGCAGGACCGCCCAGAGGAGGGTTTGGGCCCTAACATCAAAAGCATTGTTACCATGTTAATGCTGATGCTCTTGATGATGTTTGCTGTGCACTGCACGTGGGTCACCAGCAATGCTTACTCCAGTCCCAGTGTAGTGCTGGCGTCATACAACCATGATGGGTAAGAGCAACTTCATGGCGTCTAATTCTTCTTTAAAATTAAAAAAACCAACCTTGTTTTAAAGAAGTTATTGGTTTTTCATCATTTATTTCTAATCACCTCCAGATCACGCAACATTTTGGATGATTTCCGTGAAGCATATTACTGGCTCAGGCAGAATACAGATGAACACGCTCGAGTCATGTCCTGGTGGGATTACGGTTATCAGATCGCAGGCATGGCCAACCGCACCACGCTAGTGGACAACAACACGTGGAATAACAGCCACATAGCACTGGTGAGGAGACACTCAATCTAATTTGCATAGATTTTTAGGAATAAATTGTAACTTTCTAAATCAGCAAGAATTTAACTGATATGATCTTTAGCTCAGTAGTGCCACCTTGAGGACAAAAAAAGATCATGTTCAGTGTTCTGTTTCCTCTGCAGGTCGGTAAAGCCATGTCCTCCAATGAGAGTGCAGCCTATGAGATTATGAAGTCCTTGGATGTGGATTACGTCCTGATCATTTTTGGGGGAGTGATTGGATATTCAGGCGACGACATTAACAAATTCCTGTGGATGGTGCGCATTGCTGAGGGAGAGCACCCTAAAGATATCCGGGTCAGTGGCAATTTATTGTTGCTGAATTTGTATAATAAACGAAAAAAAGTTTAGTCTTGGACAGGTTTTTCTTGTAGTTTAAAAAATATATGAAATGAGATTGGGGTTTTTTTCGAGTTTTTTTTTTTTTCTCTCCAATTTTTTAGTTCAGTCCAGTTAATTAAAAATAATATAGATAATTTTTCGCCCAATGAAAATAGCTAAAGTTTTTTTTTTTTTGGACATTCATATAGTAGGAAGGACATTTTCTGACAGGATTTTAGCATTCTGATGGCGCTCTGTGCTTTTAGTGTGCTGTTGGACCGTTGGAATGAATCCTTTCTAAAACTCCACCTCTACCGTCTTGGACAGTTACTGTTGTTTGGCTTCAGGTCGCCCACAATGAGAAATATTCCTGTTATTATCCATCATTTACATGCTTTCATTTTTGTGATTTACTCTTTTTTCCTGTTTTTGAGATGCCTTTTTTCCTCTAAACTTTGCTTTTAGTGAACAGAGATCATTTGGTAGCATTGACGATGTGTTCTGCTATTACATATGTAGGAGGCGAGTCCTCAAACGGCCATCTCTTTGTTCTTTTGTAGGAAAGTGATTACTTCACACCACAGGGGGAGTTTAGAGTGGACAAGGCCGGCTCTCCAACCCTGCTCAACTGCCTGATGTACAAGATGTCTTACTATCGCTTTGGGGAAATGCAAGTGAGTGTTGCTTCTCTTTAATTCAGGGGTCATCAAACTTGATCCTGGAGGGCCAGTGTCTTGCAGAGGTTACCTCCAACTTGCCTCAACTCACCTGCCTGGATGTTTCAAGTATACCTAGTAAGACCTCGATTAGCTGCTTCAGGTGTGTTTGATTAGGTTTGGAGCTAAACTCTACAGGACACAGAACCTCCAGGACCAAACTTGGTGACCCCTGCTCTAATTCATTAAGTGTATACACAAGAGTCTTGTAATTGTGTTGTGACAACTGTTTTTTTTTTTTTTGTTGTTTTTGAGCTGTTGCTATCTGATAGTTTAGTAATGGACGTATAGACCAAACCTTGTTGCTTGCTTAATGCCGAACATTGCTTAATGTCCTCCGTAGCTGGACTTCCGCACACCTCCTGGATTTGACCGGACACGAAACGCAGAGATCGGCAACAAGGACATCCGTCTGAAGCACCTGGAGGAGGCGTTCACCTCCGAGCACTGGCTAGTACGCATCTACAGGGTGAAGAAGCAGGAGAACCGACAGGCTCTGGACCACAAGCTCCGCAACATCGCAGCCAAGCAGAAGTACACCTCAAAAAAGGTTCTTCCCTCTTGATTCAATTAGAACAGCAATATGAACATGCAATGATGTGACGAGTATTTTTTTTTTGTAAAAGTGTCGTCTTGTAACAGTTCTTGCAAAGAGTTGTAGTTTAATTGGGGTATTTCTATGAAGACCATAGTAAAAGTGTCAGTTTTCAGAAACGTTCTTTGTTGTGAATTTATCAGTCATTTTAATGTTAAGATGTTGGAAGTCTACCATATCCGTATAGCCTTTTAAATAATACTGTATAATATTATTAATAATTATAAATAGTCATGTGATAATAAATATTTACAAAATATATATTTTTATCATATTTATTAAATAGATGTTTTATATTAATTATAAAAAAAATATATTAAATATTTTTATATTAGTAGTAGTAGTTGTGGCAAAATGGCAGCTAAAAACTACAAATATTACAAGTAGTTGAACAGAAGTCTTTATTTACTTGATAGATTAGTTAATATTAATCTGCAGCACATTTTCACCATAGTTAGACTGGTTGAGATATAGTACTGTTATATCCTATTGTAAATTTTCTTTCTTAATATTGACTCCTTAGATATGTTATTTCAAATATGCTTGTTTTCTTTGGTTCACAGACAGCCAAGAGGAAGAGGGGACACATCAAAAACAAATTGGCTCTGAAAAAAGGCAAGAAACTGAACAAGAAGTCTGTTTAGCTAGTGAATGAAAATGTTGACAACGGAAAAAGAGGAAAATAAAAGACAAGGACAAATGCAACTAGTAAGTAATCCACCAATCAAAAAGAAGAACAAACATGCTGTCTGGCGCCGCCCACTTGAGAACGTTTGATTGGAGGCTTTTGGTCCCGCGATTGCCATGACGACACGGAGGTTCCATGAGGGGTTCGAGGATGGGGATCTGCACCGTGGTTTTAATCTGACAACTCTGGACTTAGTTTTGTTCTTGTGTTCTCTTTTTTTGTTTTGTTCCGTTTTTTTGGTTTGTTTTCTTTTGTACTTGAATGTGCTGGCGAAGCGAGAGCGCTGCCTGTGTCTCAAACGGCGCGCACTATTTTTGTGGTACAGTTTAATATAATCCAACCGAATGCTAAAACAACCAACAAATACGAATTTCATGAAGCTCAGTGAACCTTGGAGCACCAAAGAGATTTTTTTGTTTTGTCCGAGGCTGTAATTGTTAACTTTTGATTAAAAACAACATTTAAAAATAAAAGAGATGTCAAAATCAGAGAAATACGGAGCCGTCTGCAGTATGACAGTCCCTAAAAAGCTCTCTTATTTTCAACAACTGTTATCTGACAAACCCTTGACACAATGCAGTGGGCTCTTGGTGGCTCTGAGTTTTTTAGTTATTTCTAAGGCAGACATCGCAAAGGACTCGATTGTTAGTAATGTTTAACTGTTGTGGTGATTTTGAATATAAATGATTTTGTTTGTTACATCATTTTGAATGTTTTTTTGTTTTGTTTCGTTTTTCTATCGGTTGTAAGATTTTATGCAATAATTCTAAATTCAAATGAAGAAAATCCGCTTTTATTTCCTCTGTTGCTCATGTGTTTTGTCCAGAGGGGGCGTTGTGGTTTGGCATCTCCTGTGCACACTAAAAACAGATGCTTATAGATGTTTTTCTTGGGCCAATTATAAATCTAATTTCCCCCTTCCTTAACGACTGTCTGCCAGGACAAAGAGTGAACTGAATTAGTTGTAGGTTTATAAAATGCTGCATTACTAGCCTGAATGCACTTTGTCTTAGTTCACCTTAATGTGGATCCACTACTGAGTAGCATGCAGGTGGAGAGTGCGTATTTTTTAGTGTGAATATTTTTTTTTTCTCTTTTCTTTTTTTTTTAATGTTCAAAAGGGCGCTTCCTGCAACATCTAGTGGGTTTTCTCTTCCTCAGTTCTTCTGGGCTGCCATTTAAACTTTTTCTCTCTTTGTTTTCTGCCTTTCTGTTTTTCATACTCGCCTATTGCTTTCGCTTCATCTGTTTTTGTAAGATAATTAGAAGGAAAATTTGATCGGTTTTTCCCCTCTTCTCCATAACATATCCATATTATTCTACTCGGAGGGCTCTGGAGCTTAGGGGAAGGTATTTATTAACAAGAATGCATTTGAAGTTGAGAAGAGGAAGCCTTTCATCCTGAAATGCAAAAACTGTATTTTTCTTTTTTTCTTTTTTTTTTTTTCCCAAGTGAAAATTTATTCCATAAATTGTAAAATAATAATAAAAAAAAATTAAAAAAGAGCGAGAGAAAAGCAAAGATGCTATTTGTGAGAATGAGTTGATGCCATTTGTGATTAAAAGACTTAATGAAAGAATCTGCCTAATCCATGTTTGCACTCACACACATAGGTTATATATATATATATATATAACCTATGTACTTTTTCAAAATTGTGTATAGGATGTCCTCTGTACTTTTACTAGTCATTGGTGTTATTCTACAGGTGTCCTCTAGGCGGCAGCTCTAACACGTTACATGGAGCAGCTCCGTTTCAGAAGTTTATAAAAATAGCACTTACATCAACACAGTATAATTACGCACAATTGGGGCAAATAAAACGCTGAATTAGCATTCATATACCTGAAATCTGTGCTTCTGAAAACTACTTTAATCTGTAGTGAGTGAGTGCACACGCTGATGGACAGTGTTGACTGGCCCAGAGACCAGAGCAGCTCTAATACACCATTATCCGTCTCAGTCAGACGCCTTCATTCAGTAAAGACACTTTGTGGAAGTTACAAAAGGCGCAAGTTATGTAACTGGTTGTGGTTCATCTGGTTTTAAAAATATTACACATACTTGTCCTAGTTATGGAAATAGCTGATTATTGCTAACTGAATTTGTGGCTATACCCTGACATTACCTGATTTAGACATGCAAAAGCAAGCCAGTTTGACCGACACCTGCTCTGTACTACATTAGAAACATTGTAAATTGCATTTCACTTTCTACTACAGCTGTATACCTTAAGAACTTTTTAAAGGCACAGTTCTTTTTGGTAGGAATTGTCACATAAATGATAATCTAACAAAGTAAGCTATAAAAAAGTTAGTTTAAACATCAAATCTCTACACAACATTGCCATTATTTTGTATTTTTAACTACATGGTTACATTTAACTATTGCACAAGTATCGAATATCTTTCTTTATGGGAAATAACATTTGGTCTCTTGAAAAAGTCCACATGCAACCCGGTTAGTTGCTACTGTATATGATTTTGACATATTTTGACATTAAAATATTAATTTGAGTACACAAATAATTGAAACAATACTAAACCCAAAAATAGTCTAATCCCCTTTTTTTCTTTTTTGATGAAACTATTTTCAAGGACTATTTGTTGACGGGAAAAAAAAAGGCTGTATTTTGCACCCTATTATTAAAACAACTAGCATTAAATACGGTGTGCATGTGAGCGGAGTAACACAGACAGCATTTGATTCTGCAGAAATACCTTTAGTTGTGTGGTTAAAAATGAAAACATGTCAAAAGGTCAAACTTCTGAAGATCTACTTTTTTAGAAACCAACTTGGATTTAATGAAAAGTGAAGTGACTAAAATGCATGCGTATCACTGAAATTACTGAATCACCATGAGGGGAAAAATACATTTGCACAGGATTTTAAAATCAATTCCTTTAAATATCCATTTTATTCTTTCTTCATGAAGTTCAACTGAAGCACAATACTGTCCTCATATGGTAAGATTGATTCAGTCATTCAAATAAAATGGTGAGAACATGAAAGGTGAACATGAATACATCACTGCTCTCGAATACCCAGAATGCCGCTTGCATCAATATCTGCCTTTACGGTGTTCTAAAATAACAGTTATATAACAGTTATACTCTGATACAGATGCTACATCTCTCCTGTGTGAAAAAATCACTTTACTCAGTATTGATTACCAGAAGTAATATACAAATATAAAGATATTGCACAATATCACACAATTCAGGCCTTCACGTCCAAATCTTCATTGTCCAGAGGGGCTTTTGAGGTATTGTTTTTTACTACCCTCGAGTTCATTTTTTTTTTTTTGGCACCTTTCATTCTCCATTAGAGTTGGAGGAATGGATGAATGTCTTTCCCTGCTGCTTGAGTCCTATTGGTCGGCCAGCCGCTCTCTCACATGGACGCTCCCATCCCCTGGAGGTCTTTGACGGACCCAAATCATGTGGCTCCAGCTTGACTTCATCACTTCGTCTTCCATAGAGGATTGTGGTACACCCATCCTTCCCCCTGCAGCACATTTAAGAAACAAATAGTAGACATGCTAGATCAGATACCAGAACCAATATCCTGCATGACTCTGGAGCTAATCATAAAAGGCAGTGAAGGGAAATAAATATTATTTGGCCCCATTGTAAATACATTGACATAACACATAATGTTCCATAAAATCCTAAATTATATATAATGTAAATTTTGATTTCACCTCTAAAAAATTTTTTTTTTTTTTTAATTACTATTATTTTTTTAATACATACATACATATACATGTCTACACTACCGGGATCAGTAAGACTAGTAATGTCTTTTCATAATCTCTTGTGCTCATCAAGACTGCACTTCTTTAATCAAAAATAAGGAAAAAATACTGTAAAATGTTCACCTCTTTAATGAAGTACTTGGGTTTCCAGGTGGTGCTGCTGGCCGTTCTCTGCTTTCCTTCTCTTCTCTGTTTCTCCTCTAACTGGTGTTTGTGTTCAGTGGCTGCGTCGATGTCCCCGGCCTTCAGTGCCGCTGTCACATGCTGCCACAGCCTCCTGTCAATCATTATCACAAGACAGGATAAGGACACGAGAAACGCTTCATTCACTGACCGTCGCGTGAAAGGTGCACAAAATCTGTCAGTCTGGAAAGAATAAATAACAAAAAATAAAGAAATAATATTGATAAAAAAGTGAATAATATATTCATGCAAAATACTTTAAAATATATACAAGAAATATATATTTGCTGATTATGGGATATTTTGAAATATACTTAAAATTAGTGCTGTCAAGCGATTAATCTTGACCAAATACAAAAAAGTTTTTGTTTACATAATATATGAGTACTGTGCATATATATTATGTATATATAAATACACACATGCATATATATATATATATATATATATTAGAAATATATAGAAAAATGTTTATATTTTAAATATATTTATATATAATATGCATTTTATGATTCTTAATATATACATGTAAATACATGTGAATATTTTCAAAATATATACATGCATGTGTGTGTATTTACATATACATAATAAATATGCACAGCACACACACATATACTGTATTATGTAAACAAAAAAACATTTATTTTAGATGCGATTAATCATATCACAGCCCACAGTAAAATATACTGAAAATGTATTTTTGCAATATAGGCAACGACTTTACAAGTAAGTCAAACGGTTTCTTAGCGGAATAAGATGCAAAACTTTGCTGTTTAGTCAAGGGTGTTATGTCTAGCCATATTGATTAGGATAAGAAAAGCAACCTCAGATGATGAATCAGCCAAATCTTTTATTAAATTAGACCCCAAACCTTTCGAGGATCAATAGATCCACACTTTTCACATGCATACCACTGCTTCTGTGCACCTCTCTGCCACTCTGTATCTTCTTTTGATTGCATTATGCGTGTGTGGTAACACCAGGATGAGAGCATTAGACTACACTGATGGGCTCTGTCCTGTCCGGCTGGATCTCTCCTACACAATAAGCCAATAAGCAGCGTTAGAGGTCATTAAGTGAAGCCTGCAGCTCGCTCAGGGCCAGAGCGGTGCATGAGGGTCAAGAGTATTTTAGAAGAGCTCTAGAGGCACAGGACTTAGCTAAAATGCACTAAAATGCAGGATGCTCACTCACCATGGTATTATCTGGATGACTGAGCTCTGATCTTTTACACTCGTTATTTATTTGTATTGTCTGAGTGCCTCTTTTCTATAAAAGGAAGAATTCACTATGCTCTCATTTGAAGCATAATGAAAAGAGACAGTAATGGACTTGTGTACAAGAAGTAACTCTAAATAAATACATCTTATTTATATAAACGTATTTAGTCCATTTTGTGTTTTGGCAAGTCTGACAATTAGACTGGCCTTTCTGACTGCAAAAAAGGAGATATGAGATAATATATATATATATATATATATATATTATTCTTTTTTTTGTACATTAATAAATGAAATTCGCATTTGTATGTATTAGTTAAGCTTATAAACTGAGGTGTTTTTTTCAATGGCCTTTTTTTTTAACTTTTTAAATCTTTTTCACCTTTTAAATAAATACAACAGGAAATTTGACAAGGCATAAAAAGGATTAAGTATGTGGCAGGTCACACAGACCTAACAACCCTGATCATAGAATAGAATAGAATAGAATAAAATTAAATAAAATGCAATAAAGCAAGACTACAAATTAAAGGACATTTGAAAAGGCATTAATATGTAGGTTGTCTTTGTCACACAGGCCTGACAACTCTAATCATAGAATAGAATAGAATAGAATGGAATGGAATGGAATTAAATAAAATTCAATAAAGCAAGACTGTAAATTAAAGGACATTTAAAAAGGCATAAACATGATTAAACACGTGGGTTGTCTTTGTCACACAGACATAACAACTGAGATTACAGAATAGAATAGAGTAGAATAGAATAGAATAGAATAGAGCAAGACTACAAATTAAAGGACATTTGAAAAGGCATTAATATGTACGTTGTCTTTGTCACAGACATAACAACTGCGATTATAGAATAGAACAGAATAAAATAGAATAGAATAGAATAGAATAAAAAATACTACAAATGAAAAGAAATTTGAAAAAGCATAAAAAGGATTCAATATGTGGGTCGTCACACAGACCAGACTACTATGATCTTATGGGAAAAAAAAGAAAATAAAAGAATAAAATAAAATATTTTTTTGTTGTTTAACAAGTTTTCAAATTGAGCAAATTTGAACAATATTGAGCACTTTTTAATATTAATTTAAACAATATTTAACAATATTATAAACTTTACATTTTTTAAACTTTTAAACAAATGCTTAAAGCTGCTACTCACTAAATATGAAAAGTCTACTACTACTACTACAAAAAAAATCATATAAAATTGTAAAACTATGCTTACAGCAACTTCAAAGTAAAGGTCCTCTATGTTACTTCTTGTTATCAATTCTATGGAAATTACTCACATTGTCATTTCCTGAAGCTAAATTCATGAAAGCTACTCCTCACCTCGATTCATACTGGGCCTGTTTGTCCAGGGGCCGGATCTTCTTCTTAATGACTGGCAGTTTGGAGGTGTCGATCACTTTGGTCTCTCCGCTGCTGTAGGTGAACTCCAGCGTCCCGTTCCACTCCCCCTGAGCCTTGCAGACGATGGTGCCGGTGGGGTTGTGCTTCACCTCAGCCGTGACTCTGTCGGAGAATGACAGGAGAGAACTCGCTGACCTGGTCTCTAATAAAACAGGCTCTTAAAGACATTCTCTTCACCCTCACCTGTGAACCTTTCCTCCGTAGAAGGGTTTGGTATGGAATGTGACGGTGGAAGAGTATCCGCTTTTGGCGCAGGAGATGGAAACTTTCCCGCCCAGCTCCACCCAGGGCACTGTGAGGATGGAGCGGGCGTAGGCAGATGGCAGCGTGAACACATACTCCTCATCATGCTCCAAGAGATGTAACACTCCTAGCGTAAAACACAAGGGCACAGGTCACACACTCTTACATATTTATAACAAAACAATTTGTTCATTTGAAATTAAGCTGAAATATAAATGTTAGATTAAAAATAATAAAAAATCTTGCCTTGGAAATTAGCTATGTTAAAATAAGTTTAAGCACTTAAATGACTAAAACTGCTGAAAATAAATTCAGAAAACTGAATAAATAAATAAATAAACAAATACATGAATGGATAAATTAAACAATTCAGATTATTTAAAAAGGATTAAAAACTATGAAATACACTAAAAAGCACATAACATTACTAAAAAGTAAATAAATAAAATACAATTTTAATAAATACTAGTGCTTTCAAACAATTAATACATGCATGTACATACTCAAGAAAAATGTGTATATATTAAATATATTTATATATAAATCGTATGATTATAAATAAATACACATGTAAATATGTGTAAATATTTAAAAAATATATATATTGTATGTCTGTGCCATAATAAATATACACAGTACACATATATTATGTAAACAATTTTTTTTTGATGGATTTAATCATTTGGCTGCACTAATAAATACTATAAGAGTATACAAATAATGCTAAAACAATAATTTAAAAAAATAATAGTAAATGTATAAAAAAAAATGTAAGAAAAAAAGAAAAAAATATATAATGAGCAAAATGAAAGCCACAGCAAACCATAAAAAAATATTTTAAAAAAGCAAATCCTGTCTTTTTTGAGCATATTAGAATTAGTTCAAAATGATATTTATGAAATTCATTAGTATGCATTTAGGACCATTATTGTTAGTTAAAAAAAAAAACCAAAAAAACATTTTAGCTTAATTTCCACTATAATCCTTCTGTACAACCCAGTGTCATGTGTTTTGACCTGTTCTGATTGGATGACAGACTTCTTCCTCAGTAATTTAACTATATCAGTTTCCTGGTGTACTTTAATTTTAATATACTACATTATAATGCAAGTCTGGAACTACAGTTGGAAGTTATTAATTAAAATGATGAATTGTGTCTAACTGTGTAACTCGGGGAACATCTGAACAGCGCAAGCATGTTCACAGCAGCTCTCTCAGTGGGCCTGGCCTCTTTTTATTCTGGTTATATAATGGACAGCTGTCTAGTGGCAAAATCTCTGTGGGCTTTCAGCCAGGTCTGACAACAGCACATCTGTTTTCCAGAGACAAGAGAGCTGAGGGGGGCGGGTGCAGTCTCTGACTCTCTGCTCCAGAAGGGTCAAGTGTGCTGCTGGAGCGGTTCTCTGTGAAACTGCTGATGCCAGAGCTTCTCTGAAGATCCCAGTTGAGGACGGTTCAATTCATCTGTGCTGACACATGAGGAAACTGTGTTTGATGGAGCCGACATGGCCGATTAACAGGAGGGACATTCACTGTGTTAAGGCTGTTCAAGCACCCTTAATTCAGTCATGATGTCAATTTGTAGGCAAACCTAAAATGCTAATTGACTATGGGTTTCATCAGGAAATTCAAATGGGTTTTTAGAACAGTTTCACAAAAGAAAATAGCCATGTCAGAGTTATTACAGTTAACTAAAACCAATAAAAATGCTACTCAAAAACGTTTTTATAGACAGACAAATAAAAATATATAGATATATGATAGATACATATAAGTGACCCTGGACCACGAAACAAGTAATAAGTAGCATGGGTATATTTGTAGCAATAGCCAACATTGCACTGTTTGGATCAAAATGATATACTGTATATATATAAAAGAATATGGAAATTCTTATAAATATATTTTGTGTTCTATAGCAGATAGATTATCAGCTACAGAACATGAGAGGTAGAAAACGGCATCATTTTCATTTTTGGGTGAAGTATTTTTTTAATTCCTCTAAACTTCTTGCTGCTCCAATTAACAGTGTGTACATTACTCTTGGGGATTAGTGTTAGCTGTCTTATAAGTAATTAATGTTGTCCTAATTACAGAAGAGTGCTAACTGGTTAATAATATTTCATGAAATGTATCAAATAAATGCTTCCTTTTATTTAGTAGTGCCAAACTGTTTAAGGTAAACAGTCAGTTTTTATTATTTCTTATTATTATATCTGTTTCTAGTGCTCCATTCCCGAAATGTATTTATAGTCAACATTTATTTTGTGCTATCTGACATTTTGTCACACTGCATTCCGGGATTTCATTTTCTGTGAAAAATATGGCCAAACCAAGGTATGCTTATTAAATTAAAGCAGAGATTCTGAAACAGTCTTTACGTCAGGGAGTGTGATGACAATGCCTTAAAATGCTCCCTTTGTTGGCAGCTCACCAGGTTTAGAATCAGAATGAAACATCAAGAGACTGAGTGAAGTGAAACATCAAGGGGAGTGTTTTTCAAACAGCAGTACGCTTCTGTTGTTATTCTCTGAGACAGATGGAGTTGTGATATAAGCACCAGTAAAAATCACACACCCCGAGGCCGACACTCATATAACTACAATCAGCTGATCTGGAAACGGTATGCTCTTTGGACACACATCTGAGAGGATGGAGGAAAAACAGTTCTGCCTGATTGAGCAAACCCTCAGGCTTTAATCAAACAGTAATGAACAAAACTCAATGATCTCAACAGACAAATGTTTGCCATAAACACAACTTAATATATAAATAAATAAAATTTAAATACTTCTAAGAAATTATATTAGCAGTTTTTTCCAGGAATGTTTTGTTTAGTATGCAAACGTGACTCATAAGATCTTATAGATGAATCTTGTGACCTGAATGAATGAAAATCTTATTGCATCTTATAATATATAACCCCACCCACTGTGAAATCTCATTGGTCCAAAATGCCAAAATGAAAAAATAAAAAATAAATGTTGCATCTTTATGTAAAATATTTGTCACACGAATAAAACATACTAAAATGGAAACTGGTGTTAAGAAAGACTTATCAAACTCACCTTCACCAACCATTGACACTCCTATGGACATGCCCATGAATTTGCTTTTAGTCCAAACATGGGTGTTGACGCATATCTGCCGCTCTTTGCACTCGCAGTAGAATCCAGAGACCGGGGGGTGGTGGGACACCTGCTCAGCCACAAAACGTAGCCCGTAAGATCCTAACACCTCATTGGAGGCGGTCTGGGTGGAATGAGCAGCCGCAGGGGCTGGACTTGAGCTGGTAGTCCTGAGGGGTCGCACCTTGTCTTGCGGTACATCCCATGTGCATTGGAAGCTCTCCCCCAGAATGGGGTTGTAAGGCTTCTTGGCCACAGCACCTTTACGACCCTCGTGGAAAGCAGTCAAGTAGTATTCCACAAACCGGATCATGCGCTCCTCTGCTGTCGCTCCAGATGTGATGGCCAAAAACACATCTGGATGGGCCATGAAGTTGGCATACATCTCCAAAAGAGAGCGCTTTTCTAGGATGAATGTGGGCAACACCACCTGAGAAAAGATATAGGTATACATTATCTGACCAATATATAGCTGCTGCTGATTTGAGAAAACTTGAACAGCAGAGAATTAATAATCAAAAATCATAAAAATTGCACTGATCAATTAAAATTAATGGTTGAATCTCTAAATATTTGACTCAACCAATTATATCAACTCAGTACTATAATGAGCAATGATTCTGCTGAGGCTTTATCCAGAGCCGTTTTTATTGTTGGAGCAAAACAAAGTAACTGGCAATATTGTGCCTAAAATTACTTAATAACTTCTTGTTTATTGAATTTGTGTATTAACGCGATATCGCACTTGCAGGCTGTTTTTTGATCAGCTGATTGCTGATTTAGCTTTGCAGCTAAAAAACTAATTATTTTAAGCCACTGAAACACAATCAGCAGTGAAAGAGACTTTTTGCTCTGTGCACGCTGTCTGAGACTATTTCTGAACACTGTCAGTGAAGGGAGCGCAGGAGTACTGAACAGTTTTTTGCCGCTTGAAGCCTTGAATAGTTAAATATATGTCAAACACATGTCAAAATGCCAGTCCTTGCAAGTATCCTCGTAAACACAGTAATTTAAGTGAAAGCAAACATCTGAGAAAGAAAACACATGTGTAACAGTACAATGGAATGCGGGCAGCTCTTGAAGTGACAGCAGTCTGATATTTCTGCTGTCTGTCATTCATGTGAATTAAACAACAAAAAAGAGAAAATCTCTCACTGCTCTTGACTTAACCACTTTCATAACAATAAAGGGCTACTCCATCACAAAATTAAAATTTTGCCATTAATCACTTATGACTTTATTCAACAAATTCATCACTGTAACGTCATTTTGGGAGAATCGCTACACACAAATAGTGTACACTCTTCTGTGTCAGAAGATGTAGAGATATTTGCATGTAGAGATAATCTCCAAAATGGTGCTATGGTGACAAATTTGTTGAATGAAGTTGTTATTTTTGTTTTCTTTGTGTATTCTTGTTGCTTCATAATGTTACAGTTGAACCACTGACGGCAGATACAGTATTCTGACGAGTCAGTAGGACAATCACACGCCTCCCGGTTTTCATCCAAAATATCTTAAATTGTCTTCCAAAGAAAAAGTTCCAAAGTTTTACAGATTTTTACAGATCTGGAATGACATGGGGGTAAGTGATTAATGATAAAACCTTCATTTTGGGGTGAAGTAACCCTTTAATAAAATAGAAAAAAATATATTTAATTTACACAGTGAGGAATATGCAGTTTTTATACATTTGATTGGACTTGTAACCCAAAGGTCGCGGGTTCGAGTCCCAGGTCCAGCTGCAGGGATTGTGGGTGGTGGGAGTGAATTCCCAGCACTCTCTCCACCTTCAATACTGCGACTGAGGTAAGACCCTTGAGCAAGGCACCGTTCCCCCAACTGCTCCCCGGGCACCTCAGTAATGGCTGCCCACTGCTCCGGGTGTGTGTTCACGGTGTGTGTGTGTGTGGTTGTTCACTTCTCACTGCTGTGTGTGTGCACGTTGGATGGGTTAAATGCAGAGCACAAATTCCAAGTATGGGTCACCATACCTGGCCACAAGTCACTCCACTTTCACTTTCGATTACTTCATACAATGTATGTAGCATTTCTTATTTATTTGGTATACTGTACTTTTTTTTGTCCTATTGCTTGTAATTAGTTTCTTATTCTTAATTAATAACTGTTTATTTGTCTTTAGTGAGCTTGTTTTTTTTTTTTAATTTAGGGTACCCTTAGTTTAGGTGATACTGACACTGTTGACTAGAATTATGAAATTTCTATGGTATCAAAAATTGTAATATCATAAAGACCTTATTTTTAAGCAAAAATAACTATACTGTGATATTATATATATATATATATATATATATATATATCGTGATGCGATTTTGGTCATACCGCCCACCCCTGGTTTATATTATTCAACTTTATACAACATTATCTGCTGTCAGTGTAAACGCACACTGATGCTCACAAATTCTGACTCCATGGATCAATGCTCTGTCCGTTCCCCCTGAGGCCTACAGTACACACACATCACTGAACTTCATCATCTGAGCTATCCAAATGACTGCTCAAATCCTGCTGAACTATAAACATAAGCCCAAAAGGAAATGTTCCACTCGGGGAGACTAAACAAAGACGAGGTAGGTAGTAGAGAGAGAAACATATCACAACACTGAAATATTCCTCAGGATGATGAAGCGTAATTAGGACAATAATATCAAGACACCTCTCGACACGCTTGAAGTAGTCCATTAGATTCCCAATCACGAGGACGAATAGGAACATCAAATCAGATAACGTTTCCTGTTAACTGATTACGTAAAGTATAATTATGAAACTGAATTTACCCTGGGCTATGATTATGTTAATAATATTCTTCTTCACGTAGCGTGGCACATCCTCAATCTGTGTCCAAAGCTAGACAATGTCCATGCAAAACTTTAATACATAGAAAAAAGCATGAGATGAGGTCTGGTGGTTAACTAAATTAGTACATAGCATACTTTTTAATCTGAAGCAAGTTACAATGAGCTAAACTAACCCACACCTAAAACAAAGCTTTTTTCATTAAAAAAATAAATAAATAAATTGTTTATGGCACACAATGTGTGTGTATGCCACAATGTTCTAATAATAAAAATCTAATAATAAAGATTTCAAAATCGTAAAAAGCTTGTAAGCCATCCTTTGTTCCCTGAGATCAAGAGGATATAAATAGACTTGAGTGGTTCCTGTTTGTATATGAAAAGGAAGAGCGCATGTACACAAGTTGGGAATGGCCAAACTGTTTCACCAACATTTCAACTTCATGATTAGTTTGGGTGAGACTGCGAGTGTGTGTGTGTGTGTACCCGTGTGAGGTCCATGCCCAGTTTGAGTTGAGACAGCAGATGGAGGATGATGCTCCTCTGGTCATCCAAGACTCCGAGGTCTTCCTCCTCATTATCTTCTGTGTCTGTGACCTCCTCGCTGGAGTCCACCGATTCTGAGCTGGAGTTCTGCAAACACACACAAGACAATTTCCAAATGTTACTGAACACAAAATCACTTATTATTATCACTTAATATCACTTACTATTATATTATATTATTTAACCCAATTTCTATACCATTATAACCATAGCATAGCCGTATCCACCCCATAGGAAAAACAATCATATAATGGTTAATCATAATTATGAAACTGACAGTCTGAATGATAAGATCTTGAGTTAAAATTGACATAAAATGTATTCATTATGACTTTTTGAATCAAAACTATGTCATACAGTCAAATTTATGAGATTAAAAATTTTCATAAAAATTACTTTTTAATCTCATGATTTTAACTTTTTAATCTCATAATGACTTTGATTCTTTTACGAGTTTATGGAATATATA
>JAUMHE010000068.1:16359559-16412118 GCA_032359235.1 Enteromius mattozi | reverse complement strand
GAACATTGCTCCCCTGGGTGCCGCTAAATAGACTCCTAGGCTTGAAGGAAGATCGCACTCTTTGATATGAACCAAAATGAGACCACACTATGAGGTTTTCTATACATGCAGCAATGAGTATTTTATACAGGTCCGATGGAGCTCTCCCAACCTCATGCAATTTGATTCTCACAGTCTAATGGCAGTCCATTGTTCAGTCATATGAGATTTTACCACTGACTACCAGGTTACATAAGTCATACAGACCCTTATACACCCTTCTAGCAGTATATACACTTTATATACTGTACATACAAAGCTATAATATATAATGCTTATCATAATGCTTAATTGATAAATATAATGCTTATTTCATAAATACAGTAAAATTGTAATATTGTAAAATTATATTACAATTTAAAATGAACTGTTTTCTATTGTAATATATTTTAAAATGTCATTTATTCATGTGACTGCTGTTACTCCAGACTTTTGTTTCATTATTTTTGTTTAAACACAATATTTTTTTTCTTTGATGAGCAGAAAAAGAAAAGAGGAAAAAAGACACGCATATAAAAAGCAAATCTTTTGTAACAATGTACATGTCTTTACTGTCACTTTTATTCAGTTTAGTGCATCCTTGCTGAATAAAAGCTTTCATTTTTTTAAAAAAGTACATTTAAAAAAAAATTATAAACATTTTGAAATGGGACACAATTACATAATGGACCTTTATAAAAACCTAATAATACTCTACTAACAGTGCAGCAGACAATCAGCACAGTGAATAATAAAATATATATACTAACTTAAAAAAAAAAAAAAAAAAGCACACCAAGTGAAGAGAATACATGAAGCATCTGTCGCACGCATTATGGACTCAGTCATTAAATGAATAAATATAACACACTGGCAATGTAATATATTTGGCCTTAGGCAGATGATGAAGACCAGGCCCAGATGTGTGTGGTTTCAAATTACTTTGCTTATAATGTGATTAATCACAGAGACCGCAAGGTTTTTCCATTTTTTAAGAATACATTAGCAGCTAACACTGGCTTGTGTTATTAGACTGCCATTTGTCGGTCATATATTGAAAATGAATGCTAATAGAAGTCAAACAATGTTTTAGCCTCAAGGCTAAATTCCATTCCATTAAATCCGCGCTCTAAATTAGTGTATAACGCCAGTCTCTCCCATTTGTAAACACTCATTTTCAGATCTGACTAAAGTTATCATTATTCTGCCACTCAAGAGCACTGAAAATTACAATAAATAATTTGACACAACATCATCTGCCTGAAACAGTCTGCCGAATGCATATTACTGCATTTAAACATGCATTTAAATCTCTTTTAGGCAGCAAAACAAACATTACGCATCTTGAGGTGTGATTTAATAGAGTCGAATGCTTAAAGTTTAACTCTGTAAAGGTTAAACATACAAATCACTGAGTGTTCAGAGTCAGACAATAGTAGGAAACAGCGTGTGACATGCAGCGTGTTTTTGTCACATGATAAGCAAACTGACACACTCTTTTTTCCATCAGTATCATATTGTTTATACTTTCGTAAAATGATAAACCATACTATGTGGATAGAAGAGAAATAAGACCACGCTTGCAGACAGTATATGATTATGTCAAATGAGGTGTCACATGTATAGATCATATGCCTATATACAGCTACTTATTTTATTGCTCAATGAATTATAATAACCATAACCAACTAAAACTGTGGATAACAATACCAATTCTATACATAGGTACATGATTGGTCAAAATAGGAATGGGTAATGACCAAAATGTAATATCACGTATGAGTAGTGAGAGATTTTCTCTCTCTTTTGTTGTTTGTTAAACATGAATGACAGACAGAACACTAAAAAACTAAACTAAAATCTTGTAAAAATGCTATGGAAAAAACAGTTAATAGGTTAACGGTAAGTTCCCATTCTATATAAAAGAGAAAATGCTGTTAATTGTACATTTTTAGAAGTAAATAGAACAAATCAATGCCTAATTTACAGTCAAAAACTGTAAACTGATATTCCCAGAATTCCCTGCATGACACTCCACGTTTGAAAGAATTTTTTAAGGTTCATGTTTTTTAATAGTTTTTGTTATCAGTTATGTACGTTTAGGCTCTATATTACATCTTCTGTAGTTTAATGAATGTTTATTGCATTATTTAAGTGTCATGTTTGTTGCCATGCTGGTGTTTTGTGTTTGAATGAATGACTCTGTGCACTTTCTATATATTTGTATACACTTCTGCTTGTCGCGAAGCTACTTGTGATGAGATTTGATTCTTCACGTGGCTTTCTCTTTTACCACCACTTTTATGGTGGTTGTCAGTATGTCAGATTTTAATAGCATTGTGGTTTACATTCAAATTTTCTTGTTTGTAAATTACAATTTTACACTGAAAAATTTACAGGTTTTGGCCTTAAATGTGTTTACAGTTTTTCTGTATTATTTATTTAATTTATTTTTTTACAAAATTATTCTGCCAACCACAGCTGCCAATTTTTTTTGTAAAAACTACAGAATTTTTTTTTTACAGTGCAGGTATATTAGACTAGATCAAATATACTGTTACATGTTTTCTTCTTCAGCTGTTTGCTTGACCTAAATGAATGTATTTCCAAGGATACTTGCAAAGAAGGGCATTTAACTATTCAGCGGCGTCTTTACATGACAGCGCACAGACAGCAGACACATATATCTTTCATCACTGATTTCATTTCATTGACTTCACTTTTTTATAAACCACAATGTTTTAAAACACAGGCAAACAATAAGTTTTCATGACCATAAAGAACAGCAATGCCATGTGAGCATGTAACCACGATAGAGACAATAGTCCAAAATCTCTAACAGTTACCAGTTGACAAATTCCAACCAGTCAATCATGTCTACCAGTATATCGGCCACCAGTCCAGATCCACATTTACTCAAGAAAATGTCACAGAAATGACAACAATGCCATTTTGTTATTAGTGTGTTAACTATTAAAAATAATTTTCAGTGACTGAAATAAAGCTGAAAGTTGAAGTACTACAATTAATAAAACCAAAATGAAGATGGGGTCGCTTACTACCAAGCAAAGTCTCTATGATCTTCTGGTAACCATATATTCTCCTTTAGTGCACTGTAAGTCAGTGGCTTTAATTTACCTCTTTTATCATCCACCAAGCTAAACTGTGTAGAAAAGTAATAGCACATCTCTACCAATTAAGCCAAATCAGGACAAACAGGTATAAAATTGCTATTTGAAATGCCACCCATTACAATAAGCCTTATATGCAGTGTGATGAACTTTATTCTCTACTGAAAAGAGACAGAGAGAGTAAACAGCATCACAAATCTCAAGACTACAGGGGCAGTCTGTCATCGAAGTAGTGCCTGGAGAGGTCAGAGGAAATGGAGAGCGAGTCAGTCAGTACACAGAATGTGAGAGACAGAGACAAAGACAGGAAAGATGACAGAAGAAGATGCACTTACAGAAAGGACAGTTAGTACATCATCGATGACAGAGTGAACAAATCATAAGAGGACAGCCTCAAGACAAACATTTTGCTTTCTCAAGCAAGAGGGAGCGAAAAAGATTTAAAGGAAGGAAATGAGAGCACAGTGTGCCGAGTTAAATGTAACTGGGTTACCTTGGCACTGCCGTCTGAGTGGCGACGGGCACACAGCTGAAGATGGGTCATCCACATCTGCTGCTCACGAGCATCACAACCTAAAAGAAGACATGTGAACTATAAATGGCCACATCCATTCATGCTGTTCCACAGTTCATTTAATTCAATAAGCACAACGCATAACATAACATAAATTGTAATGAATATGATTATGTTCATTAAAAATAGTTGTTTGTTCATGTAAGCCTTATTAATAGCCATGCCTATTAAAGGGACCATACGACAAGAAATGCATTTTACTCAAACTTTTTTTAAATGTTAACATTCTTTTATCCTTATATCACAGGTTAGATGTCAATTGATATATGCAACCAAATGTTCCATATTTTATGACTTTTGGTGAATACTGACAAATTTATAGAGTGCTGCAGGGATGACATATTTTAGGATATGGATTTTTCCACTGGCTTTTGGATTACTGATTAGAATAAGCTTTGTGACAAACATTTACGATGGTTTTGTTTTGTTCATCAAGATCATCTTCACGAATGAATACAACTTTTACATATTTTTAAGCCAAAACTAAAAAAGCTCAAGTTAGGCTATAAATCATAAAATATCATTATGCTTCTGACAAATCCTTTTCTCTATTTAAAATCCACATGTTGTAAAATTTTAGATAGAGCCGTTTCCAAAATGGCAAGTATAAACATGAGGCTGTAAAAACATACTAAAGTAGAGATGAATTTGCCTTGATGACGTGTAATGTCCTGACAACCCGTAGTCCCATTTAGTAACCACTTTTTCAAGCCGAATCACTTAATCATGAGTGGCATTATTGATGTAGACTTATTTCAGGCATTTAACTAAAAGCCCATTCAAAAAGCCAGACTCCAGCACAATAGAACTGCAAGTTTATAGGTTTTAGAACTAGTTACTACAACCCTGCATATGAATCAGTTTGATGTTGCTTTTAAAATTCCTTTTTTTGTTGAGCTTGACAGTTCATGGTTACTATAAAGGATGACAGAAAAAGAAACTGTTATCTGGAATTTGTGAATATTGTTTAGAACGATCCCTTTGTGTTGCATGGAAAAAATAACAGCATATGTGTTTTGAAAGACACAAGGCTGAGTAAATAATATTTAAACATTTAAAAAGACATAACGAATACATATCACCATAAATCCCCATTAACATGTTTTCTGAAATGTTATGTTTAAATACGGAAAATTTGGTTTTATACCATTAAAGGTGCCAAAGAATGGATTGATATTGTATTTTAAATTGTTCTCTGTTATCTATTTAGAAGGTATGTGGCTTAAGTAAGGGCAAAATTGGTTTTTCATGTCCATTTACAACTCTAGGATTTGTCTTCAGAATGAAATGCTCTGTTTTGGAAGGGTCATGAATAATAATGTTGAGCTCTGCTCTGATTGGCTGTTTCACAGTGCAGCTAATTTCAACAGCTCACATAGCAGAAAAGAAACACAGGGAGAAAAATATATTATTTCAGTACTTTCTCTCACAGTTATATCCTTGGGTAATTATATAAAATGCGGGCATCAGGGAGCCACTATTAATATGCACGATTGCGCTTTATCACTTTTGCGATCATACGTGCTGTTTATACTAGTGAGGTGAGTACTTACCACATATTTTACAAGATCAGATGCTTGTCAGTGGTGCTTAGGATCTGTAAATCATTTGCCATCATCTTCAGTCATCTCTCCTTACTATGTTAATGTGGTAAGTGAAATCTTATGTACGGTAATGTACTGTAATGTGCTGCTAGCAAGCTAACCATGTCCCTTTAGTGGCTCACATTATTTTATTAGAACAGGTTATTTTCTTTTCGTGCCTTTCAGAATACAGACACCAATCCATCCCTGCACTTCACATCCCTGCACAGCCTGGAACATAATGTTTATTTCCATGATCTGCCATTTTCACTATTGTCTTGCTTGCTTCTTCACAATATCTGCAGAACATCAGGCGGCTGGTCTAGAACATGGGCAAGTATACGTTATGCAAAGGCTGGGGGCGTAGTGATCCCAACTGTGATGTCACAGTCGGCATTATGTTCAGATTCGCCCATTTTCAGTCATCTTTTATATTCACGAGATTTACACAAGGAGGAGGAAACATTGGTGTTTGAGACTCAGGGTACATCATTTCCATGTACAGAAGTGTTATTATTTACCTACACCAAGGTAAATACAGTTTTGCGTTCTATGGCACCTTTAAATATACAGGAATTTGCATACATTTTCAGAACAAAAATACGAACTCTGGATAAGACAGTTTTAATGTTCTTGTCATAAGAGACTTTTTTATTGTTTATATAGCAGGGATTTTATAGAGGTAATCACTTCATAAACTAAATTCCTTATTAACTCAAATACAGTAAACTACTGTATTCACGTATTGTATTTAAATGCTACTGAAAAGGAGATTTCTGGTGTTGGGCATGATAAAAAAAGTATTTTGAGAAAATACCCCCTAAAAATACTTGGGTGGCTTGTCTGTAACCCGGGGTAAGACTGAGAAGGTGTGAAATGAGAAAAATAGCACCTGAAGATTATCATTTCAGTATGCTGGAACACTGGGAACGGACGATACTCCGCCCGTGGCGAGGCTGTCAAACTACTGGGAATATTGCTGGAAGTGACAGCTTTTTTCCAGCGAAATCCATCCTCTCACAACCTCTCTGAAATTGCCTTTGTTACAAATGGCCGATTTGGCTGGTGGCATTTTGCTTGTAAACTCCTGACACAGTCTAAATGAGCTCTTAGAGCCGCCTCGGACCAAAAGAGAATTTTGATGTAAAACCATCATAAAAGTTTGTGGCATACACTGAATGCCAACCGTGAAAAGACTCCTGGCGTACTTGAAACGACAAGACAGAAACAGAGAGAGGGGAAAGTATAGAGATCTAATCTGACAAGGAAGTTGCTGCCAGGAAAGAAAGAGTGAACGTGGACAACTAAATCACAGATAAAGGGGGATGCCTGCGGGAAAAAGAACACATATCAAAGAGATACTTCTTTACGAGACGTTGCGCGAGACAGTGTGAGGAGACACAAGTTAAAGGAGAATGGAGGTGGAAGGGATCAAATGGCCATGTTCAAAGCAAAAGCAAAGGATTGAAACCCTGACGAGGGAAAGACGCTCACCCCGCAGTTTGAAGAAATCTCCATTTGCAGCACAGACTGTGAACATATAGGGAAACTCATCGCTTGGGGCCACCGAGGAGCCGATGAGGGGCAGGGACCCTCGTGGCTTCTGGTTCTTACTGTGCTCGTTGATGAAATACTGAAGCTGGCCGAGCTCAGGGTCCAACACAAAATACCTGCATGATGAAAAACAGGAGAACAGGGTTATATATCAACAAACCTAGATTTTGACAGCGTTCTTAGCAGTTGTTTTGCATAGCTATGTGGCTGATAGGTGATTATGTTGGTTGTCAGGGTGCTGCTATTCAGTTGCTAAAGTGCTTTTATTATGCATTGCTATGTGGATGCTTTTGTGATCTTGTTGGTTGCTAATGTGTTGCTATGTGGTTACTAAATGTTCCGAATAACTGCCCAAATTTAGGGATGTAACAAAAAGATTATTTTCTTATAACTGATTCATGTGATGTTTATTAGAACAATTAATGGACTAATTGTATATTATTTTGATGATTAATCAGTAGGTTTTGATCAATTATTCAGCTTTTGCAATTAGCTGAAATATTGAGTTATAAATATTCTATTCTAGCTCCACACTGGAGAGCTGCTTTATAGCAGTCATTTTTTTCTACTTTAAAGCTGCTTGCTTTAAAAGCAGTTTTTGTACAAAGTGTTATATAAGTAAAATTTAAAGCTGGTGCAAACATCCAAATTGCTATGATCAGATGTTTCTTAACTGCTGCTTTCAAACTCGGGATGCCTCAAGCGCAATGATGCTATTTGTTGTCACGCCGCTTTTGGCACCATAGCATTTATTTTGTTTTTGAGAGGAACGTGTGCAGATCATATTTGCTTGGTTATATCAAACTGGGAAATCAAAAATGTTTTCCACCTTTTTAAAAATCACATTTCTGGGGTATGTTTCATATGTTTAACCCATGGCAGCAGTATAAAAGTTGCCCAGTTCCACTGAAAAAACACAGATATGGCAACACCGTCGCTGCTGTCAGACTAGTGGTTAGTGAACTGACAAATAGTGCAACTGGCAACCCAAGTTCGAGTCCCTTTGCTAATCCCACGTTTTTTCTTTTCTAAGCCCATGTCTTTTGCTACAACACCACACTGGACAAATTGTGTTATTGCAAGCCCTTAGATTAGGTCAAATTAAATCAAATGACTATTTAAAAACAAAAATATTTTCCACAACATATTATTTTTTGTCAATAATGTCGACTAACCATTTCAGTCCTAACTTCACTGTTTATGTTGGATGCCAAGGCGTTGTTATGCAGTTCCTAAAGTGATCCGTTTGGCTTTACTCTGTTGATATGGGGTTCCTACCATCTTCTTGTTGGTTGCCAGAGCGTAACTCTGAGTTTGTGGATTCTTTCCATCCATTTTATTATATGCCAGGTAGGGCTGCACAATTAATCAAATTTCTAATGGCAATTACAATTACAGATGCCACAATTACTTAATCGTTCAAAGCGGAAATATATCGTTCAAAATCCACTTATGTTATGTGTTCTTTTCTTTCTACATGCTATCTATGAGGGTTTTTGCACTGTTTTAATTTCAGTTTAAGTATAGCATTATAATACTATGCATAGTTTTAATTTTTTTTTTTTTTTTTTTAAGAAGCCAATTCAGTGTATAGTTCACATTTGAGGCTTTATTACTACAGAAAAGCGATATGTTTTTCAGTTGTTTTATCTCGTTTATCTTTATCTGAATATATAGCATGCGGCTGCTTCAAGCAATGATATAAACATCATTCACTGTAAATTGTGATGATCGTAATTAATAATTGCAATTACAACTTCAAGGGAATAATGCAAGGTTAAAACACAAAGTCTTTTTATTTATTTATTTTTATTTATGTCTGTAAAAGAAACATGAAAGTTACAATATATGCTGAAGTTTATTACTTAAAGGGTTTGCTAAAAAGTATGAGCAATAGTACCAGTGATGTTTGCCTTAGAAAACATGACTACACACAGCACTGTCCTCAACAAAAAAACAAATGAGAGTTTTTACGGTGGCCATTATTACTGTCTCTCTCCTTTCCTTCTCATTATTCGTGATGCATTACATGCCACGTCTGGTTCCCCACTAACAGAGCCAACCAGAGAGGTGCTTTATACGGGATCGTAACTCCGCAGGGAATGGATTGTAATCATGCGGTTTGGGTGCTATAACACAACAGTCACCCTCTCTTAGTAAAAAATGGATGTGCTGCCAATTTCATTTCCACGGTCTCTCTGATGGGGTCTCTGAAAGCTAGACAAAGGCACATCATTATTTTAAAAAGCAGCTAAAAGTATGAAGATCAAAGCGGCAACAAGTGCATTGCTTTTGATGGCGGAGGACAGGTGATCGCTGTGGACCTTTGGTGACATTTGCTTACATAACCTCTTCCCCAGTATGATTCACCACCAAAAAGACACTGTGTTATATATCCCCTCACCCTTAAAAAAACATTATAACATTATAACAATTTAACATCATATTAAATATACTTGAATATAATATGATTTATAATAATTCTGACTAAATTACTAAATAAAAAAAATAATATTTTTTTTTATGTACTTATGCTGGTTCTGCACAATACAGTAAAACTGTAGTAAAGACTATTTCAATGTTATTTAAAAATGCATGGTACTTTAAAGAACACCCTGGCATATTATGTGACATGATCAATCTCTAACCGTGCTAACATGTAACATACGCTCAGTGGTAAATTGAAATCTGTGATAGCCATTCTCTTAGCGGTTCTATTCAGTTATTTATTCTCTCCAAAGTCCAATTGTCATCAGGTCAAAGTATTGAGTGGTGTGGAAACCTCTCTCTGTCAAACACACACCCACAAATCATTAAGCACTAAACAGTGACTAGTGCTGAGGTTAACGTGAGGGCTATTTCTGAGCCATTGCGGAGGGCGGGTAACCCTCCGGTCCTGATGCTCGTTATATGCTTGGCCTGTTCCCCCATCGATCGCTGGACTAAGCAACAGAATGAGCACAACATTATGGATGTGAGGGATTTCCCATCACGGATGAGTCATAGTCTCTCCCAGATGAAAGAGCCTTAACTGTGGGCTGTGCTGCACTCAACCCTGCAGCACACACAACCGTGAAATCTGACAAAAACAAAAAACCTCCAGCTTTCAATGAGAGCCTCTTGCTTTGGAGTGTTTCTGCATAGCTCAGCTGGTAAAGAGCTCATTTCACATTTAGATTCCTGACTACAAATAGACCCTTTCATTATAGGAAGGTCCTTTAAAACAGAGGAAAATATAATGAAATCTTGAACTTTCAGACCACTGATGTCGGTTTCCTGCATGCAGGAGACTTTCTTAATTCTCTCTACATTTTTATTTACACTAAAATTCTTATATTACGCACAGAAATAACCTTCATACTAATGCAGTTTTACTATACTATGCAAATCTGCAATGAGCCTGTAGGATAAGTCAGATCATAAGAGAATATTACATAACACCAGAACTTAGATAACAGTTTGGCAAACTAAGGGGTGTGATCGGCATCTTCCATCTCAAAAGATTTATATAGATAGATAGATAGATAGATATAGATATAACCAGACACTTTGCTTGTTCATGCATAATGTCATAACGGATAGAAATATTTATTTTTCACTATTTTATACTGCTATCTCTGAGAAAACTTAAACAAACACGATCTTTAAGTAGGTGGATAAAGCTGTCCAGATGTTCAGCATCTACAGGGGAGAAACCGAACAAATGTAAACATATAATTTAATTCATGCATAGCGTCATAATGCACTGAAATTCTGTTTATTGCTGGAAGATGACGTGTCTTCATCCTTTGAACCAGATACTGTCACGGAAATTATGAAATGATGTGATCAGAAATGCCCGGCATATAAAAAAAAAAAAAATCAGTACTCTACTTCTACCATGAAAAACATTTGATATCCTGTATGGGTTTAAAAGTTGTCAAGTGTGAACAAGCGCCAGAAACTCTTTACCTGTTCTGCCAGCCTTGTAGTAAATTGGTGTATTTGTTCAAAACCCCCTCCAAGTGTCTCTTTTGGGTTTGAGACGGGTGAGTGTCCGAGACAGCCCCTGCTCCTGGACTATACGAGCCGCTTCTTGCCTGTCTGTGTGCGGGATTCCCCAGATCCGCGGACCACTTTCCTTTACTGCTCCCTGAATGCGACACGTTCAATGATTTTTCCATGATTACTCCAAACTCTGGATCACGCAATGTGACGGTTCAAAATCCAAAGCACAGTTTCAAAAGCAAAACAAAGACACTGCTGAAAATGATCATCGTACGGAGAGGAGGTGACTGGAGAGTACTTTCATTTTTCTCTTGCTGGCTTGCCTTGGACTCTTTAATGGGCTTCTCCGTGTTTCCATTGGAATCAGTGTGTGGTCACTCCCCTCCCGCGCTCCACCGACGGGAATGCTGCAGCTCATAGGCTACACCAGAAAGGCGCTCGTGAAAGTGAATAATATGACGGTTGAACGTAAATCCACGCCCCCTCATTATCATACGTCCGGAAAGCAGCGTTAATAATAGGTTGTTTGCCCCTGACGTCACTGCTGTGGCGCGAAATTCAGCTGGAGGGCAGGAAGTGATTTTTCTCCATAAGAATCACTAGGAGAAAGTCAGAATGCCTATGTTTTGTGCGGTGTATGGATGCTCAAATCGGTCTAACCGAGAAAAAACGAAGAGCTTTTATCGTGTACCAAAAGGAGAAAATGTGAAGGAACTGACTGAAATGTATGTTTAAATAAAAAGTATGTTTATTGTCATGTAACATTAGCAAAGTTAATTACAAAATCTTTGCAGGGGGGAGACTTATTGCTACTGTGTTGTTCTCTTTAGGCTGCCCTAGTGCTTTAAATAATATTGAGTCCATAGACTGGGCTCCTACGCTTAACCTCGGTTATCAGAAATGTAGGCTCATGTCAGAAGCATCACGTAAACGAATGGAGAAGATGAAGTCTAGAGACGATCAACATAGACACTCAGAAGCTGCAGAGGCCTTGCTGGATCTCCATGAGTCAGCTGAGAACACAGAGCAAGAGGACAACACAGAGATGTTACGCTATCAACAAGGTAAAGTAATTATATTAACATGTTTTGCCAGGATTTCTATAAAGCAGACAATATACAAATAGTGCATATAACCTTTGAATTAGGCTTGCACAATAGATAATTAATTCTCTGTGGACTCACCTGGGTATATAAAATGTGTAGTGTGTAAAAATATGCATCTACAAATTAATTAGAACAGCTAACTTGAAACTTAATAAGAATGCTGATCACTAAGTAGAAGAAATAGATGACAATTCATGTCATTATTGACAGAGCAATTTGAATAACTAATCCCTCTCCCTGCTGTCATGTATTGTATGCAGATGCAGAATGCCAGACAGACCTAAGCGTGGATGACATTGAGAGAATGGAAGATGTTCTCAAGCATACCACAGCAGAGCTGGGTGATCTTAGAACTAAAGCACTTGGCACCCAGTTCAGCCAAGAGTCTTTTCAGAAGAACGAAGACTTGACAAAGTTTTACACTGGACTCCCTAACTTTTTAGTTTAAAAAAAAAACCACAGAAGTATATAACTTGAAATAATAAACATCTTACATTCAAATTTGTGAATAAAACAAATACAATTAATACAGTTATTTAAAGAATATAAACATGTATGAATTTGTCAATTTGCAGATATCAACTTATGATCACCTACCTAAGTATCATTATTATTTTAATTTTATATTTTCTGTATTATGTGTTCTTTGAGAAGGATATTACACTAATATGATTTTTTTTAAATGATTTTTGAAAAAAAAAAAAACATTTAAAAAGTTTTTATTTTTTTAAATAATCTGTTTTGTGTTGTTGCATATTGTCGTTTTTTAAACAGATTATAATTAAATGTCCTGGTCTTTGGTAACATCATATCAAATCTGCATATAAAGGCATTTGAACAGTAGCTAAAACCGAGAGGAAGCGAGAAAGAAAGAACAGCATTATGCAGATTTTGACCTCGATACGGTATTTCTTTAAAACTATGAGTAGGCTATGCATTAATATAATAGATATTAATGTAATGTGCCATTAAGGAATATTAACATTAACACAATTATAAGCTTTACCATATAAGTAGAGTGAATAATTAGTTCCACAGCTTATGAATTGCGGTATACAAATAAACCTGGCGGTCTGTGTCATGGTTTTTACAGCGACAATTTTAGACAGCGAAAAGTAAGTTTACCTGTGGAAACAAACGAAAAACTACAACTCCCAGAATCCCCAGATATTGTTGATGACGCAGTCAAAAGTCGACCGACACGTTCCCTCCCACCGACTAACTGCTTGACTTTATAGTATTATTACCTATATTGTTTACTTGAAAGACTTATCCACTTGTGGAAAGCAAAAGTGGTTATGGCTGCTCCGCTGAAAGTATGTATTGTCGGTTCAGGAAACTGGTGAGTATGAACGTGTAATGATTATATATGATCAATATGTGATTGGTAATGGGATTAATATACAGAACATATGGCGTGGACCAACTGTTATTGCTCAGACATGACTTTCTCAGATTGGAGAACAAGTTTAATTCCGTATAAAAAAACAGCGGTTACAGCGAGCTGATATTCAGATCCATATGTTAAGCATTATTATTCTGAGCAAAATCAAGTGATTAATGACTTAACTGTATTGATCTGAAGATCTGCATGCTGTATAACCCTCATTTGACTGCAGCTGGCAAAGCAGCTTCTCAGAGTTGTAAACCCTGCTTGGAATGTCTGAGTGAACTGCTGTTTTACAACAGACTGGCATTTTGATTAAAGATATTGTTGTGTTTTTCTGTGCCAAGGGGCTCTGCAATTGCAAGAATTATTGGCACCAATGCACAGAAACTCCAGCGCTTTGCCACCACAGTCAGGATGTGGGTTTATGAAGAAATGGTCAATGAGAAAAAGCTCTCTGAGATCATCAACACAGAACACGAGAATGTCAAGTACCTTCCAGGCTACAAACTCCCAGAGAATGTGGTAAGACAGTTCCCTAGTAGTTGGTAAATAATAATAATTGCGGATATTAAATAATTCCATGTTTGTGATTTTTGTAGAGAAATAATGGTAAATGTTGTGTAAAATAATACGTACCTGTAAGTGTCATTTGCGGGTTTTTTTTTTTTTTGCAATTTAATAATAGATATAACTGCAAACAAATGAAAAGTTTTTCTTATTTACTTGCTTGCCATCTGTTGACTATCATTTGAAACCAAATCCTCTTTTGCATACCATTCTGCATAAATATAGTCTAGTTCAAGCTTGCTAGGGTGTGGATATAAGCATCAGATTTCTGGTGTTTCTCTTGTAGGTTGCGGTGCCGCAGCTTCGGGAAGCTGCAGAAGGTGCCGACCTACTGGTGTTCGTTGTCCCTCATCAGTTTATCCGGAAACTGTGTGATGAGATGGTGGGCTGTGTTTCGGATAAGGCTCGTGGAATTACATTAATCAAAGTAAGAACGCTTTGCATTGTGTATAACTAATGCTTTTTGAAGCTGGTTTTAAAAAGGTTTTGTCATTGTTTAATTTGAACCTGATGCAAATTCAAAACTAACTTGTTACCCTAGTTTTTAACTAGATAGTGGGTGTCAGTTAGGCAGTAATTGGTCTAAAAATAGTACTTTGCTTCAAAATGCAAATAAATGTTATTTTTAATGTGTTATGGAAGGGGGAAAATGTGGTCTAGACACCTTTTCTCCTTCAGTAATGTTATCAAATTAATTTTAAAATAACTGATATAAATGTATTTTTAAGTTTAAAAACAGAGATAGTTTACTACAGAGATATAAAAAAATGTTGCACTCAAAATGAACTTGTCTTAAGTAACTGAAGGGCTATAGATGAGCATAATGATGATTCTTCTCCAAATGCATTTTTTTCATAATGAACCAATGAGTTACCATACAAACAGACAATAATTTATTCCCATTGTGCAACAGTAATGAATGCCACAATATCATTTTTAGACAAGCAAAATGGAACAAAATGTCCATAACAAATGAAGTAATTGTATAAATAATTAAATAATATTGCTGTATACTTTCTGTATTATACTCAGCAATGTGCAATAAAATGCTTCTCACGGCAGTTTTGAATTTAATATTGCAAGTTTTGGTCAAACCTTACTTGTCCTCTTCCATACAAACAGGCCGTTCTGGAATGAACAATGCTGAGAGGTCTCAGACTTGATATCTTTTTAAAAGTGCACCATATGTGGAGTAACTCATGGGTAAAAAAGGCCCTCTAGCCTGCTGGCACATCTCTTTGTGTGCAATTTATCTCCTGGTGCCAGTTTGTCTCTCCTGTTACTGGCTGTGCCGCACAGCGCTTCATCTCTGCAGTTATACCTCACCAAATTAGATTTATCCTTTCCACTTCACTATTTGAAAAGCAGCCTAGTTTTTTACAGTGTTACCTATTTCATTTTAATAGATGTGGTTTTGTTTGTTCTCTTTTTCATATTACTTCCCATTTCTTGTGCACTCATTTCACCTCCTTTTATTATTTTTGTTCTGCTTTGGTGTTTCTCCTCATTTTTTGAGTCATTAGGCAAAGATGGTCCAAACAGCTGTGCTCCAGAGTTATATCTACTGAGGGGGAAATAGTGTGATGCTACATTAAAGAAAAAGCATTTGTGTTGATGGACATCTTTTTTTACTTCTTTGTAGGGCATTGATGAAGGACCAGAAGGATTGAAGCTCATCTCTGATATCATTCGGGAAAAAATGGGCATTGATGTCAGTGTCCTGATGGGGGCCAACATTGCCAATGAAGTGGCAGCTGAGAAGTTCTGTGAGAGCACCATTGGTGAGTGAAAAGTGTTCTGCAGTTACTGCATTCTAGAAAATAAACATGCTAAAAAGCACCGGGGGCAAACACAACAGGCCTTTTTTTCGATCCACAGGCAGCAAGGTGTTGGAGAACGGCATCTTGTTCAAAGAGCTCCTGCAGACGCCTAACTTCAGAATCACTGTGGTGGATGATGCTGACACAGTAGAGCTCTGTGGAGCCCTCAAGGTAAATATCAGTCTTGTCTCGTTGCTCATCCCAAGGGAAATATCTTGATTCTGGCACCTGAGATGCAGGGCTTCAGGGGCACAATTCAGACATCTGTGCAAAGCTTGCATGGCTGAATTTACAATTAGATGTTGTAAGGCTGCTGTCTTCCTCGTAAATACATTGTAAAAATCATTGTAATATTGACAGGCTTTGACAAATACTCTGGGTTATTTACAGCTTAAAGGGTTAGTTCATTCTGTTTTCATTCACTCACCCTCATGTCCCTCATGTTCTAAACCTGTATGACTCTCTTTCTTCTGTGGAACACAAAAGACTTTGAGACATGTTTCAGTGGTTTTATTTTTATCCAAACAATAAAAATCAACGGTAACCAAAATAACTTGGTTGCCAACATTCTTCAAACATCTTTCTGCAGAAAAAAGAATAACATCATACATGTTTGAAACGCAGTGAAAGTGAGTAAATGTTGTTGTTCCAAACCCGTCACAATAGAAGAAATGTTGAATAAACAATGAACAGACAACTATTTTTTTCCCATGTAATGAAAGTGAATGTAAATTGTTAAATGTAAATTGGAACTGTTTACTTCCAAAAAGACAAAAAAAGCAACATTAGAATATACAAAGTAGTCTATATGAGTCTTCTGAACACATATGATGGCTTAGTTTGATAAACAAAACTGAAATGCTTTCCCTTTTGGTGAAAATGAAAAAAATGTGGACTTCTATAATGTTTTTTATATATATATATATATATATATATATATATATATTACTGTATAAATAGCCTAGAATATTATTTATATTCAAGGTCATTTTAGCTGTCAAAGTGCAAATTTTAACTCTTACTGGCATCCATTTTAATTATTATAGGACATATTAATTCTTACTTCTGTGTTTCCCACTGTTTTAGCATATTAGAATGATTTCTAAAGGATGACGTGACAATGCAGACAAATAATGGCTGCTGAAAATGTAGCCTTTCCATCACAGGAATAAATTACATTTCAAAATATATTAAAATAGAAAACATTTATTATAAATTGTAATACTTTTTCACAATATTTCTGTTTGTTACTGTATTTTTAGTAAAATAAATGCAGCCTTGGTGAGACTTCTTTCGAAAAACTCTTGAATGGTTGGATTTGTGCTTTTGGCACTTAAAAAAGTTCAGACACTAATTTGTAGCATATATATGGAAAGTGCCATACACATCGCACCATTCTGCCATTCTAATAACTCTTAATTCCTTATTTCACTCTGTTTTAGAACATTGTTGCAGTGGGCGCAGGCTTCTGTGATGGTCTGCAGTGTGGAGACAACACTAAAGCAGCTGTTATTCGGCTGGGATTGATGGAGATGATCGCCTTCGCCAAACTCTTCAGCAAAGACGATTCTGTATCCTCTGCCACATTCCTCGAGAGCTGCGGCGTGGCTGACCTCATCACCACCTGCTACGGAGGAAGAAACCGGCGCGTGGCTGAGGCTTTTGCCAGAACAGGGAAGGTAAAAGAAAACCGATCCATTTTAGCCTTTCATCACTCGCCTGATGGAATGTAATGTACGTTTTATGGATTGAAGGAAGACACTGAACATTAGGCACATTTGCTGATGCAGAAAAGATCAATACAGATTTCTTTTTCTTTCAGAGCATCGAGGAACTGGAGAAGGAGATGTTAAATGGACAAAAGCTTCAGGGACCATTGACTTCTGCTGAGGTCTATCATATCCTCAAACAGAAGGGCCTAGTGGATAAGTATGTGTAAATGTTTTTTGGTTGTCAGTGCTTCTAAATATAGTCATAATGATATATATTTACAATTGCCTTTATGTCGGTTGACATGCTCCTGAAATGAAGCTCATGTTGGTGACACATGTTTAAGTACCAATTCCACCCAACTCCAAACAATTACAGAACTTTATATATTAAATTAAAACCTAAAATAAAAAACATTTGATGAAAAGTTACACACTTCAAACACTTATTACAGGAAGGGTAATCCTGTTTTGCATGATTATGTTGATTGGATTTGCCTGATTTTATAGCAACACTAAAGAGATCTGACTTTGGACTTGTTTATTGAATATTCTTATTTTAATGCATAAATTATCCCCTGTGGATTTCAATATGCATTAAAAAGAAGAAAGACATTTCCAGAGTGAAGATCTCTCTCTCTATCTATCTACAATCTTTGTATTTGGTCACAGAACCTGGATTTGTAAAGTTTATTTGTACCATAAATATGGTAAAAAAAAAAATAGTGTACAGTAACATTTTAAGTTATAAAAACACAAATCCCACATTCTAGTATTAAAATGCACTACCATTCATGAGTCTGGGGTTGGTAAGTTTTTTGTTTTTGTTTTTTAACAGAAATTAAATGCATTTTAAAAATGTGCTAAAAATAGAATTTCAAAATTATAACATGATTTTAATTACTTGTTAATGCTATACTTAGTAATGATAATGTTTAGTTATTTTTTTTTTCCTTAGATAAAACATTATCTAACATTTGCTACCATTCAAAAATTTGGGGTTAGAATTTTTTTAAGAAGAAATTAATATTTTTATTTAGCAAGGACACATTAAAAATTACAAAGGCATTTATAATATTACAAGAGGTTTCTATTTAAGATAAATGCTGTTTGTTTGAGCTTTCTATTCATTGGTGAATCCTGAAAGAAGGTGTATCTACAAAAAATATTTAGCAGAGCAACTGTTTTCAACATTAATAATAAGAAAGCACCAAATCAACATATTGAAATGATTTCTGAAGTGTCATGTGACACTGAAGACTGGAGTAATGACTGCTGAAAATTCTGATTTGCCATCACATGACAAAATCAATAGGACACTAATATTTATCATATTTATGGAAAGCGCTGGATACCTTGCACCATTCTTCATCTAGCAGACAGTGTCTTATTAAGGGTGACTTTTCTACTGTGGTGTCAGTCCACCTAAGGGCAAACTGGGGGCTAAATGACTTGCTGTAGGGCGCACGTTCTTTATCTAGATGCATTTTCAATATTGGTGACATCTCACATCTACATTATTCTCCAGGTTCCCACTGTTCACGGCTGTTTATCAGATCTGTTTTGAGGGCAAACCAGTTCAGGACATGATCACCTGCCTGCAGAGCCATCCAGAGCACCTGTGAGAGTCCCTCAGTTTCCCCTTCTCCACCACCATCCTTTGCTCTGTTAGATGGTCCTACCTCCAACATTTCTCATGTTCTTCTTTTTTTTTCTTTTTTTTTTTACTTAATATACTCATACAATGCTATATTGTAAAGGTCTATTTTTTTTCTCCCAGGTCCAATTCTACACTAATGGTTAGGCTTGAACTCAGGGGTTTGTGTCCAATCTAGCAGGTTTTGTGGCTTTCATACATGACAATGTACTCAAAAAGATTTTTCAGAGAAGCCATGTGTTGTTATCTATTCAGTTTGAGCCTACAGGGCATTTTTAACTCTTTTCTCTCTGTCTGACTGCCCTCTTGTGGATGGCCCACAATATCACCTCACTGACAGAGATGAAATGCCTCTTTTAAATGATGATAGAGAGCTCATATAGAGGCTCACTACACGTTCATATTGAGAGCAAGCAACACGACACGACTAGAACGCCTCCGTTACAATCTTTAAGATCCAGTAGAACCAGCATAATACCAGTTTTTGATACTGTTTCACTTCATTTAAGCTAGGTTTAAAACACTCACTATTTCAATTGTAATTGCTTAGTTTCATACTGATAAGTGTTGAAACTGATATTTACACTGAACTTTTTGGGTCATGGTAGATGAAGTATAGCTAGATTTCTGTAAAGATGCCTTTTAACTCCTCACTGGTCAGAAACAGCTGTCACAGGTCAACGAGTACTTGAAATGAGATTTTGTTTTGTCTTAAAAGACAATATGTTCTATAAAAGGGGCTTAAATCAGTCACCTCAGTTTCCCAGCAAAAGGTTAAGTGCTTTCAAGACAGCGGGAACATAAAAACTTGTTATAGAATGACATAGTTGTCTTTACTTTTTATCATGTTACAGTAGAAATAACAGTGTTGCATATCTAAGCTTCAAGAATGCGTTGAAACCTCCAATCATCGGATCACTAGATAGTAACTATTTTAGCATCCTGATCAACTACCATATCTACAGTTCCTGTTGTAATAACTCTGAAGATTAGCATTAAAATACTAATGTAATCTTTATTTGTACTATGAAAAAAAGGAAGGAATGATATAGTAAGATCTGTGGTTTTCAAATGAAGGAGTGTATTACAGGAGCAGCCAGTGTTTGAATCCATAATGGCCTTCTTTCTTTTTAGCACTATACTGTGCTCATAGATCTGTTAGGTCATGCCTAACTCAAGACTAGGTCTTAGCATGTATCCGTTACAGTGTGTGTCATTTTTCCTGTTATTTGTATTATTTTCAGTGTTTATGTAAGTTTAATTCAAACTACAAGTATAAAGCTGTGGAAATGTTGCTGTGTACTGAGTCTAACACTCCAGTGGATTAACTATATATGTTTTCATGTTGATATATGAATCCGTCCTGTTTTTTTCCTCTGAGAATGTGATCATTTTTACAAGTTGTGTGTCTAACAGATGTGAACGTTGAAACAAATTCTGCTTTTGAAAAAAAGTAACCAATAAATTAATCTCTGTGCTAAGTATTTGTTTTATTAATTCTTTATATTAGTTGAAAGGTGAGCAACGTTGTTACTGCAGCATTTTAAGATCTTAAAGTAGCATAAAATAGTCCCATGTTAGGCTGTAGCCCACAAGGAACAAAGGAACTGAAAACTACATTAAAATTGTTGTTTATGAACTTAAGAAATCACAAAATGAATTGTGGTTATTTTATGTTCCTATAGCACTACCGGTTCCGAATATAAATATAGAAAGTTGTGTAATATTGTATAGGGGTCCTTTAAATATTGTTTTAGATATTAGGGTGACTTTTGAGTAAAAAAAAAACATTAAGAACCAAAACAAACAAAGTTATTTGTATATTAATATCAGTGTATATTTTATGTGCCAACTACTGTTGGTTCTATTTAGTCCTTTTTCCTAAAGTGTAATATTAATCAACCTGATAATGTTAAGTACCCTATTTACATTTTTAATTAACATTCCTTCCTGAACACACGATTTATATTCAAGACACTTTTTTCAAATTTCAGTTGCAGCACAAGATGAATGGTGATATAAACGTTTTATTCCAGAATGCATGTTTTTTTTTCTTTTCTCAAAATGTATTCAATAATAAAATACAACCCCAAATATCCCAGAATCAGGGACTTTGAGTGTCGACAGTTTGCAAAACAAAAACCTAAAACAAGGAAAAGGAAAGTGAACAGCTCCTTTACAGAAGCCATATCTATACATCCTGCTGGATTTCATAGCGATATCCATGAAACACTTCAGAGCATCTTTGAAATCAAATTCTGTGCTCCACGTTCTATCATATTTGCATTTCTAATTGACAAGTGATGTTTCTCTGTCGATCCATCATCATCATAGTCTTTCTAAAGTGTCATTAATGACAGTTATGATAATGCAAAATAAATCATTTATTGTTAACTCCTACTTAATGTTGAAGATGCTCCAGAGGCTCATAATAACTCATATGTTTTAAAAATTACATCATTACAAATAAGCTGCATGGATTTGACCAATCTCACAAACATCTATTTTACACACACATACAAAGAAATATATATTTTTAAAAGAGCAGATTGATCTTTGCAAGAAGCAGTCCAAGACAATCTGACTCAAATAGATGCTTTTATCCTTATCAAACTAGTCTTCCTCGTCATCATCATCATCATCATCACCCCCAAAAGACAGCAAGCTGTTGTTCTTCACCTTCACACCAGCTTTTGACTCTTTCTTTTCCCCATCCTCACTTTTCTTCTTCTTGCTAGAGCTGGCAGTAATGCCCTCGAATTTATCAGAGGAGCGTTTGGCAGGCTTCTTAAAGACGATCTTCCCATCTGGTGGAGGCTGTTCATCTGGAGAAAATGAAAGCATTTGTTTTAATGAATGACTTTATACTTGCTGAACACCAGAACATTAAGGAAGACCGGAGTGATTTTTTTTACTTCTTTTTTCTCATAACTCCCATACTACTACACATCTACCTGCCATCCTTTGATACAAGAAACATTTATATGTGCCAAATAGTGAATAATATTAAATTTAAAATGTCAGATATAATCAGAAGTCAAATATTAAAACAGGGATATAAAACACTGGTTCAATCTGTCAATGTAGTCTACAATGTTAATGTTACAATAGTTTTATTTCATAACTTTTGAGAACAGCCACTAAGCAGTTTAAATATACAAAACGAGTGCAATTTCACAGCAAGTCCTTCAACAATCACATTCTGAGCAACAGTCATCTAATGACCAATTTATAATCTAAATATATATTAAGATTAAATACCGCTATTTTAGTTTCATTAAAATTAATCTTTTATTCATAGTATTTATAACATATTTTAATATGAATACTGTACCACTATTTATAGTATTAGATTTATGAAAGAACTAAGCTATGAAATGTTTAAATAATAGGCAATATTTATTAAATGTGCACCTTTACTTTATTTATTTATTAAATGTAATTTCATTCAGACAATTATTGCATTTTGAGTATTTTGGTCAAACATCATATATGGGTCGATGATGAAAAGCTCTGAACTGCATTAAAAGATATGATCTCTACTTTTGGTCTCTGTGCATTACCCTTGTCTGAATCCTTTGTATCTTTTTTGACTTTCATAACCTCTTCAGCACTCAGATCTCCCTTTTTCAAGACCACGACCTGCGGCATCTCGTCCTCCCGATCACTGTCACCACTGTCTTCATCCAACTGCGGCATCTGCTGCATCTGCAACAACAGAAACATTTATTTAGTACTCGATGTTATACATTAAAAAAAAAACAATGCAATAAAGGTTGCGTGTGAAAACCTAGTGAGCTAGGAGACTTGCGTTTCATTTGCATTTCAGGCTCTACCAATGTAATTAAAGCACTTACTTTAGTCTCTACTGTCGGTCCTTCTTTAAAACCAACATCATTTTTGAATTTCTTCAAAAAAGATGGTTCGGCTGGCTTCACCCATGATACATTACCCTTTTTACTCATTGTGTTTCAGTTCAAATCAGTCTGATTAATTGTAAATGCGCTTACAAACACTACACACTCAAGAACCCGGCGCGTAAAGTTCGCGTTCAAGAAACCTCATCAATACGCGTCTGTAAACGACCAATCAGCGCTTTCGCTGTTTCACACATTGGGAGCTAAATGTTACTTGCTGACAATTGCCGTTAAAATTTATCTCCTCGAGAGGCGCTTAGTGGCTCAGAAAGTCGAAATCTCCACTGATCTACGTTCATATCACAAAGTGTTTTTTTTTTTTTAACACGTGGAACGATGGATTTCAAATGTATGGTTTTTATGATAATTTTTATAATTTCAAGAATTTTTAAAAATAAATAAATCTGATTGGTTCATTATGAAAATAGTTGAGAATAGTAACACTACTCACATAAAGTCTACAAATTTTTCAGCAGTGATAATTTCTCTTCAACATTGAAAAGCGAGTAAATTGAAAATACATTATAAATATTTAAACTATTTAGAGCTACGTCAAACGCAAGCTCAAGTCCCGCCCATTTGTGCACCACCGTGTTTTTAATGCTGGCTGTCACTCTACCTGTCTGATTTATTTCTGTTATGCACAGTAGGAAGTTTCTTTAGCATTTTGTGTCTTGCAAACTATGGCAGTCAAATAATACTGTTATCACAGTCGAGTCTGAGTGACTCCGAGCTGGAATTATGCTGCCTGGAGTGTTTTATGCCTTAATGGCGGGGTTTCTGGCAGCTTTAGCGTCATCTTCTGCTAAGTTGTCCCTGGGTGCTGAATATCTGAAAGATGTATGCGAAACAGGGCTGAAGATCTGGACAGATGGGCAGGAGAACAATGATGGAGTTGATACCACAGCTTGTGACTGGGTAAGAAGTGCTATTATGATATTATGTTCATTTAAAAATAGCATTGCAATGAACATGATACTGTAATAATTGATTACAGTTACATATACCCCTGCGACTGCTTTGTGGTGGTCTTCTGTTCACCTGCAATGCTGTGATGTGGACCTTCTTCGCCAAAGCACTCAGGCACTCGTCTTCCTCTGCCCGGGCCACTGTGACCACCACTGCCTCCAATTTTATCTCCTCTGTGAGTTTTTTCTCCCTCAAACTCTCAAATGCATTTGAGAAAGCAGTTATTTAATGATTTAATATTGTCTTTTTCCAGGCTTTTCTTGGACATGTGATTTTTGGTGAAACTCATGCCACGCTGTGGTGGGTTGGTATCATTTTGACCCTGACAGGGCTTTACGTCTTGCATGGATCAGCTCCTCAGGCTCCACAGGAAAATATGGATAAGAAATATGATTAACAGAAGAATACAGGGAGCAATAATTTCTTATCCAATGCTTGCATTGAAATCAATCAAGTGAAAAGCTGTGAAAAACCACTAAGAGCTAATAAGGATTATTTATGCACAGCTGTAATAGAATTATCTATGCTAAATCTATGTATTTTTTTCTGTTGTAGGGTTGCTTTTGTATTTATGTTTTATTTTGATGCATCAGTGTAAAATAATGTGAAAATTTACACTAATACTTGAAATGTGTATGACTTTAAGCCTATTGCCATGCAATGGACTTGCTCTATATCTTGCCTTAATCATGTGGGTTACTTACATACAAGTTTGTGATAAATCAGTTTATTACTATGACCTGAAACATATTTATGACTTAAATGCTTTGCTGGATATTTGACCAAATGCAGCTGTGGATCTCAAATGACATTTTTAACTTTCTCTGAAACATCCTTTTTCAATTCCAATTCTTCCACTCGAACTAGCACTCCAGACAGAACAATGTAGTCGAAACGATGCACACACGATGTGTATAAATGTTTTTGGTTATTAAATGACTATTGTGTGTCAAACCACTGACCTGGACTCTATTTTAAAGGAAAACCCAACCACAGCATCTATTGAGCACAGCAGGACATTATTATGTATTCTTACTCAGAAATTGCATCTGAAAGTTGACCTGGCACTACGTGGGTGTATAATAGCCCACCTGCAACCATATACTTTTATTCAAACAGCAATAGACTTGTAAAAACAGCTAATTTATTTGAAGAAGCTTAAATCGACAGTGTGCAGCCATGGGAAACACCAGGTAATGGAAAATTGGAAATAATGGAAAGTTTTTTAAAAAAAGGCCACAAATACAATAAAAAGAAAGAACAATAAAATTGTAAAACATCAGTGAAATCCTAGGATGATATAGTAAGTCTTACATGCATTTTTGCTAATTATGGAAAAGGCCCGAAAGGCCTACAAATGAGCACCATATGTTATATTGTGAATTTTGCATCTGAATTTGTATATTCCTGGTTCACAGCCATTTTATAGAGTTTCGATGCCAGGCCATTTAAAAAAATATATTATGATATATTAAGGCATTTCATATATACACAATTATTTACTGTTATCGTGTAAGTGTCCTTTAGGAAAGAATTAACTTACAGTTACTTTATGCAGTATTATAAATATCATATATCTTATCAAACATATAGATATAATCACTGTTGCAGGAACAGCTGGCATAATAAAGTATGTTATGTGACACTGTCTCTATGCACAGTATAAGTTTCTCTTTAGAAGGGCTAGCTGTATTTTTGGTTTTAAATACTGCTTTAAGGCACTTTGGTACAGTACGTAAATGTTTTTTTCCATAGGCTAAAAAAACGAGTCCATATTGAAATGTTCACAATAGTCTCTTTGAAAGTCCAAAGCATGAAATGTGTCATTTGAGTCTCAGGGTTTTTGATCTAATGAGGTTACAGAGGAATCTCAATCACATCTTCCTCAATGATTTCACCCTGCGGGAACACGGGAACAGGATCCAAAGTATCTTTCTGGCATGAGAGATCTGTGAAAGGGCTCAACCAGGCCATAGACAGAGGCCCTCCGAACGCTGACTTCATAGCTTCCCAGGATGTTGTCTTCTCCCACGTAGGGTCTTCACGCTTCAACTTTTCAATGCCCTGAAAAAAAACAACAACACCACCACTGTGATTCTTGAAGGAGATATGAGATAATACGCTCCATAAATAGATAGAAAACAACATCCATATTGGCAACTTAAATTCCACTGATTGAACTGAAAAGGAAAGCAAATGGTTACCATGCAAAAAGAAAAAAAAAGCATGAGAGCGATTCATTTTACTCATGCACCTGCGTGCTTCTGGTGTTTAATATTTTAATATGAAATAACCCGGCTGGAAGAAATGGTTCGACTTTCACTTTAAGGCACAAATTAAAAACACACGGAGCATGCAGCATGCCTTCACATTCCAAATGAGGTATCTAAAGGAAAAGAAAGACAGGCCATTTTAAATAGCATGCATTGTGTCCAACTAACAAATGTGTCTTTATACCGGTAGCAATCAAAGCTTACCTCCATCTCACACCAATCAAACAGGGACATCAGCCTACTTTAATACTAAATATAATTAGTTGCTTTTTCATTCATTTTAATTCTCCCCCAAAAAACAAAGATTTGAGAAGGGAATTACTCATTAAATAACAAAAAAGAATACAAAAGGAGAAAACTAGGTTAGTGTCAAAGACAAACAGGAAGTGGACAGGAAGACAGAGACCAAGCAAATTTAGAAACATTTGGAACTCTTTAGAGATTGCAACACAGTTATTTAGCGATGTGAATGGCATTTTAGCTGCTGATTTAAAAAAATCCACTGTCAGACACTTTGACACATTGTCACATAAAGCACTGATGACCGAGTGTTCAGGTTTTTAATCATTTACCATTTGTCAAAGAAGAACAGAATGATTGTCTTTTTCATACACACCTAAAAGTTCAAGCACATATCATCCGTTCATCATAACAAAAATGTATATTAGTAATAAAATGTAAAATGCAATTAACCAAAACAATGGCAACAATGTTAAATCAATTAGGTTTTTAAAAAAACATTTTTAAGCCTGTTCCTTTCTTAAACATTTCTGCAAACCAAGTTTATAGAAACATACCAAGTTAATCAGCTCTTAAAAAAAATAAAAAGTACAGAGTGTATATTGAGTATAGGGAGTAAATCTGATAGGGCAGCTGAGTAACATCAGTACTGTTCACTGAAAATCTCAAAACAGTATGTGTAACAGCACACATACTCATAATATCTCAAAACACATTCTTTACATTTATGAAGAAATTATTTAAATAGAATTATTTTCAATGTTAAGAGTCAGGGGTGTAGAAACGAGCTGACAATGCACTGATAATGGAATTTAATAATAGTTAAACTCTGTTCTACAATATCTGTGAAAGTAAAAAAAAAAATCATTTTGTCAACATTTGTCAATTCTGTCTCTTTTTTATTACCATTTTCAAAAATCAAATGTCATGACTGCATTATTTAGTATAGAATCACTTGAATTCAAGCTTTGTCAGAACATATTTATACCCCTGTTAAACTTCCCATATGGTTTATATACTTTTTATATTTTGTATACAGCCAGTGTCAATAAAGTTAAGGCCTGTTTACACCAAGACTGATAAATATAAGGATAACTATATGTCCTTAACAGCAGCTCTGTTTTTATAAGTGCTTTAATTTAATTTATGACCTGGAATAAAATAGTTGTGACTCCAATGATATTGTTCCTCATTGTCGTTACAGTTTAAACTAGACGTAGAGTGAACTTCACTATTCTCACAGAATGATTTATAGTTATCATTATAGTTATTGTCCTTGGTAATTACTGCCCTTAAACTTTTTTTTTTTTTTAAATCTGTCAGCATAATAAACCATTTTATTGAATGGTTGTCAGTGCTCTTATATTGTAGCTACTTATATATAAAAAAACAGATTGTTTAAAAGTACCTTCAGAAAGTAGGTTATCATTGTGGACAGTCTGGCAAGATGATTACAATAGTGATTATATTAGCATAAATTGGCTTCTATTATCTGCGCAACATTCATCTTCATTTCGGTGTAGCTAGGCAGAGATGCTTAAGATAATGACATGATATAGCATCCACTTTCTGTTCTGAATTAAAATAAATAGAGGCAAGGATAATTGGATATGCAATGATTTGTTCTCTGAAAAAAAAAAAGGAGATGAAGGTTATTTAGTCTCACTGGTAAATGCTCTGTTTGAGTCGGGATAACAAACAAATTAAAAGATGTTGTTTATAAGGGCAGTCCAAGTGCACTCGAGTCTCTAGCTTAAAGCTTCCTGAGCTCAGACCACATACTGGTAGGGGTCAGCTTTCCCGTGGTCAGGTGTGGAAAACGGGCTAAACCATGCTATTGAGAAGGGGTGTCCGAATACCGCCTTCATGTTCATCCATTTTGTTTTTTTAGCCCATCTTCTCTCTTCCTTTTTCAACTGCTCTATGCCCTAAAAACAAGAGATAACCCAGACTTCAGAGTGTGTGAATATTACAAAACAATTAGAGGAAAAGAACAACTGACCCATTCCATAAAACAAAGAACTTCATCCAAATGTTTGTTTTAAATCAGTTTATATAGCGATTTTCATAATACAATACTTGCATACTGCTTAATCCATTCAGCGCAGTATACACTGCATACTGCCCACTTATTTTTATAAAAAGATTGTGGAGTATAACGTATTATATAATGGTATGTATCTCAAACAGTAATGTGAAACATAGTAACTTTTTTAACAGATAACAGTTTGTTTTTTTTTTAGCATTTTTAATCCAGGCGTAGGTAAAAATGTATTGACTCTCAATATTCCAATCAAATAAGGATTCAAGAAAGAGAGGTTATATTAGTTCAGCTTAATTAATCATACTGAAAGAAGTATTTTATTTTGTGATGATGTGTTGGATGTGTCGTAATTTGTCCCAAGGTTTTCTAAAAAATACATTAACTTAAACAATAATACAAAAAAATTTAAATAATTAATAATAATAGTAATATGTATGTATGTATATAAATTTAAATTTGCATACACAATATACACTACCTTCAAAATTTGGGGGTAAGTAAGATTTTATAATGTTCTTGAAAGAAGACTCAAACGCTCTTATGCTCACTAATATTTATGCATATAACCTTTTCAAATGTAATGTAAATTTCAATTTCAATTACACACAATATACATAACATACACTACCTTCAAAAAGTTTGGGGTCAACTTAAAAACATTTTTCTGTGTTAATATTAGTGCTGTAAAACAATTAATCGTGATTTATTGCATCCAAAATATAGATTTTTTACATAATACATGTGTGTGTACTGTGTATATTTATTATGTATATATAAATACACACACATGCATGTATATATTTAAGAAAAATATGTTATGTTCATATAAATATAAAATATATTTATATAAATATATACATGTAAATAAGTGTACATATTTTCAAAATATATGCTGTATGTGTGTGTATTTATATATACACAGCACACACACATTATGTAAACAAAGACTTTTATTTTGGATGTGATTAATCGCGATTGATCGTTTGACAGCACCATTTAATATATATTAAAATGTAATTTATTTCTGTGACTGTTACTCCACTCTTCAGTGTAACATGATCTTTTAGGAATCATTCTAATGTGCAGATTTGGTGCTCAATAAGCATTTCTTCTTACTATCAATTGAAAACTATTGAGCTGCTTAATATTTTTGAGAAAACAAATCTCAGAAAACATTTCTAGCTGCATCTATAGAACAGGAATATGTGTCAATTGTGTTTCCAGGTTAGCTGTTAAAATTTCACAAGACCATGTCTTAGGCAAGTACGTTAACCAAAGCCCAAGTGTCACCAATTTACAGTGTATTTTAATAATACTGTAACTTCCAAAAAACAAAATTAATGGATGTATGCTACTATTATTTAATACACAGTTATACTAGTTGCATATGTGTTACATTTCACAAGCACCGTAGCATTTTTCAGTAAAACTGTCCACACGCTTGAACCAAAAAACAATATCAGACCACATATCACACACAAGCACTACCTCCACCACGCTTGCCCACTGCTGAAAGGAAGCGATCTCTTACCGTCTCATCGGTGCAGATGGAATGGACTTGGGTGCCAAACATCACAGAGGTGAAGATGAGGAAGAGGAGGCCCTCAAAGCACAGGAGGATGAGGAGGATGACAGTGGCTGGAGGGGAGAAGGTACTGCACTCTAGGGTCAGGAGGGGAGATGGAACACATACAGCCTTAACACAAGTACAGCTATACAATACACCATCACAACTATAAAGGTTCATTTAGTCTATGTATAATTATTTGTAAAAGAGGTTTTGTGTTAATTAATATCTCTGTGCAAAATAGGACACGACAGGCTTGTAAAGCATCGGAACACATCAGCACGTGGGTTAAGAGGTTTGATCATTTCACCAAGCTTGGTTAGCAATGACCTGTTTTGAAAACACCCTTGGCAACTATTTTTCCTTTTTTGGATTGACATTTATATGCTACTGTTTAAATGTTTGGGATCAGTAAAATTTGCTCCGTATTCATTAAATTACTTTCACAATCAGCAAGATTGCATTTATTTATGTACAATCAAGCAGTTGACGGTAGCCATTGACCTCTATTGAATCTGCTTCTCATTCTTCATTAACTGTCCACTTTATATTACATTACATTATATTTACATAATACTGTTTGTCCATCATAAAAAAGCGCATAGCAGTAATTTTCTGTTCCGCACACATTAACATCCACATGCACACAGACAACTGTCTACGTTTATGATACTTTTATAGTGCTTTTGCATGCTTTTTAGAGATTAAAATAGGTACACTGTAAATAAATGAATAAAATAACTAGTGCATTCAGTGTACTGAAAGGAAATACACGTTTGTAACGAGGCTGAGGTAAATGACAGGATTTACATCTTTGGGTCACTTTAAAAAGTACTTATCGGTTTTTGGTTGGAATGCTTTTTCCAGTAGACAACTAAATTGCATGCCTGCCATCTGACCCTGACATCGTAAAAACACTGGGGTCAACTTATCAGTCTTGCTAAAAATAAGCTGCTTTTCTTACTTGTCCAGTCATCTTCAAAGCAGTAGAGAAAATGAAAGACCACCATGACCAAGGAATGCAGAGAGATCAGGGAAATGTACATCTGAAAAACACACCAGCACCCACATTAGATGTTTGTTAGTTTCAAATCACCAAAATGAAATAAAACATACAACTAAATCCCTAGTGAAAACATCCCAATCGATTTAATATTAACGATACTTTCAAATTCTGAAGGAAGTTAATTAATCTTTTATCATACAATGCTTCCAACATGTGGCTAACACATGTATTTTTAGAAGTGCACATTTACTTACTGTAAAAAGCACAAAGTACTTCTGGTTACTTTCCCCAACACAATTGTTTACCCAAGGGCAATGATGATCCATCTTCCGTATACAGCGCTTACAAACACTAAAATGAGTTTGTAAAGAGGGGTGGAAAAAAGAAAGAGATGAGTCACCTTAACACTTCCAAACAACTGAAAGACTAACTTAAACAATGGTTTGAAGATACAGCTTTCAAAACCTCTAAGCTTCTTATAGAGGGGTTGCAGAAAATAACATAAACACTTATTATTATAGTGGTTGATATCGTTTGTGTAGGCTACAAAGAAGACATTGCTGTTATCGTTTATTTATTTTATTTATTTATTTAGTACAAGCCATGGGTGAAATGGATGACTTGTCAGATTTCCAAAAAAGACATGAGAGCCTGTTTAGCAGGAGCTTCTGTAAATTTATCAGCTCAATTGTTTAGTGTTTTATGGTTTTGTTTGGCTTTCCAGTCTTTATGGTCATGGCTGCATACATAAGGCATGGGAAGACTTCATAACTAAGAAGAATAATGTGCGGAACCTGGAAGTGAATAATAGAGACTGTCAAACACTAAGGAGGATTGTGTCCAAACAACACAAAACAACTGCCGCAAAGTGACAGCAAACCTCAAAAGACTACAGGGAACTTTGCAAAACCAGCATCCATGAAAGAGCTACAACTGCTAAAACTTTAAAGCACAGACACAAATGCTGAAATCAGAAAAAAAAATTATTGTAATTTATCATGACACCTGGACAGCTGGAACGCTCTGGCCAGCTCAATCACCACACTTGAATATTATCAAACCACTGTTTTAGAGACACAGATTGCCTTCTTTTTAAATCCCTGAATTCTGTAGATGATGACAACCCATTGGAGACTATTCGGAAGTTGAATGAATCTATTCTAAGAAGGTTGGAAGTTGTATTAAAGGCAAATGATGAAAAACGCCATAATAATAAAATACTCCCTATTTCTTAGGTGTTCGTATTTTGTGCAACCCCTGTATGTGTGTATGTGTATGTGTACACACACACACACACACACAATAACTCAGAACATGACTATGTTGTAAGAAATGTGCTGTGCAAATGGTAATAAATAAATAGAACTGAAAAGAAAGCATCTAAAATGACCACAATGCAGAAAAAAAAACATGGACAGTAATATAACCATGATGAATATTGCTGCTACAGTTACAAATCTACGTCTCCATATGCTCCTGTCTCACCTGCAGTGGTGAGCTCTATCCGGTTTAATACTGCAGCACTTGGGACATTTGTAAACCACCTGGCCTGGCTTCAGCTGCAAGCTCTCGATGTACTCCTTTGTGGCGTTGCCCTTTGGCACAGCTCCCTAAGAAAGCATCAGGCAACTTCAGCAACATTTAAATAGCAGTATGGGAAGCATTTATGACACCTTGCTAAAGACTTTGGGGGAAAAAAAATTAACACTATAAAATTACACTTATGCCCAATATATATGTGTGTGTGTAAAACACATTTGCAATGATATTATTATTTTTCTGTGAGATTTATGTAGAGCAAGTAAGCATTATAGTTCTCCTCATATACTGATAGAAGCCCCTCATAATAGGGGCAATCATCTCCTCTACCCAGAAGACACCATGAAAGCATTGATTAATGCAGGTAAAAACCCACCGGGTCAGTGCACATGGCTCTGAAATGAGATGCCAAAGCGAGGAAGGCCAGGCTGTTGAAGAAAGTGCCATTCACCAGGCTGTAGGTGAGGTTCTTCGATGGAATCAGCATGACGAAGAGCACGACAAACTCAGCAAAGAAGACGAGAAGCCAGGTGATGATCGCACAAACGATGCCGCAGGCATCTTTGATGAACCACATGTTGTTCTGTCGATCATGACAGGGAGGAAGACACTGTACGGGCTGTAAGCCACTGGCCTGCCTCTCGACGTCCCTGAAACGCGGCACTGGACTTCTCATCCTACCACGGAGATGCCATCCTGTCAAGGATGATGGAAAAAGAGACAAACATGGATAAAACTACCTAATTACGTCACAAAAGTTAGTGCACTGTCTATTTTGAGTTCACATCAAACAATGGTAAGCCGAACAAAGTATAGATTTCGTATTGTATGTAGACAGTAGCCAGAGAGCCTTAAAAAATTCCAAAGACAAACTGTCATTTTTATTTAAGAACCAGAATTTTATGGTCTTTCAAAACCTGGATATACAAGGGAATTTTAAAAATGTGACTTCTAGACCTGGAGAATAAATTGTTATAAATTCATTCGTGAGTACAAATGATCTAGAATTGTAACTATAAAATAAACTTATAATAAAAAACCTGTAATAAAAAAAAGACTAGAAAAGTCATGTAAATAAATAAGTGTAAAAGTGTAAACTGTGGGGGCCTTGGAGTCAAAAATGTTGAGAAGCACTGGTTTAGTAGACACAGAAGGTCATATTTAGTGGACACAGCAGTATAGAAGCTGCGGTCTGACAGATACAGTCACTTGAGCAGAACCAACAATGTCACTAGAGGACACACTGTAGTTTGACTGTTTTTTTGCTTTATGGCCCACAAATCAATACTACATCCAACTTTTATGCTTACTGATGGCATTCCCGTCTACTTGGGTCCATAATGAGACAGTCATGCATTGTTCAAGAGTGTCAGACATTATTTAACAGTAGCATTACGCGTTTTAAAATGTAAAAAAATATAGATATTATTTACTTCAACAAACAGCCCAAAATCTGGTTTGTCAAGTCAAAGCAGGAAAAGCAGCACATAATCACACAATGGCGTGAATCACGCCTTGACTCTGCCAAGATATCATCAATAACACATACATAACATCCAAGCGAACCGTTTATCATATAATTGCATCTCATGAAAAGTGTATGGCATAGCAGTTGGTAATAAAGCGATTTTGACAGAATAACACTGAATTAAATAAGCCAGCTGTGTAAAAAAAAAAAAAAAAACCTGCGCTACCTGACCATGGCGATACTCACATATTTGGCGACACTGGTGGTGCTCCTCGCGTTTGCTCGCCCACTCAAAGCCGAGAACATCCAATAATGCATGGATCACGCTACCAGGGGAACATGTCTGAGACTGGTGTTTTAACAAAAACTGTGGTTTACCCGATTATTGCACGGGGGCTGGTGAAATGCTGCATTTTTGTGCGGAGCCAGCTCCTCCCTTCACTGGAGAAACCCTCCCTTTCACTAGAGGCGCAACCGTATCACGATCCGAAATGGAAACCACTTCTAGAAAATGAATCGTTGGATTTGCTAGGCGTTGCCTGGGAGACTGAAACTTGAGGTCTTTTATTTGGGGTTTGGAGGCTCAGATGGCCCAATATCACATTCAGCCTCATTCAACTGTCAGGTTGTTTTAATAATATTGGATATATTTTGTAGTATTAAAATATAATCATTTAAAACTTTTACTCGAATCTGGAGCAAAAATAAATATTATTGCGAAAACTTATTGTAAAAGGACTTTTAAATATGGCCCTTCCAGTATTCACAAACGACTGTGATTGGCTCGTCCTTCCAGCGCGGAGAAAAGTAAACAGATACCTCGTGATATGGTGATATCGTTGTCTATCTGGCACTTGTGGACACTGACAAACTTAAATAATGATTAAAAATATAAATAAATACATATTTATTATTATTTATTTATTTATTACATAAATAAGAAAAATAATCATTTTAGTAAAGTAAAGTAACAAATAAGTTTAATGCATTACTTATTTATAATTGATGGTTTTTGTGTTTAAGGATTGATAGATATTATTAATGCTATCGATAAATAGTATTATTATTAATAATATAACAAACATATTTAATATAGCAGTTGCAGTTTCTGTTACTAAAATCAGTGTGTGCAAGATTCATTGTATTTAGATTTTGGTATTTTTATTGAGCAAAAATATTACATTTTAAAAAGGACTTTTATTGTGTGGTATGGCATGTAAAGCGTCCCTTAATATTTGCGCAAAAGAGCCCAACATGTGGGTTGCCAAGTTGCAAATGCCCATTCAAGTTAAAGCAAACAAAATATATTGTTTGACAAAACAATACGGATAACTTAATTTGATTTATTTCAAATTGTAATTTTATTTTATATTTGCGTTTCGCATTACCTACAGGAACAGCTCATACAAAAGAACTAATGGCTAATGATTCTATTTGCATATCAATGGCCTATGGAAACATACATGAACAGTTTTTTTTCGTGGTCCATAAATCCAAATGATGTATTTAGGTTTTTTTTTATTTTTCCTGACACCAAAAATGATTTGCACGGTTTAACCCAGGAAACTTATTTTACGCTGACAACCTGGCAACCCACAGACTCTAGTTCCCTGTTAGTGTGAGATGGTACAATGAAGGGACGATGGCTGCTTGCATCAGACTAATATGGATGAGAATGACCACTTTGACAGCCGCTATTCATGATGGTTCTGCTTTCCTGATCGCTTTCTTTGCCAAAACACACTAATCTCCCTGTTTCGTCCCATCTGTAAAGGCCAAGGGTTGTATTTGCCTCAGTCTGCTAGCCCCGTGTTATGATTCTATCCACATCAACTATCTTAAATTGACCTGACCGGTGAGTAACTAAAATGGATATTTGCCGTTTCATAACGCATACAAGCTCTCTGAATGTAAACTAAAGCGAAGTAACCTCATTAGGCAACATAGATGTTTAGTTAGCTGCTGGCTTGTAGCTAACATTAGCAAATGCTACTGTAGTACATTTGCTTCCTTGATTGTTGCTGGTAAAGGTCAATATGGCAAATTGGGTGACGCAAAAAAAGCATTATATAAATATATAGACCATATTAAACTCAGGACATTTGCAAATTATGCAAATAAAATGAGTGTCCAGGGACTCAGCACCTAATCTTCATTGCTGAATTGCTGACGTTGCTTGTTTTAATTATTTGAGGTCTGACGTTTTCCTGTTTTGAAAGTATGAATTAATGCACCCTTTTTCCTTGTGTTTTTTGTCTGTATTTAGATATCACTCATAACATGGCCATCACCCAGTTTCGCCTTTTTAAAATATGCACCTGCTTGGCATCAATTCTCTCATTCTTGAAAAGACTGATTTGCAGGTGAGTATTATCTCTTTTGTTCAATGTCTTGCATATCAATCTTGTAGTTTGTCTGACTGAAGCCCGTTTACATAGAGGCATTCAGAGCAGAAAGCATGTCCCTTACAGATGTGATGCTGAGGCAATGGGTTTCCTCCGCTACACTGTTTTGACTGTTGTCTTTTGGTAATTTAGGACTGGAAGGTCACGCAAGCTGAGTGGAGATCAGATCACCCTCCCGACCACAGTTGATTATTCCTCTGCACCGAAACAGGTTAGAAAATGCATTATGCTGTAGACTGTGTCAGGAATATTTACAATGATTGCTTAAAAACTGGGTAATATGAAAAATTATTTGCATAGAGAAAGTAAAACATTTTTGGGGGGGGAATACATACAATAATTTTTCTTTTAAACTTACTGTTTATCAAAAAATATGCATCACCGTTCCAACCAAAATAATAAGATAACTGGAAAGCTGGAGTACTGGCTGCTTATTATATTATATCATATTAAAATATAAAACGGTTAACAATATTTCACAGTACACCTCATTACAAGATTAAGAAATTATATGCTTTTTATATTATGCTTTAAATGTTTAAGAACAAAGATGAAAAAAGCTGCATTTTTCACTATTTCATCGTGTATGTAAATGAAGTATTCCTCTCAGTTTAATGAAAGAGCTTTTTGAAACTGACATGCCTGAAGGGTTAAACTGTCAGAGAGGACCTTCACAAAAAGAAGCCACACATTTTTAATGCATCAATGAGAATAACAAAAGCAATGCACACTTTAACTTGGAAATAAACTGGACAGATGACTATTACTACTATTGGCCTTTGCTTGATGAAATTAGTAAATGTTTATTGTATAATTCAATTCAGCCAGAGATTGAGGAGTGGAGCTCGTGGGATGAGGAAGCTCCAACTAGTATTAAAATTGAAGGTGGCAACGGGATAGTTCCACCTCCACAGAATGAAGCTGAAGAAGAAGAGCCAGACTACTTCAAGGACATGGCTCCCACCATCAGGAAAACACAAAAAGTAGGTTGATTATTATGAGAGGTTACATCTGCTGGTTCATTATCATTTATTTATTTATTTTTTCTCTATCTTCTGTTCTAGTTTTTTTTTTTGTCCTATAGATTTATATTTCATGTTTTTACATCCTAGTAACTCTAAGAAAAACTATTTTTTTTAACAATTTGTTTCTTTAATTAGGGCAAGTGGAAATTAAATTCTATTAAAATAATAGACACTTACAGTTTAAAGTGAACAATTTAAGTCTTTTGGTTTTGAGAATAACACTAGTGCAGTTTTAGTGCTGACCTTCTCATTTCTTTTTGTGTAATATGCGATATAATTCAGAAGTCAGTACAGTTTTTATTTAGCAAGACTGCAATAAATTGATCAACAGTGACATTAAAGAGATTAATTTCATTTCATTAAAGAAGGCTCACAGTTTTCAACATTAATAATAGTAAAAAGAAAATCATCATTGCCATTTTGTGCTCTTTTTCCAGATTGTCTTGAAGAAAAGGGAACCTCTGAATTTCTCTATGCCAGACAGCTCCTCAGGTTTCTCCAGCCGACTAGCCGCCACTCAGGACATGTCCTTCATCCAGCCCTCTGTGAGTATTATGGTGTAACAGTGATAATATCATAGTTGCAATTCACACTTTAGACTAACAAAAAAAGGATTTATTGGGAGTCCTCCAGTAGACATGATGATCAGTAAACACAATGTGTCTGTGTGCTGCAGGCGGAGCTGGGGGACCTGGACACCTGGCAGGAGGACACTAATGCCTGGGAGGATGAGGAAGATGCAACCTGGGAGGCAGAGGAAGTGCTGAGGTAAGATGCCTTACCACCTATGAGGTGATCCTGTACAACATAAAAATGTTTCTGGTTCTACAGACCTGCCAACCTGAATGCATTTTGTGTAGGCGGTGCACATTTTGACACTGGTACGGTTTTGTCACTCTAAAACAGTTTTTCCCGACCCTCTTCCTGGAGGCACACTAACACTACATGGTAACACTTTAGAATAGGTAACACTTGTTAGCTATTAACTATGACTTTTCCTTCAATAAATTCATAATTTGCTGCTTATTTATAGTTAAGTTAGTTGTTAAGTTTAGGTATTTGGTTGGATTAGGGACTAATAAGCAACTAATTGGTGTAACCTTAAAATAAAGTGTTACTCAATACACCTTTTCCAGAAATAATTTCCAGGTGTTCTTATATACTGTAATAAATCGATTAGCAGTGGATTATAATATTAACTTAATTATTTTAAAAATACCTGAGGTAGTTATAAGAAGACAGATAAACTATACATTGTAGCACTCAAGTGTTAATGTTCTTTTTGAATGTCATTATGCAATGCATTTCCATCTTCTTTTATTCAGTTACAGTAAGGGCAGGATGCTTTTGTCCATGTTAGGGATTTCCTGGAGTGTCACATAAGTGAAGTTTTTGAATGAGCTACACTGATGGTACTCAGTTTTTTTTAGGTTGGCAGGTCTGGTTCTGTTTGTTTCCCTTGATAACTGCAATATTTAATCAATTAAGTCACTTAAGATATTTAAATTAATACAGGTATAATATATACAACTGTATATATTATACCTGTATTAATTTAAATAACTTAAGTGACTTAAGTGGTTTATATATATATATATATATATATATATATATATATATATAATATGTATGCCACTTCACTGTGCAGTCATAAATTTCAGGTCCTGATTGGATTTCTCTTCTTTTTTTGACAAAATCTGTGGAATGGATTAGACATATGTGTTACAAGCATCATGATACATATTTTCTAAATGGTATGATGATGATGATGTAATGTGTATATGCCAGAGGTTTAAATTCTGTAGAAATCAGCTGAGCAGATTCTGTGGTGGTCTGGTAATAATTGAACTCAAAATATTTTGAGGTAGAATATAGTGGTTTTCTGATTTTGTCCACTAGGTGTCAATGCACAAGCACAGTGGTTTTCAACCTCCACTGCATTGTGCCAGATCTTGATTAAAGGGATAGTTCACTAGAAATTCTGTCATCGTTTACTCACACTTATGTCATTCCAAACCTGTGTGAATTTCTTTCTTCTGTGGTACATAAAAGACAATATTATGAAGAATCTTGATAACAGTTTCAGTTCTACCATTGTGTGGACAAAAAATACAGTGGAAGTTTGGTTTGGAATGACAAAAAGGTGAGTAGATGATGATGCCATGATGCTATTTTACGAATTTGAAAATATATGATTTTTGAGTGCATTTGCTGACTGCATACAATAAAGCAGATTATTGATATCCAAAACAAATATCCCTTTAAACTTATCATAAATGCAATGAAAGTGATCTTTCTTTGTCTATCTATTGTGAAAACAGACAGCAGAAGCTGGCTGAGAGAGAGAGACGTTCAATGGAGCAACAGAGGAAGAAAATGGAGAAGGAGGCCCAGAGAATGATGAAAAAAGAGCAGAAGATTGCTGTCAAGCTTTCATAACATTAATACAGCGCACCGGACACTCAAAGCAACAGCCAAACAACTGCTCATATTATGTTTTACCTGGGTTTTGTCCACACTGCTGTCCTCGCCTCTTTGGGATATTTTTTTTAGTCCATCATCCATCTTGGGGAATTTTTGTTTGTTTTGTTTTTGTTTGTTTCTTCAGGTTTTCTTTTTGTATTGGACTGAACACAGCACAAAGACTCGTCCCTTCTGGTTATTTTTGAGTTGTTGTGACTGTTCGTACCGTGTGCTCGATGAAAGAAAAAAACTACATGTTTTTTTCTGTCAGTATTTATAACACTTGTATGATTTTGTCAAGAAAAATTTTAGATAAGGAATTCCGTTCATTTTTTGGTTTTGCTATTTTTGGGGTTTTTTTGCCTCCCATCTGTTTTTCTTCATCAGAGTCTTGTGTCTGTGCTATAAACAATAGACCTCACCAGAAATGAGTGATATCTTAATATTTCAAAAGAATCAAACTTATGCAACCTTGGGTTTTATGCAACCTTGGGTTTCTATCTAATCTGTTGCCATTCTGTTTACCTGATAATCATGGGCTTAATTGTGAATAACTCTTATATACTGATCTTGATTTTTCTAAAGACAACAATTTGAGTCATCTGGGTAAGGAATTAATAATTGTCAGTGCAAATGGAGAGCAGAAATATTCAGCATGTACTGAGGCTCGAAGAGAGCGCTTTCAAGAGATGTGGGTTGGTCGTCATGGAAACGCTGAAATTTTTTAAATATCCAAATTGGCAACCAAACCATCTTTTATCTTTAGTAAAACTGTGTTACTGAGAAGAGTATTGACTAAGAGAAAAGCATTCACCATTTATTTAAAAGCAATTTCACCAGGGGAACGACTTTGTTTGGCTATTAAAGTATTTCTTATCGCTTGAAATATGTTTATTGATAGGGTGATGATGGTGCTGAAATTAACTTCTGCATGCTATGATGATTATTAAGGAACATGAAGCCATGAGAGCCACAGGTACAGATAACAATGAAAAACTGAATAAAATCACACCTTTTGCTGATTTATGTTTCCCATTCATGCATGCTCATGCCTTTTTAAGTTGTTCTTACAATTTTTCACAGTGCAGCCTTGGCTGTAATAAAAATTGTGGTTTTCTGTTCAGTGGTTTACTTTTATTCAGAGGCTTTTAGAATCTTCTACTGTCATTTCTTCACCCAAAAAACATGCTCATTGTGCCGTGATAAAGATGACGTCTTTGGGTCTCTGAACATAATCAGCAATACTAGACTTTATTGGATCTGTTTGTACTCAGACTGTTAAGATGTTCAATCAGCATCGTAAAGCTGAATACGTGTGCTATCATTTGTGATATTCAAGGTCAGACACATTGTCCGGACCGGTGGAATATTCCAGCTCTGAGAACATGATGTCATAATCCCCATCTGCCTCAGCAACGCCCCCGGCCGACCAACCCTCTCACAGCCTGACCCACTTAGACAGAGAGAGGAAAATAAACTCTGACTGAATTATACGTTACATGCTGTCTTCTGCAGCTATGCGCATCTTCATCTCACCTGACTTTATTGTTTTCACAAGTTTGTCTCTGTAATCATCAAGATTTTTGGACCATGTTCATTAAATAAAATGTATATAAACACCGTTCAAAGATTTTATGTCTACATTACATAGTCTGGAATGGAGTAAATAGCTACAGTAACTGTAGTGTCCAACTGGGCTAACAGTACATAACAGCAAGCGTTTGCTCAGTCTTGGCATTTCATGTGTGCAGGGTTGCATGTTATGCAATAGTCAAGTCCCATCTGGTAGCAGATGTACTGTGTGTTTCTCAAGTGGCCCAGGGGTCCATGCTTGCTGTGTAATGGTTGCTTTAGTCTCAGCTTCTGAATATAGCAGCACTGAGGTTCATATACTTCATATATTTTGTATTATATAAAATGTTTTTGGGTTCTTGTGCATGTGCATGTGTGTTTGGGTACAGGTCCATTAAAGAAGCATCAATGCACTTCCACTATTGATGACAGGATTTTTCTTAAAATAAATGGAGCAACTTTATTTATTTATTATAATGAAGGTTGTAATATGTAATATGTCCCTGCAGAAAACCATTTTAATACTTTTTATGGTTAAACCTTGATGATTTGTAATGTTTGTAATGTATTTTTTAGTGTAAACCATTCAAATTTTGTGTGATGGTTCTATTGTTTTTTCAACAGGGTGGATTTTTGCCCTCAACAGCTGATACAGGGTTACAACACGTGGTGTTTTTGTGACTGCCAAAAGCACATGAATGAGACTCTATTAGGTGTCCATTGCATTTATCAGTAATATTCCAACACCTGAATGTTGTTTCACACTGAATCGTAACACAGGGTTAACCCCACTTCTGAGTTATTGGTGTGAAAAGTTACGCTGCCTGGGTTTAAAAGTGGGATTTGGAAAGAACATAACCAGTGTGAAAAGCTCTCAAAATGTCTGTCATTTCCATGAAGGAATATGTGAAATTTAATTTTACTAATATTTAAAATGTAATTTCCTATACACATACACTTTGGTAAAATAGTATGTTGCTTCATAAACAAGCTGTTCAAAGAAACTTCATCTTGTGAAGAGCAAAGAATTAAATTGTATTAATCTAGGATTAACGCTTAAGGATTAAAGATTAAGGCTCACTTTACTGACTTAACTCACTTTACTTGGCACATCACAGCATTAAACCTTTTCGTAAAACAACACCTTTCATAAAGGGTTCATGTACATTTATTTTATTGATATGAGATATAAGCAAGCTCATATGTCATACAGACAGAAAAAAAATACTCTACTTATATTGGTAGCTGAAAGCATGATTAAATTATCCAAAACGTTTAATAGGCAGGATTGTAGAAATAAGGAAGGATTTGTATGATTTTGTAAATGTCATTCATTCAAAATCTTAATTTTTTTTGATTTTGTGGGCACTAATTTAGTGTGGGCCTAGACAAGTAATACAGGTTTAGAAACTATGCTATACCTTCCCCATGCTCTAACACACACAAGAAAAGTCCAAGCTTGTAGGGGTTTTCCATGCTTTAATAATAAATATAATGATATACATCTGATATAAACAAAAATATTGCACATAGCTCAGGCACATAACAAGTGTTCGCTGTACTGTGGCAAGTGCTGCCTTTCAGGAAATTGTTAGTTTACAGAGCAACACGTAAAAGCTCTAACTCCAGGGAGAGAAATACAGTTTCACTTAACACAAAACGCTGAACACATTTAAGCTTTGGCAGAAGGTTTTAGTTCTTTTGGAACATGAGTGACACTTTAACTACAACAAAAACGACGGCCAACTGAGTCAACCCCTATTGCAACTCTAAATGACTCTTTTATAAAAAGCAGGGAATAGCAGTCAGCAATGAACAAGACGCGAGCAACATAATTGCCCACCCAGATGATCAGATTATGCAAAAATATTTATATATACACAAACATAAGGGCAATAAATAACAAAAGACAAAACAAGTCCCTTTACATCCCCTTAATTTCATCCTTTGTGCCTCAAAAATACACAGTGCAAAGTAGGAATGTTGCAACTAAACGGAAAATAAGTGTAGGCGTATAATCACAGGTGTACAAAAACAAAATTTCTACTTGAAGATGATATTTAAGTGCTCTTGCTGTAACTGTGGGTGAGGGCCACTAAGTATCTGGCCCGTGAGACACATGGCGGAGCGAGTGCAATCCCATAATGCAACAGCCACGAATTAAAGCTGCTATGTTGTAGACAGGAGCCCCTCCAACCAAACCGTGTTGTGAGTAGAGCCACGCCACGGTGGGCAGAACGGGTGCTGCCACAGCAACCAGATCCACCAAGAAGTTGTTGCTCCAGTGGCTTTTTCCCACCACTGCCATGCTAGAGGTGTTCTTGGGATTCTTCAGGTCGAAATTCAGCTCTTCCATGAACTGGGAATTCACTTTGGGCTCAGAAAAGCCTAGACCAGAATCATTAACAATGTTTTGGGCATTGTTGGTGAAAACATCTTTGACTTCTTCATCTTGTGCTTCAGGTAACTCCTCCTTCTTGATGGGTTTTTGTGCTTCAGGCAAGTCCTCAGCCTTTTTGGGAACTTGTGCTGAAGGTGATTCCTGCGATTCCTGGGGAGAAGAAATAAGGATACCAGGAAAGCTGCCACCTTGGAGCTTTAGCAGCTGGAAGAGGAGGGCTTGGAGATCAGCGGTGTAGATCATCTCTTCAGTCTGGATACCTTTATCTTCTGCCCCAAAGGGGTCGGTTGAGATATGCTCCTCTGTGCTCTTTTCCGAGACACTCGGCTCCAAGGTGGACACCCCTGGTTGGGGAATGATCTTGGTGCCACCATCCTGACTGGAATCAACCGCAGTGGACATGAGAACTCTCTCAAGAATTTCAGATCTGTTGGCCATCTCATCATTGGCCAGCAGCACACTATCAGCCATCTCCTCCACTGCTTGTTCTTCACCATGCAGCTCCATCTCTAACTTGACTGCAGTGGATATTTCTGGAGACTCACAGATAAAGTCCAGTGTCGGTTCATCCTGCAAGTTGCAGCCATTCTGCGCCAACTCCATGCTGTGGAGCAACGACTCCAGCTTTCTGTTTTGGATGTTTATGTCAATAAAATACTTCTGGATGCCCTTGTCCTTCTCCATGAGGCTGTTCTTCATGGTTTCCACCACTTGGCGCAGCTGTTTGATCTCTTTGCGTGCTTCTTTCAGAGCTAACTGAGCTTCCACGCGATGACATTCCTCCTCTATCCAGTCCTCTCGCATACGCCCCAGTTGGGACTTCAGCTCCTCAATCTCAGCCTCCCTAAAAACCATCAGTGTGGAAAATGTACCATGTGATATCAGTTCACAAAATGTGTCATAGCTCTTGAGGAAACTGCAATTCAGTAACGCATTAGTGCAGGTATTTCAAAGGAAAGCCTTACCGGTCACAAACTGTGTTCTGCGAGTCTGTGAGTTTTGTCTTGAGGTGTCGTATGGCTACCTCTTTCTGCTGTAGAGGGGTTAGGTACTGCTCTGGATTGGGAGGCTTGATGCCATGATTGTCTCCGCAGGAATGATAGCGTACTGGAGCGGTTCTTCTGAAAGTTAAAAGCAAGCCTTTTTAGATTAGATGTAGCCTGCTTATATGAAATAAGATGGTATAACCTGACTAAACAGCAGACCAATCTGTTATGATCATTTTGAAATGCCTGAGCAAAGTCTTTCAAAGCATTTCTGTTTAATTGCCTGCCAGATCTGTCTGACACAGCTGCGCGTTTATTATGTTTCATCTTGAGGTGTAAGTAATTTATTATATAAGAAAATGATAATATTTAGTGGCTTCTACTTTTCTTAGTGATATTTAGTGCCAGTTTCTCAGGAAGTGACGATTTTGTTCTCTTTGGCTCCTTAGATGGTAACGGTTGCTTATTTGCACACATATATATATATATATATATATATATATATAGATAGATATATAGATAGATAGATATATAGATAGATAGATAGATATATAGATAGATAGATAGATAGATAGATGCACGCAATATTCCAATTTTAGACATAAGTTAAATTCGCACCTTTGGATGGAAACCCAGCTACCGTTTACATCCAAATGCAAAAGCTTAAAGCTTAATATGAAAAATTCATAACTTTATATTTCACAAGTCACCATAACTGCCCTTTATTTGGTCCATTAAGTTTTGTTTAGGTCAATGGTTTTCAATATGTGGGACATGACCCAAATATAGACAGCAGGTTTGTTTTGATTGGTCAGCAAGGTAAAAGAAAAAAACAAAAGCGAAAGTAAATCATGAAATGCAACCAACCATGCAATAGGATAGCAGGGTAAATATTAATTTAACATTAATATTTAAAGAAATGAACTGAAGTACAAAAAAAAGACTAAAAGAAAAAAAGTATAAAAATATTAAATTACATAAAGAATGAAAAATTAATTATGAAAGAAAGAAAAAAATGGCAAAGCAATGGCCCTGTTACCAGGCAGGAAAGCAAGAGGCACAATATCCTAGCAACCTGCTATGTTGCTTTGAAGTCAAATTTGCATCTGTGCCAGAGATGGAACAATGGAAGAACAAACAAGGACCCTGGAGAAGCTCAAAAAGACATCACAGAGCACACATTCTGTGCTTAGGTTTAAAAAAAAAGGAGCAAAATGGAGAGTGTGGGTTATATATATATATATATATATATAAAAAAAATTAAAGGACAGTACATGTACTTGTCAACAACATGTACTTGTCAACAACAATACCCACTAGTTTTCTTGCCTTTGACCAAATTTAAGGCACAAATATAAAGCCCAAAAACCCCACATCATGCTATTAAGCCAAAAACACACCCTAAATATCTTCAAACAAACTGACTGTGTGCACATGAAATATTAATGCCCCCTCACCCTCTCTACAAAAATGAAGCACTGAAAAACACTTTACTCCTATCAGCCAGCCAGCGGCTTTGCTGTCTGCGTGGGCAAAATGAGAGCAGACAATTTTGTCAAAATCCCCTCAAAGCCTGGCACAGCCAAACCATGACCAGTCTAATCCTTTATTCTGTGAAGAGGTTGAGGACACGATAACACTATCTGTATTGCGCCTGAGCCCTGCATAGAATATATTGCATCTACCATGTTCTCGGTTTCCTTCCATCTGTTTGGTTCTGCCTCTTTGTCCATACCTTCTGGTGGAGCTGGAGTTGCTACTGCTGTTGGTAATGGAGGGGGCTTTGGGGGGCGTCCTGTATGGTGCATAAAGTTCTGCATCGCGTGGGGCAGTAGGGCTTCCTGGGGGCTTGAACACTGGCAGGCTTCTGATGTGGGGCCCACGGCTAAGGGAGATAAGAGGAAACAAAAAGGACAGGACAATGTCATGATAGACAAGAAACACAGGCTATATTTGGAAAAACCAGCCATGCAAATCATTCTTTTAGTATGCAGGGAATATCTTGTTAACCTACTACTGTAGATTTACCTAAATTTGCACTGTGATTTAAACTTCTATTTTCAGTGTGAGGTTGTGTCAATTTTTTATAAAACACTGTGCCATCAATTTCATAAGATCAAGTCACAACAATGTTGCATGCTGTATCAAATTATTTCATACACTACACACACAGACTTAACATGCACGTTTAAAACAAAGTCATCAAGCATTAAATATCTAATCTGACAAAGAAAAATAAAAGTATCAGCCATCTTGGATTAGGCTTCAGAAACAAAAAGATAAAGTGTAAAAACCATACCTGCGAGAAGATGAGATCTTCCCTGTAGAGCTGCTGGGTAGAGGTTCGCGTGTCTTGTAGCTTCCTGTGCTGCTAGATGAGCTGAAATCTGCCTCACTGCCTACAGTGCATAAAAATGGGGATCAAAAGTTGAATGTTTCCTCTAAAAAGACTTCAGCATCAGCGAAACTTATCCATTCAAGGGTATCCAAAAAGATTGTGGAAGTAGAGACTTCAGAAACCACCAAATGCACAACCCAAACACGTTTCCAATTAGCATATTTCCAGTAGCCAGATCAAAGAGGCCTGTCAGAGGATATAGGGTTACAGACTTCTGTGCTGAACATCGTTTGGCTACATTATGGAAGAAGTAAGGCATGGGAAGTCAGGGACTGAATCTTTCAGTGACAGAGGAATCCTTTACATTCGGTTTCTCTCAGCATTTTTATGTAGGCTTGAATATCACCTTACCTGCAGTCATTAACTTTTCTAGTTAGCTTAAGCATTTAGACCCTGCTGGCAGATGCCATAACTACACTGTTTCTACATTCACAGCCATTCAAAAGTAGTTATTATATCTTGCAACGTTAATTTCTAAATTATCATTATATTTGAAGTTGTAACATTTTTCAAAAACATGATATATTCTTGTTTTATTCTTGCTAAACTTAAGGAGATACTGATTACCTACTTCCTGGACGTACCATTGAAGTAAGTGGGAAGTCAAATAAGATAACCATGTGAATTATGAGCTATGCAAATAAACAAATTGAATATATATTGAACTAGAAGACATACGCATATCAAATCAAGTCATATTCCATATAACAGAATATTTTGGGAAAGACCAAAAAAAATCTAAAGATCTAGTCTAAACATAAGCTAAAAAAAGTATTAAATTCAAAATGAGGTAATTGAAAAAAATACACACCTGAAAAACATCTCTTTCCTTTTGACAAAACCATGATAAAGTGTATACTTTACGTATAACGTATATTTTTTCAAATGTGCTACTAACTACAAATGTGACTAACTCGCTAACAATTACAAAACTGTGCAAGTTGCTTAACACAAATCAAGCTCAAATGCTGTGAATTCTCCCAGGCAGTGGGAGGAGCCAACTACTTTAAGTTGCACTGATTGACCATTTACAAGCCAACCAATCACTGGCTTCTATGAGGAAGGGTAATCAAGCACATGGCACCTGCTACTTCCTGAATTGTGTTGTGTTTTTCCTGCTTTCAAAAAAGACTTCGGAGAAACCCATTCCAGCAGAATCCCAAGTACATGTAAATGGATTAAACAGGCAGTTGTAAGGACATGAATGAATTCCTCATCATAGCCTTGTTTCAAAACAGTTTGGAGAACTGTATGTGTTTCTGTGCTTGAATCTGCACCCCAGTAGACGTGCACACTTACACACAAGCTGATAAAGACCCCATGTGCAAACTGTCCTTGTTTGTAAATGTGGGTGTTTACGTAACTAACCAAACATTGGATTACTAAACTAAATGGTTCTCTACTTATCTGAATGCAGAAACCATGCAGTTCTATAATCATTGACTATTTGATGTTTTTTTCCTTTTCAGTTATTCTGACTGATTGATGTGTTTCTGAATACTGGAAAGGCTATATGTAATTTACTACTGCTATTATTTTAAAATAAAATCTTCAGAATCTAAAAAAATTATACAAAAACATAAATAGAATATAAAAAGTAGTTTTGCGATAATTGCACAAATAAAATTACCTTTATTCATGATTGGTGAACGCTGTTGCTTCTCTCGCTTGTGCTTCTGTGTGGGTGCGCTCCACTCGGCCACTACGTTCATCCGAACTCTCTTCACCTTGACCTTGCGCTCTCCCAGAGCGGGTGAACCCAGTGGGCTGTTATCAGAGCCTGAGGGGGTCTTGGCTGGCGAAGCGCATTGACTGCTTGGGCATCCAGTATCATCTGAGAAGACAGAATCATGTGGAAATGACATAACACCCTATTTAAAGTTATACTAGTGTGCTTTTCCTTATCAGAGAGGCCATATGCACAAGGCCAACAACACATAAAAGCCTTTAGAGAAGTCATGATAACCTCGTGTCCTACCTGAGGACAGACTATTGGGACTGATGGTTCTTTTCGAGTGCTGGGAGCTAATGTCAAAATCTTTGCTCTCCTCTTCTGACAATGGCATGTTGGATGCTGATGACTCCTTTGCTTTAGTACGTAAAGGGTGGAGGACAAATCGAGGGATACGGCTGCGCATGCTTCCCTTTTCCTTTACCTGAAGGAAATGGAAAATCGTAACATGGAATGGTGCTATGACTATCTACAGACAACCTACAGCCAGCATCTGAGGTGAGCTGTTTAACCTTTTTTAAAGCTTGGTATTAAGCTGTATTATGCTTTGGGTCCTTAAAAGTGAAATTTTTGTATCCAGTATGAGTCTTGCTTACATGCAATTAGTCTTACTGTAAGTAAAAATAAAAAAAGTAAGTAAGTAGAAATAATTTAAAGATGGTTAAGCACCTCGTATGTCTGAAAAGGTCCCATTCTTCTTATATAGAGAATGCTTCAAATAAAACTGTAAAAAAAGAAAACAGGTTGCTTAAGCATAAGGTTTTGGTATGGCAAACAAACCAGAACAAAGAAAGATTATAGTGTAAAAATGAATGAGGACATGACGTAAGATGCCAGGCTGGTTTAACCTAGTTTATGAATGATTCTGCAAATAGACCAGAGTGCAGGGTACAATTCTTATATACCCGTATATATATACATATATAATATTTATTTAATTATATACCAGGCTATATTACATGTATATTTAAAAGCTAAATATAAGTTTTTGCAAAGAATTGTCATTAAAGTTTCAGCCCCCCACTAAATATAAATGAATTCACTAGTACTTAGAATTAAACTGCAGGAACATTCATTCTAAATTAAACTGATCCAAAGCTATTATTTAACACGATTCTTCTGATGAACAGTGAATTTACCAGGGGTTATGTAAAAGGCTTTGCACTTGGAAAAGGAAGTAATATGGTCAATTTAATCCTCGTCTAGGTTGACAGATGATAAAACCCCATACTTCTGAATAGTTTATTTAACTGTTTTGGTTGTTCCAGATCTGCTTATAACTAACAGACCAAAGCCCAATGGCTGAATAATTTAATATTATGTATCACGCTTGATTGACTATGACGTCATTGGTCCATTTCCTGTTATTAGTGCTGTGCGTCTTGTTTTTCAGCATTGGTTATAAGTTGGTTATATAAGGGTTATGGTTGCTTTCAGTGCGGATGACGTAATTGACCCCTTATGGTTGATGCTTGTTGCATAGCTGGGTTCTTGCCTCTTTCTATTTTGTGTCCGGATGCCATGTTTCATTACAAAAGAAGTCAAAGGACAACCTTTATGTAGGTCGCCCATTCCTCTGGAATTTTGGAAAATGTGTTACTTTTTTTTTTTCTTATGTCATCACATTCTTTTAAAGGATTGAAGTATATAATTAAAGTTGTTTTAGATTTTTGTGCTTTGTTTAAAGAATTTATCTTTTTCAATTTTCTGTTTTGAATGGAAGCCTGTTTCTGCCATTGAATAAAAGATAAAAAAAAAGGTTATTGTGACTATTCTGACTTTTTTTCTCAGAATTGTGAGATATAAACATATCAGTCTTTTTTCTGCTCAAAATTGGACTTCATATCTCACAATTCTGAGAAAAAAAGTCAGAATTGGGAGATATAAAGTCGCAATTCTGACTTTATAACTCGCAATTGTGACGTTATTCAATAAGCTAAAAAACTTACTGACTAAGAAATTGCTACTCATGGGAGTTATACTGTTTTCTCTCTGAGCCCAAGTCAGAGCCTTAGCAACAAAGACTTGTCAACACAAAGGAACATTGCCTTTACAGAAGCCAGGTAGTGGTCAGCCACTCAGTCCTTGATTGATGTCTTGTGTCAGGACAAGAAGCTTAGTGTTTTTTTACCTCATGTCAGCCTAATAGAAAAGCTGAGACTAGTTTCAGCCTGACACAGTTAGGAGTTACTGATGCAATTTCTCTTAAATCACCTCATCCATCCTATATGCAAATAGAATGGCTGGCTCGAGGTGATAAAGCAGGAGTAGTTAAATACTTGTTGACTCATAACTCCTTATGTAACATGCTGCTCATTTTTAATTAATAAGAATGATTTCATGCATAAAGCTTGACAGTAAAAATCAGCTTCATCTCACTTGCAAAATAAAAAGTACAGAGTTGTCACTGGGGCAACAATTTAAGGTACATATTTATACCTTATTTACCCTTAAATTGTACATATTAGTACCCTAAAGGTATAATATTGCTATTAAAGACACAGTACTGTTAGTGCTTTTAAAATACCAGCTCAGTAACCTTTTTTGGAGTGTACATACTGTATGTTCTTAAGGACTTTTATCAAAATATACTGTAATTTTCCATTATAGTCAACTTTTTAGTGTTTCTGATATACAGATATATAACTAAGGCTGTCGACTTCTAGCTAAATATATAGTCAACAACACATGGATACACTTGCCTCAGCACCAGTGACTCCTCATTCTGTCATTAGTCCACTAAAGCAGTGATGACTCAATCCTACTGGAGATGGAGAGTAATGTGTGCTAATGCATTTGTAACAGGCTTTGAGTGCTTTCTCTGCTTGCTAGTTTCAGGGTTGTTATTTGAGCTTGACTACAGGAGAAGATGGTTAAATATAGGCTGACGTTGTACATTAATCAGTGTGCACGATCACTAATTTGTAGTTCCTTTTATCTAGTTGCTTTTCTTATCTGTAACAGCCTATAGTGTGAAGCATTCCTTTTTAACCGACTACAGGGTTATTTTTAATTATCATTTTATTAGTTTTATTATTAGTATTTTTTTTCTCAAAATTTCTCTAAAAAAGACATGATGACATGTTAGCCCACTTTTTTTTGTCTTGTTTAACTGATTTTCTTTTTTTTGTCTTGTTTTCTGTTTCATTTAAGAGTTAAAAAATGTGCCACTTTCAAAAATACTTTTTAAGTAGGCAGTTGAATTTCATAACAAGGCTGGGTCAGGATTTACTCCCAGATGAAACCAAAACAAACAAAAAATATAAAATTGTGTGTCCATATTTGTAGCAGTAGCCAACAATGTATTCTAAGGATTAAAATGATACATTTTTCTTTTGAGCCAAAAATCATTAGGATATTAAGTAAAGATCATGTTCCATGTATCGCAAATATATCAAAACTTAATTTTTGATTAGTAATATGCATTGCAAAGGACTTTATTTGGACAACTTTATTCA
>JAUMHE010000068.1:16328933-16353378 GCA_032359235.1 Enteromius mattozi | reverse complement strand
TTGTAAGTAACTCATTAAAACGCAGATGGTGCCCCGGTAGCCGCACCAAGAGAACTCTCTCTCTCTCTCTCTCTCTCCCTCTGTCTTTCTCTCTCTCCTCGTACAGAATCGAATTATTGGAAAAGAATGTTGATTGATTAAAAGCGAGCGATTGTGTGGCTGGAATGATTTATGAATTTCTTCATTTGTCTCGGTGATCTTGTTTAGGCCGTCGCGTAAACTCGTCAAACTCTTGCTGCATAGAGTTGTATTTTATATGTGCAATAATTACTTTTGAACAGAGATGTTGTTTTTGGCGGAAGGGGTGAAATATAAGCGGAATGCATTTTAATGGGGTGGGAGGGAATTCAGAACTGTTAATTATTTGGTGACCTTGTATTCGATTTGTTTGAGGTCTTATAAAAACGCTAATGTGGACCATACGTGCACAGGAACGAAAACAAACATTTCATTTAAATTATTTGCCAATTATGTTCACGCATGGACAAAGAAAATCAAAATAATATTCATTTTTGTTTTGTTTGTAGTAAATATTAATTAAAACTACAAATTAAGTGCCGTTTTTAAAGATTAGATTTAGGCTAGTTTTAACTGCAGTGCAGTTATTTTGCATTTAAGCATTAAAAAGCAATCGGCTCTCGAACAGCCATATTAAAATGAGTCTGGTGTTATTCAAAATTATGCACGTATTTATCTGGGATTTTGTTCAGGCTAAATGATATCTGTGCCCCAGGCGTAGTTGGAGCGATAATAGTCTAATAGTTCAACTGAAACTCTTACATACACAAGCTCACATGAATTCAGATAAATGCTTCTCGTTTGGTCTGTCAGAGAGATAAAAGGTGGAGATAAAGTGCGACTAGGCCTCTGGATTCCTGAAGGGGAAAGAATGCATTAATTGTGCATTGTTCAACACGTACAGTATGTCGCTTTGTGTCTGGCGCACTCTTTCCCCCCCCCCACTCTCCCTCTTTCTCTCTCTTCCTCGCTGTGGCTACCAGATCCCTTTTATTTGCGTAGTCACCTGTACATACTTATGACAAGTTATTAATTAAAAACACATACAAATCTACGTACCCACGTGGCGTAAATGTTCCAAACAGAACCAAAAATACACATGAAAACATTTTTACGTTCTAAAAGTAACTTTTTTTTAATCAAGTGCTTTAGAAAATGTTATACCAGTTCTTTACTGACCCCTAAAATCAATTCTGGTCTTCAGAAGTAGTAGTTTTAAGAGTGTAGACATTTTTTTTGCTTCACTGACCAAGCAAAAATTATTTCTCTGAAAATATTTGTCAACAATTATCTTGTTAATTTATATGCTACATGTTACAGCTTTAGGCCTTCTTGTCTAATAACTAATTTAGGCTTGATTTTGAGTGAGTCTGTCCCACTTTCCAATTTAAAAACTAAAATAAAACCTGATCTTTGAGAATGCGAGCCAACAGAGTGACTATTCAACCATAGCCTATATCTTCATTTAATTTTTGTTTAACCTACAAGCTGCGTTTAATATGAATAAATATGTTATACATGCTTGTTATCAAACTTCAGTGAAACATTTTAGAAACGGACAACGGTAAAATACTTATCAAAACTAATGAAACTGATTTACTCACATGCTGCATCTTTATCATGTTTATTTCCCCTACTCTTTTATATTTAATTTTCGTTTGTATTTTCCATCTTAAAGACTAAAAGAGAGCCTAAAATAAGGTTTTAGGTTTTACCTGGCCCCTTTATGAGAATGTGAGTCACTCTAAGTGAATCTGACTGCAATTATTTCTCTTTATCCTGCAGACGATCTCACGCTCTCTCCTTTGCGAAGACAAACGTATCTGTTTGATGTCTCAACTCTCTCAGACATAGAGGAGCTGGTCGGTGCTGAATTAAGGATATTTCGAAAACCGCCCGGGGATGGCCAGCCATCCCCATCAGGCGTCTACACTCTTCATTTACTCTCGTGTCGATCAGAGAGGCCGTTGGCTTCCAGATCCCTTGATCTTCAGGATTCCCGAAAAGCAGAATGGGAGGTTCTGGACGTTTGGGGAATTTTTAAAAGCAGACATCAAGGGAATCAACTTTGTCTCCAGCTCAAGGTTACGCATGGCAAATCTGACACAGAAATTGACCTAAAGCAACTGGGTTTCCACCGGCACGGCCGAACGCAGCAAGACAAGGCCATATTGGTGGTCTACACGCGGTCTAGGAAAAGAGAGAACTTGTTTAATGAGATGAAAGAGAAGATCAAGTCTCGCGGAGACGACGACGAGGAGGAGGAGAGCGCGCTGCAGTTCAAAGCGCGGCGCAGACGGAGAACTGCGCTCAATAATCGTCATGGGAAGCGGCATGGCAAAAAGTCCAAATCGAGATGCAGCAAAAAAGCGCTGCATGTCAATTTCAAAGAGCTGGGATGGGACGACTGGATCATCGCTCCGCTGGATTACGAAGCCTACCACTGCGAGGGCGTGTGCGACTTCCCATTGAGGTCGCACCTGGAGCCGACCAACCACGCCATCATTCAGACGCTCATGAACTCCATGGACCCCAACAGCACGCCGCCGAGCTGTTGCGTCCCCACAAAACTGAGCCCCATCAGTATACTTTACATAGACTCCGGTAACAACGTCGTGTACAAACAGTACGAGGACATGGTGGTAGAACAGTGTGGCTGTAGGTAGCGAATCACACACGAGGGTTTGGCACCAAGGCATAAAAAACTTGAACGATGCGTAAAGACGCGCTTGAGCCGCCCAAACTGCGCATTCTCACCTATGCAAAAGGGATTCTTCATCAGAGACATTTTTTTGACGATTTAAACGATCTCCACCGGCCACTGTTCACGGTTGTGCCAAGAGCGCATGTACAGTTTCTCTAGACTTGGAACAAAATTGTGTTTTAGGAGGTTCGTCGTCATTTTTCCTTACACATGCTGGGTTTCTTTTTGTAATTACGTGTCCAAAAAACCCTAAATATTTCTTTAACGAGTCGTCTCTCGGACGAGGCAGGTAGAAGAAACGCCAGATTTAGCGCGTAACCGTCTGGACAGGATTCACTGAGGATTGTGTTACACCATTATCTCTGTGGACTCAGAAGAATGTGGAGACGGGCACCTGTTCAAACTCATCTGTTAGTTATATGGATAAGATTCTGTATGGTATATGGATGATGATGAATGAGCAAAACGCAGTGCCCTGGAAACGCTTTTTACGACCAAAAGTGCGTAATTTTCAGGCATTTTCAGTTTTGGGGGGCAAAGGTGAATGTACCAAACACTAAATAAGACATAAAGCGATTCTGCTTCATCCCTGCAGAGAGAACGAGAGAGAGACTGGCTGACTGATGCTTTTTTGAGGAGCATCGGTTAACGTTGTCGAGTAAATGTTTTTGAAGTGCCTGGACCTCTCCACAAAAAATCCACAAAATGTCGTTTTGTACTTTCTGAGAAGACAACAAAATGGTAATCCATCAACGTTTGCATCTTTACAAAATGCACTTCCGCAACTGTCCAAGTAGTCTGGAAGGAGCGTTTTTCCTATCGACTGACAAGGAAAAAAAGAGACTCGAATGCGAGATTATATTTAAATGCACATTAGCTTTGAATGCACTGTTGTTCATTTTATGAGCTGTAAATATTTGTAAAGTAAAACCTAAAGTGCAACGTATGAAGAAATGCAAAACCACATTTCTTTGTTAATGTACATTTATAAATGCACTCAAATCGCTATAATTTCTATTCTATAATTATTTTATTATTTGTGATGTACAGAGTTTCATGATAATCGTGTATTTCTTACGCTGATAAAACAAATTTAATTTAAAATGTATTCATTATTGCTGAGGGTGGAAATACCATTATCGATGTCTACCTCATAATTGCATAGAATCTACGTTCTGAGGTGCATTCAGCTAGAGTTTAAGGTTTTTCCCAAATATATATAAATATATATATATGTGTATATATATATATATATATATATATATATATAGAGTATATAAATGTATAATAAACCACACTATTACTGTACTAATAAAAAAATAAATGCACTTTGTGTGGTGCCACTGACTCCTAAGATCCATTTAAATCTTTTGACTTTAAAACCTCTGAAATGTTTGAATTATATGTCAATCGTAGTTATTAAAATGTCAAATGAGCTACAGGTTATATTAAAAAAGTTTCTGTTTTTTGATGTAATCTGTAAAATCTATCAGAGCAATCAAGGGTCATATACAGTAGTCAACAGCTGAAGTGACTCCCCAGATGCTTTTTATTTTTAAATCATTGAATTTGTTAAGTATATCAATGAAATATGCTGGTCGGCAAAAAAAATCAGACTTGGTTAAAACTGTCTGTAGTCTGTAAAATGCAGATTTTTGGTAAAAAGCACGGAATAAACTACACTGGAAGTCCTTAATTCCATATCGTATGTTATCAATCTCCCAAGCCTCTTAAAAGAGAAAGTAATTTTATCAGTATGGTTAAATAATTGTCCCGGGAAACAGGAGAGGATGACCTCATAGAAGCCACTGCTGCAGCTGTTGAAATCCATGTTTCAACAAAAAACCAAAAAAAACTGTATATGCTTGTTGTTTTCCTGTAGACTGCTTTTTGCCTTCCGTCATTTTGAATGATAAGCCACTCTTAGTTTTTATCTACATAAATGTAACATGATATCAGTGTCCTGCATAAAAACCTAATGCTTTATAGATTATATTAAACAGTTTGAATTAGGGAACACAAAAGTGCCATACTTTGGGCCTGTGAAGAAGATTTAGTTTTTTCCCTCCCTATTTAAGTGTCATACGGAGTTAAAATGCTTCAGTGCTGTCTGAAGTCTAACATTTCTATTCTTTTTTCACTCAGCAGCTTCTTTTCATGTGTCCATCTTTTGTTTCCATTCTACTGACAGATCCTCTCCTGAGATAATCCAGCTCTTCACCTGATCTGTTTCACATTTTTATTAGCTCTCAGACGGTTTTAAAACCCCATGGGATTTCTGTGGCTCGTTTTCACAGTGCATTATTAGCAGAGTTTTTATCCTCGCATACGTTTCTGCTCCAATAATCAGGCCCGGGTAATGGTGCTAATATGTCGTAGAGTAATGCCTCGCACAGTCACCTCTCAGTGTTTGAATAGTGTTGAAACATGTGGACCACAGAGATTTAAGGAAATACATCTCCAGGGTGGATCTGAGTGTATGCAGCAACAGGCTGTTTTCCAATGAATTAGCCATCCGTAGGTCAAGTTTTCTTAACACTGTAATGTTTCCCAATCTTCAGATGAAAAGGTTGAAGGGAGGGATTGCTTCCATATAGGCATCGGCCTTGGCCTGGAAGCAATTAGGAAATTGCTTTGAAATGCTATATGTTGTCCAGACTCTGTTACAGTATCATGTCACTCTACACATGTTTGTTCATGGAGGGGAAAAAGATGCTAATGTGCTCTTTAGCTGTCTCTGCGAATGACACTTACGATGATAATGTCTTTCAGAATGAGGATGGAGACAGCATGCGCTCTGTCAGGTGGGATCTCATCACCCATTACAGGTCCTATTAGATCTGTCTAAACAAATGGAAACACAGAAGTACTCATTCTGCAAGATTTATCACTTCACATTAGGATCATTAACATGAGTTTATTTATTAGGTATCATGATTTTGAACAGCATTTATTTATCTAAGATTTATATAGAATGCATACATAATAAATGTATATTTTTTTAATCAATGCAAAACATTTTTCACTTTCCTGCTTAAAAAGTACTAGTACTTTCACACTAATAAAAGTTACTGTTACTTGATCTATGTAATGCACACTTTCTGAATATGAAAAGTATGGATATATGTGTGTGCGTGTGTGTACACATATATGCATAAATACATACACATGTATACACATTATATATATATATATGCACACACACAAACACGTAGATGCACATTAACTTCAAATGTTTTATTATTAGAATATATATATGATTATGCACATGTAAATTGCTGTTGCAAATGTAAAAGCATGTATATGTAGATCTTAACCAAAATTAATAAATCTAAAAAATCTGATATATTTTAATATAATTATGTACATGAACAACTTAAAGGCTAAGAATGTATTAGTAGATCAAAATAGATTTCAAGAAGATTAATAATTGTTAAATATAAAGTATAGTTCTTATTTCAATACAGTAAAAAACCTTGTTGTAAGATGTTTCCATCTTAATTTAAGGTTTCTACTCACTAAAAATTTATAGTGGACAGCATTGTGTCAAAAGGTACACATGGGATAAGTTTAATTGATGAAATAATGGGGATTGCCTCGCTAGATCGTCTCTGGCTTTCTTAGTTGGGGGCACCTAATTTCTAGTGATTATTGTTGTTTGGATTACAGAGACCGTCTCTGCATTTAATAAATAAATAGTTTAATCTCATCATTATACATTACCATCACTCTATTCTCCTATTTGATAATGTTCAGTGCTTTGCTACAATCTGTATTGTTTAAAGCGCTATATAAATAAAAGTGATTGACTGATTGATAGATATGACAGGCTACATGCCAGCCTGACCGTATTTTGCATTTGGGTCCTCATTTGAGGCTTTCCGGCACTGAAACTGATCAGAATGTGTTTCTTAACCCTTATTGGACATCAGTGAACTTAGAATAGATTGAAACGGAGATCGATTGCCGTCCTGAGACCGTCTCTTATTTGATTATGATTTATGAAATAATGGCCGGGTTCATAGAAAGAGTAGATGGAGATCGGAATGCAGGAGATACAGAGGGTGTTTAGCAAAATGGAATGCAGAGTTTACCATTCCGGGTTTCTCAGTGCATTCCTGGACTCAGTGCTGCATTAAGTAAATGGCTCTTCCTGGTCATCGGAGAGCTATCTTCTACTGTCGGGAATGCCTCTTGAGACATCACTGTTTATTTGAATGTTATGTCTAATGTGTGTGTGTGTGTTTTTTTCTTTCATAAAATCGTACAGTGAAATGCCTGGCAGACGGGCAGATACCTTTCAGTGCAGTTTTGGGGAATGTTCTTCATAAATAGCCTTGACACATCACATCTGTGCATGGCGCTATCAGACAGGATTCTACTGTGGAGGCCTCTGGTAATGTTTAATCTCGAAGATATACAGTTTTGATTCTATCTTAATTCGGGGAAGCTCTTGTAATATTACAAACCAGTAACTAATAATGTATTCATTAAATAGACATTAAGCAAGCATAATTCAAAAGTGGGACAGATGATGTTTTAATGCAATGCTTAGCTGACAGCATCCGAGGTGTCATTTTGGTTACCCCAAATATGCATTTAGAAGTTTTCCTCATTTTCTATAAAAGCAGAATTTGGTTTACAGTGAGACACTTACCATAGAAGCAAATGGGGGCAGTTCATAAACAACAATAGTTTTAAACTTGAGCTAAAATTATTTGTTGTAATAAATCAGCATTATACCACAAATATATGGAAACATGCAAAAATTCACATTTACATGCACATTTAAAATTTTTGTTTTGTTTTAATTGATTCAACTTTAAGGTTTAAATTAAGGGCAGGACATGTGTCAGGAGCCTGTTCATAAAACTGAATGGGCAGAGAGACAGATCAAAAGACAGTAAGGAGGAGTGTGTGTTTGAGGAAACAGAAGGACTGCAGCACACACAGATGGGAAGATGGAGGGTGGATGAGAGGCTGCTTGAAGGGTGGCAGATGCCTTGACTGACCCCCAGTGTAGCCCTGCATTCATCCGCTGGACACAACACAAAGACAAAAGGCCGACCCAAACAGTACATACACTTGCCCATGCCTCAGGGTCAAAGGTCAGATTATCTTTCATCTAATTTTGTAGCACTGTTTCCTTTGAAAATGTTTTGGGTTCTATATGAATAGAGGCCAAAGCAATTAGACACATGACAGAGCAAGACAGATTAAAAAACAAAAAGTTTATCCTAACTATTCGCAACAATGAACAGTTATACCCATTACCCCCCCTCAACACACAGTTTGGTGATCCTGTCAGAACAGACTTTAGGTTTGCAAAATGCTGCACTGAGATACTTGTGTTGTTCCAGACCTATTTAAATTCTTTTTATGTAGAACAAAGAAGGGAAAATTTTGAATATTGTTATTCTGATTTTTTTTTTATATCAATAGAGGCTAAAGAAATTAGCAGCCATTGATTTGCTGGAAAACACATGACAGAGAAGGAGAGATGAAAAGAGAGTAAGAAATGTCAATCCAATTTCAAACATTATTTATCAATAACTAAACTATATACTATTATATTTTTTCATTACTGTCCATTATTATATTTTTCTTACTGTCTTGTGATGCAATGCTATCTAACAACAAACTTTTACATATTTTATGAGGTGGGTAATTCATACGAATTCATACGACCTCACTTTTTTAAAACTAGAACAACCAATCTGGCAATTTGTACATTTACAAATCGTACAAAATTGTATGATTTGTCTAAAACCCAGTGAAGGGTAGGTTTAGGGGTGGGGTTAGGTGTAGGTCATTCATGCAAATTCAAAAATCATATGAAAATTCATACACAAAAATCCTATTAATTTGTATGAGTCAGGTCGTATGAATTAGCCACCTCGTAAAATATGTACAAATTGCCATGAGATCAGGCTGGATTCTATTAGGACAGACTTTGAGCCCGTTATTTGGTTTGTGACCTTCTGAACTAATGGACTAAATGAAGGTTGTTCAAAACCTGTATAATGTTCTTTTATGTGGAACACACACATGGGAATTCCGAATAATGTTATTCTGATTAAGGAATTTCTGAATAAGTTTTTATATCAATAGAAGCTAAAAAAAATTAGCACCTATCGAATTGCCAGAAAATGTATGACAGACAAGGAGAGACAGATTTTAGCCCAAATCAACAATGTCCTACTTCAAAAAAGATTATGCAATAACTATACATAACTATTCACAATTATATTTTCCTTGTGATTCTATTAAAACAGATTTCGTTATTAGTTTTGTGAAGTAAATGATCCTTATGTTGTTCCAAATCTGTATAATATTCTTTTTTATGTGAAACACACAAATTGGATTTCCAAATAATGTTATTCTGAATAAGAAAATTCAGAATGAGGTTTATATCAATAGAGGACAGTGATGATTTGCCAGAAAACACATGACAAAGAAAGACAGATGATAAAAAAAGGTGTCGTTCCTCTAATGGGGCATCTGTTGAGTTTCCCCTGACATGCTTTTGAGTAACACCTGGCTTTAGCTTACCTGCTAATCGCATTATAACACAGGCCGGGGGCCATTTTGAAAACTGAGTCTGTGCTTTTATCTCGTTATCTGCAGCAAAACATTTCAAATCTAATAGTATTGTGTGGAGAACATTCCAGATTGGTTGTTCTAGTTAAAAAAAAAGGGAGAAAACGCTAATATTTGCAGGGTGTCCGCAATGATGAACGTTTCACACACTTGTTTGACAAGATACTTTATTTTTTCTGGAAACTATTTAGGCGTTGTCACACTCGCGGCTCAATTGAGTGTTTAGAGACAATGGTCTGGTATTGGTTGCTGTCGTTAAGTGTGTGTGTGTCTTGTCTCGGGGTTTGGTTAGAGTGTGTGCTAAGAGTAGGGTAAATTTGCACAGCCGATCAGACAATAGCAGTGTTTAGTGGTGGGGCAGGGACGCGACCTCTTCGCCACCCTCCATCTGGTTGTGCTGCTGGCCGTGTGCCTTGCCTGCTACTCCTAAAACGCGACTTAAAGTTCTGGCGAGCCGGAGACCTACGAGCCTGCTTGATTTCATAAAAACAAGCTTGCGCCGCCGCGAACAATGGAGCGTTTGGAGTTGTACTGTAAAGTGATCCACTGAGAAAAACAAACACGGGGCATGAGCAGCGAGCTAGCAAGAACAGACCCTCCACGAACGGGGCGGGCCGGGGAACTGAACTCGGGTTCTTGATTGGTAAGTCGGCCTGATGGACACCTCCGGGCTCTGTAGATGGTGCCTGGGGTGTCTCAAAAGGTCACAGCCCCTGCTGGCTCGCACCATCCATTAGTCATGAGGCTTTGCAGCTTACCTGTCTAGCGTTTCAGCTCAGCACAATACAGTTAACCTCAATTGTGCTTGATTAGGAGGTGTGGAGAACGGCCGGCTGGGAGCGAATAGTCTTCCTAAAACAAGATGAGATGTCAATTATGCACCTCCAGGATGGAGTTCAGGTCTCATCGTCTTTTGGACGTCAAGCTGAACATTCTATGAGCCTTACTAAAGAAAAGGGTTTCAGCGTTGTCCCGTAACCAACCGCCCCCCACTCGGTAATTACCCCATTACGTGTTAGTGGCGGATGGAACTGTTACAGATGTTTTATGGCGGGGAGCCCTTTTCATTTTGTCTCCCTGATGAGGGACAGATTTATGGTGTAACTCGACGATGCCATTCAAGAGTGCAATTCTGAAAGCACACACACATCCTCCCCCCTCGCACACAAACACACACACAAACAACAAACAGATGAGTTGTTCCGGATGTGTTTCGTTTTTGTAGGCTCCCGTCTGGGAGACAGTCAGCCGGCGTGCATTCATGATGTGGTCTGACACTCTCGGCAGCGAGCGTACCACATGCACTTAATTTGGACTTGGAGAACAAACTGGGATTCCAGAAAGCAGTTTTTCATCAGAAATCTCTAGCTGTGTGTGCATGATCAGATACTTTTTGCTGTTTTTTCAGAATCACAAGATTTTCTCAATGGATGTGGCCTGTGAGGGGTAGAGGTGGGAGGAGGTGGTTATCAGCTGAATGGTTTCTTTTCTTGTTTATTAGTAGGTTAGCAGAAGGTTAGCAGACGACGGAAAAAACATATTTGTGACTGTTAGGTTTTCAAGTAGTATGCTGTTGTTGTCTTCAGAAGCAGTGGATAATTCTGTGGCTCCTTCGTTGTGTTCTTCAAAATATTTGATAAAGTTGTTGACTCACAAGCTTGGAATGATGACTTGCAATTAAATATTTCAAGCTTATTGCAATAGTGCATACCAGGTTTTATAACTTGTACTCAACATAAAATTTAGTTGACAGTGTAATCAAATTATAAAAACAAAACATCCGCTAGGGTGAATTGCAGGTCATTTACCCTAAAAAAAACAACAAAAAAACAAAAATAAAAAGCTTTAAGAATACCATAGATTTAGGATACAAATTTATTTTCTCTTATATTCCCATTTCAGCTCTAAAAAGACAATAGTAAACAGTTCCTTTTGAGTTAAAATCAGTTAATTGTTGAAGATAATAATAAACGTATATAAGAATTTTTATAAATAATTTTGTATCTATATTTTTTTCAAATGAATATTTTTTCCTTATTTTAATTTTAGGGGGGAAAGACCTGATCTTGTTCTTTGATCCACCCATATATTACCTATGATGTTAGGTAAGCTAATATCAAATACTTGTAATTTCTAATATTAATATTGTATAATTGTTCAATGAACTTAACCTTAAAATTAACTTCTTAAAATCTTAAACAGGTGAGTTTTTTTCTTCTTTTTCTTTTTCTTCTTCTTTTTTTCTGTCTTTGTGACTGAGGAGGCATTTCTCTTCCAGCTAAGGGTGAGAGTTGTCAGGTACAAGTCTTTAACCAACAAGGTCAGAGGAGGAACAGTTGACATTAATCATTTACTAGCGTGATACAATGGGGACCTGAGAGACTAGATAGCCCGGTGCAGCCAGGACTCTGTGAGCCAAACACATGCTCATCAAGTCCTAGATAAAACAAAGGGCGACAAGTGACAGCAGCACAAATCTATCAAATCAGATGCTGATTGGGTCACATGATGTTCTTAAAGTCATTTGCAACTAATAATTAAATTCAGTATTCATTATTATTATTACTATATGATTTTTGTTGTATTTTTCAGTAATTGATGCATCTGAAATGCATCACTAAGATCCAAAATGCCACGTTTTGCACGTTACGGGAGTTTTTGACCATTTTTCCCATTACAGTCTTAGTGTCATGATCCCCTTCCTGTCTAAGCAGATGTAACTTTATCTTCCTCATGCTTTTGTCTTTTTTTTTTCTGTCTCCCATCACCTAAGAATGAGATTGAGTGAGCGAGAGAGCGTCTCTCCAGCGTGATATTTCTGTTTGCAGAAGTCTGACCTTTTTCTGAACTGTTCTTAAGTGAAAGGCACTTTCAGCTGTGGAATCAGATGGCAGTAACCATATGCTGCTCAACTGATACAAAGGTGGAAAGGGAGGGAGGCTAGAGAGTCAGCATGCTGTGGTGAAAAGGAAAGTGTCGTGCCACTTCTCTTTGTGGCGGTAAGGGGTCTGTTGGTGCATGTGTGTGTTAGTGTTTGACTGGACGTGACACACAGACCGTCTGCTTTGCCGTTGAGATGGTGCTTTTACATGGATGAGTGCCGTGAGCAAACAGAATTCTTTCCTTTGTGGACCACTTTGTATGAGAGTGTGTTTGCATGGGTCTGAGTGTTCAATAGTGCATGTAAGTGGGTGGGTCTGAGTTTGTCTGCAGATGAGGGACGCTGAATCTCCTGGTTCGGGTGTAATAAACTCCTCTTGACCCTTGGGTTCAGTGAAGTCAGGAGACAGACTCTCCCTCTTCTTGACCGTGTTCCTCCCTGGGCCGCTGGCAGGAGGGCCGCTGACTGCCCCGTTTGATTGGCTCAGAGAATGACAGAGATAGAGAACTAAGGCCAGCTGTGAGTGGTCAAATGCCACTAACACACAGCTCTCAACTGGCTGTAATTCATCACCTAGATTTTACAAAATGTCAGCAAAAATGTCCTTAAAGTCAACATGAATTTTTGTTCACAGTCCATTTTACTGATGTTCTTCTGAGTGAAACTGGATATTAATTTAGAATAGAGGGAATGACTTGATTTTATCCATTGAGAATTGATTGGATGATAACATTAGATGTTACATTCCTGAATATAGCCAGGTGAGTTTGTTAAACACGAGGCATACTTGGCTATTATTACCATTATTTAAAAGACCATGTAACCTAAGTGACAGTAGGAAGAGTGGGTTATTGTTTTGATTAAAGATTTTGGAGATCTTAACATTTTTTTTTTTACTAAGTCCTTCACTTAGACCACAATGGTGCATTAAGAATAGGATACTTTTGATTTCATGTTGACTTTAAAATTAATACGGTGATCGAGAGAGCTAAACAAAAAAAAATATAAATAGAAACTGCTAAAAGATACTTGTTCCAAACCCACTGAATGTTCTTTTTTTATGTGGAACACACAAGGTGAAATTTTGAATAATGTTATGCAGAATAAACACAGCTATTTCCATACAATGAATGCATTGTGTGATCAAGGTCTGTCAAGCTCTAAAAAAGCACTATTTTAGTAGCATAAAAATATATTGCATTAAGTATTCTAAAGCATATTCTAGCTTGGTTTATGAAGATGAAGGTGCCAGTTTTGACGTCACAAAAATAATCATAGGCCAAATAACTGATCGATTAAATTTTTTTTTTCAGAACCACCAAAAATACTGGACAATAACCCTTCAGTGATATGACTTTATGAGCAGAAACACTTGTGTTCGAGAAACCACTTCAAAGGTGTGGGGTAAGTGTGCTTTATTCAATTATTTATTACATTTTATTTTAGTTGTAATTAAATTAATACTTTTATTCAGCCATGAGAAGTAAGAGTAAAGACATTTATAATGTTACTAAATATTTATATTTCACATAAATGTTCATCAAAGAATCCTGAGCAAAGATGTATAGTTTCTACAAAATATTAGGCAGCACAACTCTTTTTAACACTGATAATAATAAGAAATGGCTGAATGTAAATTCAGCTTTGCCATCATTGGAATAAATTCATTTTGAAATATATTACAACACAAAACAGTACTTTTAAATTTAAATAATATTTCACATAATTACTGTTTTTACTGTATTTTTGTTAAAATGAATGCAGTCTTGCATAAGAGACGTCTTTAAAAGCATAAAAATCTTCTCCATGGTAGTGTTTGTTTTCTGGCACTGCTTTGGGTCATTCTCTGATAGTTTATGAGAGAACAAGACTTTTATTTGTTATCATATTATTGTAATTTATTGCATTATGATTTCAATTATGCTTAAATTTGTAATTTGCAAAAAGTGTGCCCCCTTCACAAGGTTCTCCTTGAGATTCAAGACACACATACGCTATCATAATCGGCAATATGGGGAAGGAAAGGGGGGGGGGGGATGAGAGGAAGAGGAAGGATGTTAGTTACAGGAGCAACATTAATTCATTCCTCCAGCTCCTCTTTGAAGAGCACAGGCAGCTATGACAGGCTAAACGCTTCCAGAGATGTCACATTTCCAGCCAATCTTAAAGAGCTCGAGCCTGCACTCTTCCTTTCATGTTTGATTCTGTTTTCAAGATTCTATGATAAACAGACGAGGACGGGCTGGGGGCAGGAGAGAGAGACAGAGAGACAGAGGGCGACAGGGAGGAGGGCAAGTCTATGCTGTCAGGGGAACCAGATGCCTTTGCAAATTGGCTCTTTGTCTGTTTCATAAGGCTTTGGAAAAGCAAGTCCAAATTAAGACCTGGAATTTGCCTTTAGCCTTCTAGGATTGCAGGGATAGTGCACTGAATCCAATTAATTTACGTTTTCAGGTCACCAGATCATGCCTTCAAATGTGCAGTGGTCAGGTTAAACTATTCTTTACATGCTGCCAGCTCTGCAGGAAACTTATATCCATTCTGGTCACAAAGATGAATTTGTTGTTTCTGGTTATAGAAGAGACATTAAGTGGCGAGTCAGCGCCCTACAGAACTTGTTTTTTGTGCAAAATAATAGCACAAAATGTCCTTGATGTCAATGTAAATTGCAGTTAACAAACCAATTTACTTTATTTTGATGTGCTTTCTGAGTCAAACAAGATATTTAAACAGAAAAAAAAAAAATATATATATATATATATATTTTTTTTTTTAAATTATTTTTTTATTTTTTTATTTTTTTAACTGAAATATTTACTTGAGCGCCAAATCTGCATATTAGAATGATTTCTGAAAGATCTGTGACTCTGAATACTGCTGTTCATTATTATTTTGCTGAAAATTCAGCTTTGCCATCTCAAGAATAAATTACATTATCAAATATATTCAAATGGGAAACACTTATTTAAAAAATGTAACAATATTAATTTTTGCTGTATTTTTTCATAAAATAAATGCAGGCTTTGGAAAGCATAAGACGTTTTTTTTTTCTCTTCAAAAACATTTAAAAATATTTCCAACCCCAGATTATTAACAGTAGTGCATGTACTATAGAACATGAATTTTAGTACCATAGTATTTACCTGTTGATGGTACATGCATGGTCAATATGCTGAAAACTATGGTAGTATCATAGTATTTTGTTTAAATGTGAGCTTTTATACAGTAGTTTGTTACTTATAAGTAACTGGTCCCTTTTAATAGAAGCATCTCCAAAATTTATATCAAAGTAATTCCGCTTATCAATCATTGCAGTCTCAATACAGTAGCAGAAACACCATTAGATGTTTCGGAAAGGTGGTTTGAGAAACTGCATATCTTAGCAGTTAAAGTACTGAGATAGACAGGGAATGTTCTGCATCTGCATGGCATTGTGCTCAAATTTAAGACTAAATGTGAGCCAGAGAAAATCATTTGGTGAGTTTAACCACATCCTTTTGACATCTCAAACCTACCCCCTCCTCTCTTGCTCCCTCTGTCTGAGGTCTGTGGAGTATTGTGCGTCCTAACACAGTGTTAGGGGGCAATAAAAGCCTTTGGGGAAACAGAGCATTTCCAGCCAAACTCCGGAAAAGAGGCAGTAAAGGGAATGCTAACCCAGGCAAAGAAAGAGAGAGAAGAGAAAAAAAATGGAGCACCTATAAAAAAATAAACATAAAAATACCAGAACAGTAGTGAAACATCTTTTCATTATTCTTAATAAAAACCCTAAACAAGCCCTCAATAATGGGTAAGGTTTCATAACAAGGGACTGGTTAAACGTCTATGAATCTTGTTAAAAGATATTGGATAGAAAGAGACCGCGTAGAGGCCGCCGAGCCGTTACATGGTCGGTTACGGGGATGGGTCACTCGATAAATCTGCCTTGTGCTTCTTTCAACAGGCCGTATGGAGCACATGTTCATTACGATGCTCTGGAAAGCACGTGGAAGGTGGCTTCGTGTGGGCTTCAAGGGATCTTCTCGGACGAGCTGAGAGAGAGAAACCCCGGTTTGAGCTCAGTGAGGTAGGTCTGGATGCTGGCAGAGGTGATTGAGTTCCCACAGGCTGGTGGTGCAGGGTTTTTGGCAAAGATCGGGGGGCTCCTGGTGGGTTTGGTATGAGGAGGGGGCATTCCAGAGTTCCAGCCAGGCTGATCGGTGATTGCTTCTCCTCCTCTCCGCTCCGAGGCAATGCAATGGCCCCGAGCAGCAGGATGCCCTCCTGACTGGCATGTCTCATTAACTGAAGTGAGTGGTGAGAAAATGAGAGAACGACCCAAGGAAGCCACTTTACATACTGAACACTCATACTAAATGGCTGCATGGTACGTTTCTTCAGGTATAGTCAATGCTGTAATCAAACTAGATGCAAATACACAAACAAATGTTGACTTAAAGGTCGAGAAAGGACGTGTAAAAAGAGATGAGCATCTCTGACTAAATGAGTAATGTGCAGCCAAAGAGGAAAACAAGATCGAAAGCAGCTCGCTGGCTCCATCAACAGGCTGCTGATCTGAATGACGTGCCCTTGGGCCAATTGTATTGCTTAGTCCAACAGCCATTAGCGAGGTTAGCTGTGGAGCACCACTGACCTCTGGAAGCTGGGACGCATCTTAAGAACATATGGCGGGGTGTTCAGTGTCCTTTTAGGGATTTAACAGAATGATTCCAAACCTATTTTATTTATATTAATATTTAATTTTAAATGTATTATATTTTATTTTATTTTAATCAGTCTTTGCACTTTTGGTGTTTATTTTATTTTTGAATTTACTTTCTCTAAGGTATTTCATTGCCTATAATGTTGGTCTTCATTGTTCATGAGAGTGAATGGGCTGTTCAGTGTCTTTTGGGGAATGTTTTTTAAAAAAGAATATAGTTATTTAATTTCAGTGGCAAATCATGCATTGAAACCATATTACATAAAAACTTAGATGTTATTACACAAAAACTCAGATGTTGCCCTAGAGAATATTCACTCATAGATATGTAATGACTCAATTTATAAAAATACTAATGTACACATTATCAAAAAAAAAAACTTTGTCTGTACATTATACATGAAAGCACTGATTTTGTTTGCCTTCCCAGAAGATATTTTATAACTAAAAATGTTGCTCCTTGTTTGTTTTTGACACTTAATATAGTCTTTTATGTCTTTTAGGAAGTTATTTATTTTATTTTATTTCATTTGTTAACCATGCTGTTTTGGTGTTCATTTTATTTTTGTGTTTGCTTTCCTAGAAGATATTTAATTACTCAGAATATTGGTCTTTCATTGCTCATGCAACTAAAAGTGTCCTTTTGAGAATTTTTTTTTCTATTTTATTTAAATTCTATATTTAATTTTAGTGACAATTCATGCATTGAAATCATTTTACATACATTTTGGCTCTAGCCATTAGATTGCACTATTGCCCTGGAGAATATACTTTGTTATAATAAAAATACTAATGTACACATTATTAAAAACAACAACAACAGTGTCTGTACATTATACAAACAAGCTCTGAGTGTGTTTGCCTCCCCAGAAGATATTTTATTGCTAAAAATGTTGCTCCTTAATTGTTTATGACACTTATTGTGCTGTTTGATGTCTTTTAGAAAGTCAATTTAATTATTGTTTATTTTATTTTATTTTATTTTTACACAGACATTTTGCAATTTATCAATTGCAATATTCCAGCAGTAACCCATAAGGCTGCAGTACAGCTCTGAATAACATTCACTTATGAAGTTATGATTTCAAAAAATACTAATCTACACATTATTAAATAAAATGTTTAAAAACTAGCAAAAATGATACTTTACCCACATAAGCATAAATTTATTGCTAAAAAGGTCCTTTCATTGCTCATGAGTTTAAATATGGTTCTCTGCCGTACACTGTTACTTTATAACAACGCAGTAATGCAGAATTGTATAACCCTGTGCTTTTCAGGAAACTCCAATAAGTCAACAGGACTAAAACCCCCCTTTTTCTTTTTTATAAAATCCATTGTGTATCCAAAGTGACATCGGCCGAGCAGAGAGTTCACGTTTAAAACACTGAATAATAACAATCCTGAAACAGACAAACAAAAGCTTTCCAGCACAGAACTGTGTCAATAAAAGCCTGGATTTACAGACATGTCAATTTTATGAGTTGGCGGTCGCAGTACCAACACTCTTCTCTTACTGTGCACTGGTCACATAAAATGGCTCAAGTGTTTATGTAGCCTGTGGCAAAACTCTGCTCTTGGTTACAACAGTGCCTGGGTGACAAGATGTTTCCGGATGAAGTTATGTGTATGATAAAATTTAGTAGATAGTTTCACATCCCATATGAAGGAAAAAATCACAAATGAGATATTTTAGTTTTTTCTAGACTCTAGACGCAGTAATTTCAAATGAACTTTTACAATCAGAAGTCAGAGATTTGGATATGAACTTAAACATTATTCATAGAAGACCAAATGTTGAGCTAATGAAATGTACACTTAAACCAGCTAACACCCCTCTGAAATCAGCCAGCAGAGCAGTCTATCCATATTGGGACCAGCAAATTAGTTTAGGCTGGTTTATTTTTGATGTGCTTTATATATTGAGTGTATATTAACAATCAGTTGAATTTGTTTCTATTTTACCTAAGGAATACCTAGGAAGTTAATACTTAAACGTTGCTGAGAGCCACATAAAATCTCATGAGCAATGAAATAACAGTGTTTTAAGCAAAATAATTTTCCTCTGTGAAGGCAAACCTGTAACTTCTACTGCACTTGATGCTTACCCTGGTGATATGCTTTTTCTCTTACTAGGAAAAAAGTGAACTTTCCAGTATTTAAAAGCATTACGCACAGCATTGCTGTAAACAGCGTTTTCGAACAGAAACAGCTCTGGCTATTTACATGGAACAGGATGGTGGCAATCTGCTTTAAGTGATGTCATGTTGCCGGGGATGGGGTCTCCCACCCCTGCTCAGCGGGGAGATTTTACAAGGGACACTATGATCTCACTTACTGCCCTAGGATCAGTGGCCGGCCTGTGGGGGAGTTCTGCAGTGCGGTGTGTGTTTCTCTGCCAAGCACAAGTCTAAGTAAATAAACAGTGGAACATTAAAAGCCTGGCCCACTCACCTCTGCACCGCTGCATTAGATTGTGCAAACATACATTCATCCACAGTTAGTGCTGACACTATGCTCTGGAGTTCGGTGACGATCCTTTCCTGCAGTCTTGACTTTGTTTTGCTCTTTTGATGTAAAAAATCTAAAGATTAAAATGAAAATTCTGTCATCATTTATTCACCCTCATGTCATTCTAAACCTGTATGACTTTTCCCCCTCTCTGTAAGAATTTATAGATGGTCATTTATAAAGTGGTCATCAAATGCAAAATTCACCTTACAGGTTGTTTGAAGATTAATGTGTATAAATAAGTGTGTGTATGCGCCCATCCTATAATGATAAAAATACAACTAGTGTTTTTTTTTTAAAATCCCTCTTTTAAAATCCCCTTTTTCAAATCAAGCTGTTCTGAGATTCCTGTCAGAATGATGTAGTTCTGCACAGGCCCCTCCCACAATAGTTGATTGACAAGGCCGTCTTACCTTAGACCCGCCCTGAGTGAGCTGTCATCATCAGTCAGCTATCATGTGACTAGGGTACAGGGTGGACAAGATGTCTCAGATTAAGCCATTGGAGGACTAACCGTACTTTTGTTTTTAAGGGAATTAATTTAAAATATAAATGAAAGAGCCAATTCGTTGATTGGTAAAGTTATTGCGTCAGTACAGCGGCAGTTGGACTAGCCGCTGCGCATGCTAAGTCATAAGCGCGTTGAAGCCGCGCATGCCATGGTCTAGCCTGAAAGATAAGCTTTTTAAACGCTATTTGAGCTTAACAAACAACATTCATGGGACAGCTTATTTCAGATTTTATTGCTGAGTGAACAGACTTTCCTTAAAAGGGACTTTGGTTTCACGGCTGAAGTTTACAGTCTGCTCTTCTCTGCAGAGATTCTCAACGGCTGTAGGCGGGGTCAGCAGAGCTCATTAGCATTTAAAGCAACATGGACTATAGAATGACTTGATAAAATCAGAGCTAATTTTGACAGGGTAAAGAAGGTTTATTTTTTACACTATTATTGAAAGATTTTAATCAAACGTATGTCATAGACTTTTCATTAAGACCCTAAAGAATCATATCAATTTGTGGAAAATGGGCATCCGATGACCACTTTAAAGGAACACATGAAGAATAAGCACTATAAAAGTGATCCATACTACCTATGCGCTATGTTCTGTGGCTGTGTACGAAATTGCATAATTTTTAAATCGGTGCTTTTCTTTTGAATAAGTAATTACTTAATGACCAATAAAAAAAAGTATTCTACATGGTGCGAATGTGTATATGAATGTAATCTGGTTGTACAACATTCAACCACATGTTGTCGTTGCTTCACTGTCATTCACAAATCCTCTCCTGTGGCCTCATGGGATAGTAGTGTCCGCTGAAAGTCATCCAAAGACTTTCTTTCCTCCTGTTGTATGAATACTGTAAATTTGTACATACAGTACACATTCTGTTTTTATTCTACTAGGGAAGAATGAAATGCCTACTGATGCTTCATAGCCATGAACTTTGGGAATAAACTAAGTAAATGAATCTTTTCATTGCATCATTTGATCCAGTTCCAAACCTGGTCTAAATTATTCTTTCAAATATCAGGATCTTAATCAGTTTTTTTGCATCATAATCTATTAATTGCACAAATCCATTAAGTTACTTAAACAGACTTAAAATGTAGTGCACTAATAAAAATTGGTAACTATGAAGAGGTATTTTTACTTGACTGAACAAAGAATAATTAATTTCGAATAATGTTCAATCAGTGTATTTTGGTTGATTCTTCAATAGTAAGTTATAGTTTTGACTCGAATAAAACCAGTTTAGATATTACCATGTTTAGGTTAACATTTTTTAATGATCTTTTTATGTTGCTTATTGACATCACTTGAAAAACCCATTAGAGCAATAATAAAATCCTTTTTGGTTTAATCCTCTTTTTAAAATGGGTAAAAATAATAATAATAATAATACAAAATTCTTTTGTAAGTAAGAAGTAAGTAAGTTGTTTATGTTCGACATGACAGTGAGTAAACAAGGCTTCAAATATTTAACGAACAAAGTTTTCTTCATATGTGTATATATGAGAGAAAGAGCAAGACACTTAAGTGTGCTCACTACATTTGCTCTGTATTTACTATCCGTGAGTCGTTCGTTTCCCTAAATCACCTTGGCAACATTTCCATGGTTTAGTAAACCAAACAATTCGGTTTCCAGGTAGATCCACAAGCATTAGCGGATGGAAAGCTCTAGGCTCTCTAAAGAGTTTGCGAATTAGAAACCATACCTGTGTGCGCAGTGACCACATCATTAAAAGTAGATGCTGAACATGCTCTTACATATTTGTGAGGGTGCAAGCATGTGTTTGTGTGTGTGTGTGTGTGTGTGTGCATATGACCTGCATTACCTCCCCACCTCCCCAAACCCTGGTTACAGTCTTTCGTGTTTTTGACTCATGATTTGCGCCCCAAGGCAGACAGCAGGGGTTCCATTCTTAGCTTCCTGTAAAAAATACCTCCCTACTCCATGTCCTAATTAATCTGAAGGGCATGCCCAAGATCCCTATAAAATCATACAAGACTATACCAATTTCCTGGTAGCTTGTGCCCTACATGTGCTTCTTGTTCATGAGTATAAGTTTCCTTTCCCGTGACTCTACAAAGATTTATGCCTCCTCTTGTTTAATCTTTTATGTATGTATGTATTTATTTATGTAAAGTAAAGTTTTCCCTCAGTGAGATTAAGGTGTTATATTGCACTCTAGTGAAAAATTCTGTAGATAACAAGCGTAAGGATTATCCAAGTTTGTTAAAAACATCAAAAACATGTGGCTCTTGCTGTTTTAGCATATGGTTAACCCAGGTTGTGTGTCTGTTTTAGGATATGTGTGTCTGAGAAAATGAGGGATTGTATGGAGTGTGTGTGTGTTTGAGAGTGAGCATATATGCATATTGAGTTACACGAGGCCTAAAACAGTCACTGTCTGACATGTAAAGAAACGTCCATTGATTGCTGCAAGCGCTCCACCTCCAGACAAAACGACAAAGCCAGTGAAAGAAATGTCTGCGTGAAACACAGCAGAGCCACGCTGCACATGCTAGAGCTGTGTGTCATGATTACAAAAGCCCAGCATGCACTCCCAAACCAATGGATGAAAAAATTAATACAATCTCTAGAAGTATTGCTCAAGTAATCAAAATGCATTCTAAAACAAACCAGATTTTAGTTTCAGTCTGAAGGCTATTTTATAAAAACAACTTTTTGTAATTTGATAGGATTAAGTAACTTTTTTTTGTAAAAATGTAAATTAATTCTGTTAAAAAAAAAAAAAAACATTTAATATTTTTAAAAAAAATACTATATACATATATATATATATATATATGTATACATTTTATGTGTAATTCGTTAGGGTAAGTGAGACTTGTCATAGTGTTTGCATGTTGTTGTTCTTTTGTTGGATTTGATTGCTTCTATTGTCCTCATTTGTAAGTCTCTTTGGATAAAAGCATCTTCTAAATGACAGAAAGTTACATATATTATATGTATTTGCATTATAAATACATTATATGTGTCAAAACTATCGGTTTTTCTTTCATGCCAAAAATCGTTAGGATATTCATTAAAGATCTTTTTAAGGATTTTGCACCCTCATATTACAGATTTTCAAATAGTGGTACAGATTGACATACTATTGATAGTTTTAATTTATACAGTATTTCATTACTTTAGAAAGGGAAATGCATGATATCAAAGTGTAAATCGCACAATCTCTGTACACTATTTTAAGTATTTAACACATTATTACAAATAAAATCTACATCTCTTTTGTGTAAATTTCATCAGAATGTAAATATTTCTGCATAAATGTACACCAATAAATTGAAGAAACATTCGCAAATGGCACCGTTTTGTAGAATGCCTCATAAATGTTTTGTCAGCTAACCTAAAAAACTAAACATCAGTAATTTTTTGTCATTAAAAGGGTCCAGTTAGACAGAATTGGCCGCTTTGAAGCTGTACGTTTTCACTTTATACAGTGCAGCCTGCTTCTGGTAAACATGTTGAAAGGTGATAGAACTGAATTTCAGCTGGTTTAGTTTTTAAGTGTTTGGGTATGCTTTATAAGTGATTGAATAAAGGTGCAACGGTGAGATATGAAGGTGGCCTAAGTGCTGCTAAAACAAGAAACACTTCCCTTCCTCTGCCCCACAGCATGTGACGCAGACCAGATCCCGTTCCCGAGAATGTGTGTGTGTGCATGCTTAACTTGTTGTGAACTAGCATGGGCTGCTGCCTCTTATCTGTGCTGTCCCTCAGAGGAGATTCAATCCATCATGCCTAGACTGCATACTCATTTATTGATTTATGTACATGTTTCAAATTCAAGCCCAGTCTTTAGCATTTACTCAAAAAGTAACTTTTTTGTTAAAACTCAACTGCAACTGCAAGCTTGACACCTTGATGTGGGTTTTGTGCACTAGAAGGTTTTTATTGGCCTCAGACCAAGATGCAGGAAAAGAAAAAAACCTTGGCCAGGCCCTAGCAACAGACTACAGGCCTGAGGAAACGACTGTCGTTGGGTAAAGGCGAGAGCTTTGTGCTGACTGATGGATGATGCAGGTGACAGTATATTGATAAGCAACGGTTTTGGCCGCAGCAGCGAAAACGCAGAGAGAGAGAACAATGTATGTGGTCAAAGGGAGGAAATTGGGATGTGCTGTCGTAAAGTCACTCGGTTGAAAAAGAATGTTGCATTCTCACATCAGATCTGTGCTGAGAGAGATTGCAAATAGAAAAATTTTCCAGAGATAATTTGGATTCTGGATTTCACAGTTGCAAGTTGCAAATATTTCTTACAACTGCTACTATTTCTTGTAGTTGTGACTTGTTATATCTCACAATGTAACTGTATTTTGCGTCTAAGACTTTTGCAATTCTGAGCTGTTATGTATTATTTAGAATTGCGACTATATATTTCACAATATGACTTTCATATTTTAATATAATTTTTATTTTATACATATATATATATATATATATATATATATATATATATATATGTATATGTATAAAGGGGATGTTGTTTCTTAACTAC
>JAUMHE010000068.1:16302982-16314360 GCA_032359235.1 Enteromius mattozi | reverse complement strand
AAGTAACTGGCTTTTGTTAGTTAAAAAATTAAGAGTTGTATAAATTTAGGGAAAAGTTACCTGTATTAAATTGTGATAGGCCAATGTAAATGCATGAGTGATGTAAACCGTTTAATAATAATGAGTTTTTCTACAAAGAAAAATCTTCACACCAGGCCCGGATGGTTGGCGTAAACAACCCACACAGAGATTTCAGGAGAAGCACTGTGTAAATTTTCAGCTGCAAGTCTCCACATTTCTGCCTGTCAGCACACTGCAGTCCGTAATTGCACATTCTGTTTATTTCCATTTTGTTGTAACACATTCCTTAAAAACAAACATCCTCGGAGGGGAAAAAATGTACAAGTACCAATGATTTGTGCAATATTTCTTCTAAATTGCAAAAGCAGCGGGCCAGCACGAGCTTTTGCAAAATTACATTTCTTCAGCGTAAGCCATAAAAATGCCAAACCGTATAAACATCCTCTGGTGCATTTAAAAGAAATGTTTAAAAGTTCAATAATATTACACTATTATGATCTACACTGTCTGAGGCCAATGTTTGTTATTTAATCTGCGATTAGATCCAGGCGAAATGGCTCGCCTTCATAAATTCCGCGCCAGTTTGCCCTTCTGTGAAGATATTACACGAAATACCTTGACTGCAATCTGCTTTAATAATTGGTTACATATCCATCTCTGGTTTGTATCAGATTTAGCCGTCCTGGGGCTTTCAGTAAAGTGCAGTCGTTCAGGCCAATGGCACCTGAGCATTTCGAATAGTGGAGATGTCATGTCCTGTACTTTAGTTTATTGTATAATCACGGAAGGCCTTCGAGAGCCAGCCATGGTCAATGGACCCTAGCGACATGGCCAATAGAGTGCCCAACAAGCTGTGTCATCTCAACCCCCACAATCAAAAACAAACACTCTTGTTGCTTTTCTGCCACGACCGAGATGGTGGGGAGAGTAAGAGTGTATGCAGTCGAGCTCGGAGCGCAGAGGTTAAGTGAAATGTGCTCTTATCCACGGCTCTATTTATTTCTTCTACAATCTGCCTCTTAAAAGACATGAACTGTCTGACCGGGGGAAACAGTGGTTTGACGTTTTCCATTTCTTTTTGTTGCGCTCTGGGATCAGAGATTGTGATTCCGCTTCTGCAAAGACCTTAATTTTGGATTTCTTGTTCGGGCTTGTTACACACGTTCCGAAGTCTTGTTTGATGTCGACTGTGCTATTAGCGGGACTGAGATCATTGAAGATTTGCTTCAGAACGTGGAGTACTGATAGAGTCTTTTCCGCTGTTCCTGGCTCTTAATTCGCTGTTTTGATACGGTTAATTTCCTGACTATTGTTATGGATAATCCAGCTCCGTCTAGTTAAGAACATGCGTGTGTCTGCAAGTCAGTGTTACTTTAAGCGTTAAGTTTGTGGTCTTGTTTTGAAGTTCATCATTTTCAGACCACTGAACCGTCAGCAGATCATCTTTGCTTTGAATAATGAAGCCACAGCCTAATCAGTCACACAGCACTTTCAACAGGAGTCCCTACTAGTTGCCTTCGTGTTAACACGGCCCCTATTAATCATTAAAGAAACCAATTCACACCACCGGGCGTAAGAAGCTCACTCATCCACATCCCATTAGAAACCACAGGCAGAGAAAATCAGCTCTCCTGTCCCACGCTTTAATGAAAGTCCAGTTTCCCTTGCCTAAAGGTAACTTGGTGAGTTGATGGTATCTGCCCGAACAATTACACTGTCACAATCAAAGGAAACAGACTTTAAATAGTCTGTCAAGTCCCATCGGGAGCTAATAACCACTCATTTCTCTCCCAGCGTGTCAGCGGGGCCCTGAATCCTCCCTTTGTTCTCTAGATCACCTGCCTCTAAATAGGTAGCTTGTCCTCACACTTCAAGTGCTTAGATGTCAGAGGCGAAACCTCCATGCCCTGAGGGTGAAGAGGGTTTAGGGGTGATATCCACTCTGCTGAATGTAGTGAATCTTCTCGCTCAAGACTCCCAGTGCTATTGAGGTCTATTTCTCTGGTACTTTTGCATAGAAAGCATGACAAGAATATACTAACAGACATTAAGTTGCAATGTGATTAACTGAAAGAAGCAATGCTACACTATCAGAAATAAAGGTACAAAAGCTGTCACTGGGGCGGTAACTCTTCAAAAGGTACACTTTTGTACCTATTAGGTTCAAATATGTAAACTTTAAGTACCTTTAAGGTACCAAAATGGACCCTTTAGGTACAAACATATACCTTTTGAAAAAGTACCACCTCAGTGACAGCTTTTGTACCCTTTATTTCTGAGAGTGTACATACCCAAAGAGATAGTTCATCCCAACATTAAATTCTGTCATCACTTACTCACTTACTTACTTTAAATTTTTATTAGAAGGTTTCTGAGTGGTTTCTGTCCTTCCACTGAAAGCACAGGTAACCACATTTTTGTAAAGGTGTCATAACATTAATTCAAATGAATCAACAGTTTAATCTAATTGTTATGAAAAGGTCATTTTTTTTTGCGAGGGAAATCCAGTCATTATATTGGAAGTGTAGTGAGTTAGGGTGAAATACATTCTTTACGCACAAGTTGGTAATATGAATATGCCATGTTAACCAAGCTGAACGTGTATGTTTTTGGCAGTGCAATTTAGCCAGAATTTGCTAATGTGACTGCAGCAGTAGCTTTACTGATTTCAAAACAGTTCACTTATCCCCCTGCTGAAAAAAACAGCATATGCTGGTTAGGTATGTTTTGATGCTAGGATGCTGGTTTAAGTGGGTTTATGCTGGTCACGCGCTGGCAAAGGACCAGCATAAACCAGCAAAGGATCAGTATAAACCAGCAAAAGGACCAGCTTAAACCAGCATCCCAGCATCAAAACATACCTAACCATCATATGCTGTTTTTTTCAGCAATACCTTTTAAGTACCAGTGTAGCGTGAAACATGCTAATGTCACAATTAGCCAAACAAACATGCTCTATTGTCAACTTGATCATTGGGAAGTCTAATTTTTAGTGAACTGCTTGATTAATTATCTGAATTGTTTGAATCACTGTGAATCACTATGCTTTAACCCGCTTAGCTAGGTTTAGTGTTTATAGTCTTTAGTTGTATTTAGCATAAATTAATGCTACCATGCTGAAATGATAATTGTGAAAATAAATTCTTTTCTGATTTACACACTATCCCTTCAGATAGCCTTAGTTTACTTTTATTTTTATGCTTCAGAACACTATTAACTTGTAGTGTAGCTAACTACTTTGTGTAGCTTGACTGTAATTTATTTTAGCTTGTAGCTAGCTTTTAGCTGTACAGTTGTTTGTTAAAGATAACAGCTTTTATTTTCTCACTGTCAAGACTGTTATTTATGTGTTTCCCTGTACTTTGTGTTTCTTTGAGTCTGTACAGGTGGCACTGCTTGATGCTAATCTGTCTAATTTATAGCCCCATTATGCATCTTTGAAAGATGTAGTGTTCCCAACTTGGTTTAATGCTCACAGTTTACCCTCCCAAAAGGTTAATACCTGTTTCATGTTTTGGATCAATTAACAGGCTAATAGCATCAAGGGAAAGACACAGAGAAGAAAGGAGGTATCATGGAGTCTCTTTTTCCCTTGAGTTTAATGATTTGCCTGTAGCTTGGACATTTGGCATGCTTGGAATGTTTGTCCCCACATCCAGACCCATTGTGTCGGAGGAAGAGAAAACGAGAGGAAGAGATCTACGCACCTATCTCAGGATGGGTGTTTGTCCGTTTTGAAGCTGATCAATGAATGAAAGAAGATTATTGTTTCAAAGCATCCAGAAGGTGCTGCGTGAAGCCAAAGCAGCAGCTGGTTTCACTTTACCTGCTTTATTGATGTACAGATCCCCACCGTAATAGGTGCAATTTCTAAGTTATTTTTCTTTCAGAAAATGCCTGTTTCTCTTGTGCTCTCTTTCTCATTCTGTCCCTGGGACACCCCATTCATTCATTTTTTATTAAACTTCAGCGCTCACTATGCTCATTTCCTTTCCCAGGTCCGTTCCTGTGGTTTTAGTGGTGGAGTACAGAGGGATCGGATAGGGCCCTTCTCACAGACTAAACCTGGAGCTGGAATCCACACTGGCGGGGTTTTGGATGTTGGGTAGAGGCCAAGGGTTTGAACTTTGGGCATAATTCACCTGTTATTCAAAGGAACAATTCACACATTTAATAAAAATGCAAAACAAGCTCGGACAATTGGTCTGTTCCAAAAGCTAGCGAGCTTCCCACGGAGGGAGTATTTTAAGGCATCATAAATGTCTTCCTGATACAAGCTGTCCCCAAAAGTAATTTAATTTTGCTGTCTCCTAAGATACTTAAGAAAGCGTCATTGTGTCATTTAGAGTTCAATTCGCAGTGCAAATAAGCACTTGAAAATAAAATAAAACTATAATGGTGGTTAAAAAATTATCTGAAAATTTTAATTACTTAACAATACTGTCTGAGATTAGTATAAACTACAGTGAGATTGTACTTTAGTGAGATTGAAGTGTGCAGGCTGGTTTTTGAAAGAGATAATGACATAAAAATGAATGTTTTTACAAAAATAATAAGCAGCATAACTGTCTTAAGACTGATCACCAAATCAGCATAATTTTGTAATTTCTGAAGAATCATGTGATGCTAAAGGATGGATAATGATGAAAATTCGGCTTTGCTGTCTCAGGAATCAACTGAATTTTTAAATATATTATTGAAATAAAAAAGTTATTTTAAACTAAAAAACCATATGACGACATTACCACTGCTTTACTGCATTTTTGATAAAGTAAATGCAGCCTTGGTGTGCAGATTAAAGTGTAAAGATTTTATTATTTTTAATTCAGTGCCTAAATAGACTTTATTTTTCAATTAAATTGCAGGCCTTAGCCTAATTACAAAACATTATTCATGCTAATTGGATGCCATTTAATTTCCTAGTTTTACCTGACCTGTATTTTTATTATGAAATACGATTACATGAACATTGTGTTTTTGTGTATCTGTTAATTTCTTATTTTCTGCATATAGTTATTTGATAGCTAGAGATAACATCACTTAATGCCTTAGCATAATCCTCCTGTTGGCTAATTGGTTTAAATCTCTATTTACGTTTCTGTCACTTTGTGCCTTGATGTGTTACAGTAGGAGCGTTGGTGAGCCCTCAGGACATACAGCGTGACAGATTATTCATCATCTAACAACAGTTAACTTCCTCCCCGCCTGCAGATGCCAAGCTGTTCTCCTAATGAGATGCATACCAGCGCTGAAGCCTGTGAGACAGATTGGGCCTCCTGCTAGCGCAGTCCACCGTGGTCAGAGACCTTCTACCGCCCTTCAGGCAATACGGCACAGCTCCGTCACTCTCTTCCCATCATGCTCCACTGCTGCTTACCTTGTGCTCCACCCAGCTCTGCATGTTCAACATCCTCACAGGTCAGTTAACCCCGTACAAATTTAGAGGAGATGTTGTTAAAGATCTTGTGATGGATTTGTTTTAATAGTGTTAGGCTTTGGAGCTGGGATCTGGTTCTTATTTAAAACCTGCTCCATTCCTGATGCTTGACTTGATTAACACTTCTTTAACCAAAGCACATTGCTCTACCAATGCAGATAGAGCACTAAATATCAGTCAAGCCGATACTTTTAATAAAATTTGTCAAAAAGATTAAATATTATTTGAATCAATCTAATGAGTCACTTGAACACTGAATCACAAGTTATTATCTGATCGTGAGCAGCTTTCTTTTGGTGTTGTTTATTTGCTATTATAAATGTTTTATAATTTTCTTTTTTTTTAAACATTAGTTTTAGTAATTTTGTTATTTGCTTTTGTTTTTATTTTTTTATTTTTTACAATGTTTTTATTATAAAACTTTAGCTTTTTAGTTAATCTAATTTTATTTCAATTACAGAAAACAATTTTAATATACATTTTCAATTATAGTTAACAATAACAGTAATTGTGAGACTAATATGAATCGATATGAACCGATTTTTCACATGACACATTAAGGCTTTTTTTTTGCATTGCTCCTTCAAAAGTTCCAAAAGCATCATTAATTGAATCATTAAAGAATGGTTTGTGTAAGCAGAATCTAAACCAAAATTCCATCTATTTTAACCTCAAATTCCTGTTATTCTGAAAAAAGATCTTCCTGTGCTCTGAATGTACAGAAAGTTGAGTTGGAAACACTGCTACAGTGTTGCTCTGGTTCAGATTGTTCAAATGATTTAATTGACTATGATATGCCGGTTTTAGCTCTGGCCCAGTTTTGTGGTTATGAGTGTATTTACAAATGCCCAGTTTTGTGGGCTATCGATTGCCACAACCTGAGTCACTAGAGAAAAACAGCTGCTGGAAATTCCAGACGGCTTGTAACTTTCTTCCGAACATGACATTTAAAAGAAAACATTCTGGAAAACACCACATGAGAACGACCGCTAAATTCTGCCTCCTGCGCGTGACCTCTCGCTCCAAAAGCGCACTCTCTGACTTTCCACTTGTCAATATCATAAGTCACGTACAATGGTATTGCAAAGTTGTAGCTGTGGAAATTGTAGTATATACCTATTTATTTCCATTCTGAATTAATCTCTTTGATGTGGCTTGTTTGTGATCCAGCAAAGTTTCTTCTCTTTTGTCGTGACTTAAGTCTGTCTGAAGTTAAAGGTCGGATTTCATCCTCCGTTTCAGTGGATTTGAAATTACAAATGCACTAAATGGCAATGCTCCAAAAGCTATCTTTATCAAATCGCGCAAACCCTACAGTGACCGTCTGTTCCGATGGATTTCAACTTTATTTTCTTTGAAGACTTAACCCAAACAAGAGCTTTCATTTATTTTCCTTCCAGAGGAGTCTACACTTTGGGATATTGTCTGGCATGCTGATTGTTTTGAGAGGAGTTTCATTGTGTGAAATCTTTCCCTTGCCTAAAACAACAGAATGTGGGAAAAGGGGGGAGGGGGGGGCACTTTTGCCTTTTGCCCACTTTTCCCTTTCTTGATTTCCATCCAAGTTTGCTGCAATGTGGTTACAGGCAGAGTCTGGCCAGTTTTCTCTCCCGCTGAGCTATATCGAACTGTGCGTTGTGTTTTTTTTCCCACTTCAATTTCAAATGTCACAGTATCTGGGGGAGGACTCAAAATAAATGATATTTGCAGGTATGAACTGTAATCCCAGTAAGGTATTTTCTCACCATAGTGCAGTAGTTTATATACGCATCCCACAAGAGTTGCATTACCTTAAAGATACTCGTTCAATAAAATCATTTGTTTTAGTAATCCAAATGATAACATATTGCACAGTTAAGAGTAAATCACATTGCACAAATTGTACACTGATATGATGTTCCAGTATTTATATATATGTTATATGTTTTAAATATGTAATTTTATCTATAAAAAATCATATCTATCTATCTATCTATACACACACACACACACAAACACACACATTGATATAGATGTCAGGTTCTTTTGTCAGATCACCCCATCATAGTCTGAGTAAAATATTATTTCTTTACATAAGTTTTGCAGATAAAAAGTTGCATCTTTTGTATTTGGTCGTATGGCCCAATATACTGTAACTGTTTTGACCCATAAAGAAACTCAGAAAAGGCTGAGTCCAAATTTAGGCATGAAAACAAACACAGTGAAAGAAAATACAATTATTTGACATTGGGCTTGATGTTTATTTTAACATGAAGAAACCTTTGTGAACACATGCTTCCATGTCATTTAATCACATCAGACATGTTATGAACAGGCCTTTACACTGTTTTTGAAGTCAGTGGATTTGAGGTTGACCCCTTTTGGGATTTCCTCCCTTCTTCACCCCTCAATATTGATCTTGTTCTGTGTACATTCTAAATATGTTTGTTTTCATTCCCCCTTGTCAGTGCAGTTGGGCAGCACAAGCCATGGATTGTCTGTCCAGGGTGGGAAAAGGTCTGAATCTTCTCACTCTTGACACTGACCTCAGGTCAGATCTGAACAGTTTGTCTCCCTCAACAGCAATTTTTTTTTTCCAAATGCTGTGGAGGAGTCTAGTTTGTGAGTATGCATGTGTGTAATATGTGTTAAATAGCTGAGGCTGCACTCCTGAATTTAAAAATGAATTATCTCTGGAAATAAGAATCTCTGCCTCAGTCTCACACTGATCCAGTGAAATGATGTTCAACAGATACAAATATAGAAAAAAGAGAAAACAAAACTTATGAAATTGTGCCTTTCAAAGTTTCTCTTCATGGTCTGCTTTGAGTAAGCCCAGCGCTGGTCAGGGCCCAGCAACCTGATTAATTGTGCAGCTTTGGATTTGTGAGAGTCAGTCTGTTTATTCCATATGAGGTTAGTGTTACTTTGTGAGAATAAGAATGAAATGGAACAAGAGAATGAGACAGACACGATGGCTATGTTGCAATTAACAAACCTTTCACTGCTCTTACTATGTATGAATTCTGTATGCATGTAATTTGACAAAATTTGACAAATGCGCTGAGTGACAATTAACCGGAAGTGATATTAAGCACTTTATTTTCTCTTTTTATTTGGTATTGCTAAAAGTTTTGATATATTACACAAAACTAAGCTAATGTTACACACATTGTGGTTGGTTGGTAATTTTCTTTTTACATTTTTGAGTGCTTAAGAAACATTTCTTATTATTACCAGTTCATATTGCAAAATATTTCTGGAAACTTTACATTTCAGGAGTTTTTAACAAACAGAAATGTTCAAAAGAGGAGCATTTATGTATGTATGTATGTATGTATGTAACAATTTTTAGTCACTTTTATCTTATGCGAAAGGATAGTTCACCCAAAAATAAAAATTCTGTCATTAATTACTCACCCTCAAACAATGTATGCAATGCATGTTCATGCTTTGATATTGACCGTAAACAATGTATCCATGTGCATACACTGCTTATGTTTATGATACTCTCCAAAATGGCGCTAGGGTGATGCAAAGTAGACAAATTGTTGAATTATTTTTGTTTAATGATGTCCTTGCTATGTTTTTGAGCCTTAATCATGGTAGTATCATTGCTGTCTATGGAAATGTCAAAAAGCTCTAAGAATTTATCATAAATATCTTAATTTATATTCCGAAGATGAACAAAGGTCTTACAGGTTTGGAACAACATGAGGGTGAGTGAATTTGACAGAATTTTCATTTTTGGTTGAACTATCCCTTTAATGTGTCCTTGCTGAATAAATAGTATATATATATATAAAAACCTACTGACCGCAAACATTGCAATAGTATAGTATATGTTCAGTTAATGTAAATGAAAAAATAAAGATTAAGTGATTTGATTACCATTGTAGAGTAAAGACTTCTTTTTGACATAGCAAAATATTCAATGGTGTTGCTCATTACAGTTTTCACAAAATTTGTGTATTATATTTTGTTGTTGTTGTGTTTAGTGTAAAATAGTTCAGGTTACTAGCTATTGAGTATCTAACTACATCTAGCTTGGCTAGTAACAAGCATTGGTTTCACATACCATATTTATTTTTTATTTTTGGTAGGCACCATGCAGTTTGCAGTATGCCAGTATTTCATTATAAACATAGCCAGATTTCCCGATTAATCCATTCATTGCTTACTACGACGATAAATTCCTCCCTGCAACTGTGTGCTGAACAATTTATGTACAACTAAATCAGCGGTCATTAATTTCAGTTTACCGTTTAATTGCATTCAGCTGGAGCGTGTTACTTTTTGATGAAAGGGGAAGCACGCTTGGAATATCCCTTCTCTCGCTCACACGTGTTCAGAAGTATGAAGGTACAGCAGGTGTGTGGTGTGGTGTTGTGTTCGTTTCTCCAGGGGCTCCTCTGCCTCACACTTTCCACTCCGTACTGGAATTTTACTGAATGTCTATACACTTCACTGCTGTGTTATCCCTCCATAGGCATCCTTAACTGTCTTTGACACCTAGCATTTGGGAAAAAATGCACAGAAATCACGATGAAAGCGAGAGCAGAGTTAGCGTTCATCTGTGCGGATGTGTTTGTGTTAGAGCGTTCAACGTGGCTGCATAAAGCTTACGTTCATTTTGTGAAACTGTAAAAAATCAACTGCTTTCACAAGAGTCAAATTCAATCTCGGACGGGGCTCTGAGATGTTAAAGAAATCTGCGGCCCCAGACCTCACAATGAGGGATCTATTACACCGACTACCAAAGAAATGTTCTTTTAATTAGCCACATTTATCTTTTTTTCTATGTTTTGACAGAATTTCTTACATAAACATACAGCACAAAGAGAGACAGACACACAAAGCATGCTCATTTTTATGTTTGACAGAGCCACTCGGAACAAAAACAAAGGTGACCTTGCTGTGCCGTTTCGGACTGTAATGGGTTGCTCTGTTTCATTGGTGAGGTCATATCAGCAGCACCTGCAAGGACTGTAAATACAAAATAACAGATTATACGGATGAACCTGAAAGGCCCTATGAAGTCAAAATTAGACTTTTGTGGATTTTAGTCCATGTGTGTTAACTTTGAGTTGTGTTAGCCTACTTCTCAACATTGACTAAATTTACTTTTTATGTGAGAAATCCATTTATAATGTTTTTTTTTTCTTGTTTAAGGAAAGTGGAATTAAAAACTGATGACTCTTCCACAGATTATTGTTCAATCTAATGGATATGAGAGGCCGCTTCTAAAAAGATATCTCATTTTAGATTTTGTTCTGATAGTGAGGTTCAACAGTCCCTTTGGGCAGGATGTGTTGTTTTGTTCTTTTAGAACTAGAAAGGAAAAAAAACTATGCAGGCCTGGTTCTATTTTAAATGTTGCCTTTCTTTTGTTGCTTCCCATCAACCATGTGTTACTCATTGTATGACATGATTGTTAGTCATGTCAATCCTTTAAATCTACTGTTTGTCAGAAAAATACTCATAAAATTTTAAAGACTCTAAATCTACCCATTGATGTCATGTAAGTAATTAAGTAAGTAAACAAATAAATGAATAAATAAATAACACATACTTCATCAGTTTGTATGATATACTATTAGTTATATTATAATGATTAGCAATTAATTATAGTTAACAGTTAAAATAAAACAATTACAAATAGCAATAACAAAGCTAAATAAAATACAGTTGTACAGTTTGCAAGCAAAGGACCTGGGTGCAGACCTCTATATATTCTCTATATAATTTTATTATTTAAACTGTAATTTTATTATTAATTATTAAAAGTTATTTTAAATTATGTTTTAGAAATTATTAAAAAAAGAAAATAATAATAATAATAATAATAATAATAATAATTTTAATTATTATTATTTTTTTAATAAATGATTATTATTTTATGATTCTTATTATATTAATAGTATGAATTAATATATATATA
>JAUMHE010000068.1:16282398-16296723 GCA_032359235.1 Enteromius mattozi | reverse complement strand
GCATAAAAAAGTAATTCTGAGATAAAGTTTAAGACAGGAAATCAAATCAATGTGAGATATAAAGGTAAAATTGGATGATTTAGTTATTTTGTTTTTCAAATTGCAAATTTATATTTCACAATGTGACTTTAAATATACTAGTTGAGACTTTGAATCTCACTTTTTTGCTCTTTAAGTCTTGAAGTCAGGACTTTGTGTTTCACAGTCAGCATTTAAATGTCACAATAAGGCAAACTTTTACAATTGAATAACTTCTAATTTATTCTTTAAATCTCATAATCATAACTTCATTAACTCCTAATTTGGTCTTTAAATTACATAATCACAACTTATGTAATTTATAAGTGTTTTTTTTCCTCAAAGTAGGGAGTGTAAGATTTAAAGTCAGATTTCAAGATTTTAAATCTCATTTTTGAATATTATTATCACAACTTTTTTTGTAATTACTTACTAAAGAAATTCACAGTTTATTCCACAAATTCACGAGTGTAAGATTTAAAGTGAGAAGGGTATTTATTTTTTTAAATGTATATTGTGACTCAGTGTTACATTTTGAAATATAACTCACAATTTCTGAAATATAAATTCACAATTTGTGAAAAATAAATTTGCATTGGGCTTAAGTTGAAATGTGATGTCTCTTTTTTTGTCTTAATTTTGCAATAAGACTACATTTTGAAACTTTATATCTCCCAGTTAGGACTCTCACCATCATGAATTTTTTGCAATTCGTTTTCTGAAATTTGTGTTGCGATTTTAAGATTTAATGTCAGATTTCAAACATAGAAGTACCATGTATTTTTGAATACATTTGTGAATGCATATTTCGCAATGTGACAATGTGGCAACAAGTAACGTTGCAAAATAAATTTGCAGTGTTACTAAATCTTTAAATATGACTTTAAATCACTTAATTTCCACTTTGTGAAACAAATGACCAAAATTCACAATTCAAAAGTTTTTATCGCCCAGTTATGATTTTAAAACTTAAAATTGTGACTCTTTGGTCATTTGCTTCACAAAATCACAATTACAAGTTATAAAGCCACAAATGTGAGAAATATAGTTAGAAAATGGTAGATATAAAGTAAGAATTGCCGCCGCCTTTGAGGCAAGCACATTCTTTCATAATCTTTTACTATATCACTTTCTATCTGAAGAAAATGCTGTATTAGCCTTCCCTGGCAAAGACAGTATTTTTGTCAGGATGGTTTGTTTATATCATTGCAACATTTGTCTTGAAAGGATTAAAGTGCTATGGAAGAGACGCATTTGAGTTCTTGTTTGGGTGTGTGGGAAACTATAGTGCATTTAGCCATGTTCTCATTCATACCTTAACAATAACACGTTGTGTTGTGAGTAAATATGACCTTTAGATAATCCTTTTAATGTTTCTAAGAAATAGGATTTCGTGAGCTTTCATTTTTCATGCTCTAAAGTTAATCTCACTCAAGTTTTAATGAGAATAAGACACGGTGAACCCAGTGGCATGTTTCTGCAGTTTTTTTTTAGACGAAAAGTTCAGTTTTCCTTGCTGCATAGAACCTTGTGGAATCGGAAAAAACAATATAGGAAAAGAGTGGATGAATAAGGATAAAGAGACTGCATGGGGTGACTATTGAGTCCGGTGCTGAGTGATTTTTATCGGCTCCTCATTGCCACCCAGGTCTCTCACAAGAACACCCAGACAGGAATTCCAACGCGGCTTATCAGAGCGCCCCATCTCCGCACAGGAGGGGTGAGTTTGAAGGGTTTGTGTGTGTGTTGGGGGGGTCGTTGTGCAAGCTTGGATTAGGTCGAGAGGAAGTGCGCTGTTGGGGTTAGCGGTTCATTAGTGTTTACTAACAATCGCTGGATGTCAGAAAGGTCTCAAGAGAAGAAAAGATGTTTAGGAGGAGAGATTGGTTTATGGGGTCATGTCTTACAACTTATTACACAAAGAGATAAAGGATTAGCCTCTCTCTCTCTCTCCCGTACACAAACTCACTCTTTCTCTCACTCTTTTTTCTGTCGCTCGCTCTGGAACTGATCTGAGCGAGTGACCTAAAGCTTGATTAGGTCAGTGTACCACAGCCGCTCTGTGGTGCTTGTGGAGGGGTTTGACTATAATGGTCGCTAATCCAACTAGCATGCTCTCAAAGCATGTGGCTCACTTTCTCTCTTCAGTGCATGGCTAGCTAGAGGTTAAAACCATTAGGTATTAGAGTTGCCATCATTAAATGGTGCCTATGGTATCATCGGTTGATGCCTATATAGGCAGATTTAGCATCTAAGACATTTGAGATATCAAGCATAGATGTGTTTACAAAGATGCAGGTTTCTGCTTTGAAATATATATGGTAATGTTACACAGTGTTACCAAATGTTGATTTAATAACTTAAACTAATGTACATCAGGTTATGATTGTTTAGGCTGGGATTTACCATTATGAACTTTCAACTGCAGAATTATTGCACTCATTTGTGTTATTTTATTTTTTATTTTTTTTTAGATGTATGGCAATGTTGTTTTCAAGCTCAAAACTAAAATGTTGTCACTTTTAATATTTTATTTTATTTTTATTTTTTATAGATTTTTCAAAAAATATGTTTTATTTTATTTTCCAAAATTTGACATCTTTATTTCATGTAACATATTGTAATTTTTGTGTGTTTGATGTTTAAGTCATTTTTGTGGCCTAATTCTTTAACTGAAAAAAACTAAAATAGGGTGATTAATAGCAGAATCCTTTATGGCAATTTACCTCATATATATATATATATACCTCAAAGTAAGTTAAATTGTATATGTAATAATAATTATAGACAATATAATTAAAATAAATAAAGAAACTAACTCATAAAGACTCATAACATAGAGTACGTCTGTAAAATTTTGATTATTAATTTTCATAGACATACTCTACGTTATGAGTGTTTGTCTTTATTTTTATATTATGTCAGTTTTCATATTATATTTACAGCACAGGTCAATCTACTGCACTGTATATCAAGGTCTTAAAAAAACCCTTTATTTTTCAGTAATCCACGTCAACCTGACCCCTGATAGAACAGCAGGCCAGGGTTAACTTGGTATATTATTCTGAGTCAGCAAACCTGCGCCAAATCTCCAGCAAGCTTCATTTAGAAAGCAAAAGCAGCATTCTCCCTGTGGGGGTTTGGGTAATGCCACCATAAAACTTGTTTTATTGCCCGGTTTAAAAGACCATATTTTACACAAACAGTAAATAGGAGCACCTTTCATACTGAAATTGAAAATGCAAGTAATGTTAAGCATACACATTCATCTCATACGGCTGGACTTCAAAGACAACAGCTGAAGTTATGTAATAAAGAAAAAATTCTGTCAGTCTTTTTTCTTTTGCAGAGACAGACGAAAGGTCAGGGCTATTTTGTATTGAGGTCACATTGAAATGCCTGCTGGTAGACTCACATTTTTGGGGCAATCTATAAACAAAATACAGCCATCTTTGCCATTCAAGGTTGTAAATATTTTAATAGATTTAGCCTTATGAACTTCCAACTGAATTATTGAATAATTTAATTACTGAATTAAACAGAATTATTGTCAAAAGTTTACACAAACTTCTCTCTTGCAGTGTTTCTATCAAACTCAAAACTGAAATCCTAACAATGTAGTTTTAGTGAACACAATAAAACAGGTGAACACAATAAAACAATTCAGTCAGGTCTAATCTCCTTTTTCATATTTATTTTATATATTACTTTGCTGAAAAACTTCAAAAATTCATTGTCCATGAATTCTGCAATTAAATTTCCTGCAACAGAAATTCACCTCCAGAAATAAACTCAACCTAAGAAATATTCACTAAATAAACAGTGTGATAACTTGCCCCAAACCCCCCAGCCTTTTTTCTCCCTGCTTAAAGGAGATTTCATTTGTTGTGTTTCTGTCCAAGTGTATTTTAGCAAGAGCAAGTCACCGTGAAGCAATAAGCTGATTTCAGAGAGGTAATGGCTTTTGAAGTTATGTATCCTCGCTCATTCTTTTGCTTGCGGTGGGCCGTGACCCCATGCTAAGAAGGCGGATTGTGTATACGTTTGTGCCCGTGTGTGTCAGAGAGTGTGTCTATGGGAGAGTGTTTGTGCACGGAGGAGAGAACAGAAACAGTACAAAGTTGACGGTCAGTGTTTCTGACTTGATAGCCGATTTGCCCTCTTGTTCACCTTTAATCCCTGATGTGACTGGCCGTGGAAGGGGTCACAGAATGGTACTGCATGCTTTAACCCAGATGACTCAATGCACTGTGGAAATCCCATGTAAAATTGTGTCACTCACTGGCAAACACAAGGCATTTCCTCCCTTGGCTGGTCAGAGCCAGGAAACAGGTATCAGAAAGGCATAGTAGAAATAGCAAAAAATAAAGCTAGATATGAGAAAATAAAAAGACTGGTAGTTACAGGAATATTTCAGTTAGATATGGAAGTTGTTATTTACTTGCTTTCATGTTGTATCGTATGACTGACTTTCTCACGTGGATCAAAAGCACCATTAACATTTCATAAAAATACTTGTGGATTGCATTCCAAGACTTCTGAAACTGTACAATAGCTTTTAGCTCTAACTCTTTTCAAAGAGTTCATGAAAGTTCATAACATGAATAACAATAACAAGTGTTCTTTTGAGTGCGATACTTTAATCACGTGATTAAATGCACAAAACCTGCCTGAATGACTCGTTCACAAATCTAAAAGATCAAGTTGTAGAGATAAGAACTAGCTTATGCAGTGATTCTGGAGTTGACAATGACTTAAATTATGGTTTGTTTGTGACATAAATCTGACAGTTCAGCTGTTGCAAAAGTCATACCACTTTTATCAAATGTGTACAGTATTTGTACCATGCTTTCATAATTTTGAAGCTTAAAAACAATAATTGCAATTGCATGATCATTAAAACAAGGGAACATTAAATTAATCTTTTGTGTTTTAAAACACACACACAACTGTTTTTGATGGCACAGGATTATTTACTTATTATCCTTAGTACATCATGTGCCTTTATTGTAAATCACCTATATTTTATTCTTCTTTTTCCCCCTATAGATGTAGAAACATTTTCAACAAGTAAAGCCAATTACTGGGGCGAAATCCTATTATCTCAAGCTTTCCTCCAGTCTGTATGATTAGCACTTTTTGTTTTGGAAGTCTTAGTTACACCAACTGTATGTGTGTGTGTGAGTTTGTCTCCTCTTATCGGTCAGAGTAAGACAAATGCTGACACCCTGATGAAATCCAGTGCCTCCCCAAGGTGACAACTCTGCAAATCACTTTCTGATATAAGCTGTAATAATAACAAATAAATGTCCAGATTTAAGGTTATTTTTTCAGCATACAGATAGATTAGATAGATGTCTACAGGATTTTAACTGTCCTGTGTGTATCCAGGACTAATAAATTTGTAAAATCTGGATCTGCATCCAGCACTATTCTCTTGGACGTTGTAAATTACATGCTCAATAACAAATTTCACAGAATGTTGCTATTTCCCAATCAACTGGACTATGTTTAAACAGCTGCTGCGAAACTTCAACCGATCACTGTCAGCTGTCATGTTACGGGATAGTTAGAGCGTAACATTAAGTGTAATGGAGTCTCAAAAGGACAAGTACAGAAAGTTTTGTAGCCTCTATGGTCATTTAGAGTTTGTGACGCTGTATGTCAACACTTTCTGAAGGAGAAGCTCATATTTCCAAACAGAAATGTTTCTAGAAATGGGGGAAAACGTTTTCGACCTGTTAGGCCTGGACCAAGTGAAACTACTTCACTATTTATGGTTTACCTCATTGGAAAAATGTCAAAAATAACACTTGTTCGAACAGCAAAATAAAGCGTCTTGAAAACAGTTTAGTTAACGATTAACCTCTGTTAAAGACCATCATAAAACTTCGCTACATTAAAATTTATTTCCTGTTATCATCGTGGAAACATTTACTCACACTATCTGTCTTGGATCACAGCTCTAAAAATTCAAGAACGCCACGTTCGTAACTTAAAGAGAGAGATTTCACACAAACAAACATCGCTGGAGATGAATGATCAAGATAAGATGACAGAAAAAGCTCAAATTGGCACATGGGAAGCATGGAGATGGTTAGGTGCAAAGAACAGCCTGGCTAAATAAAGCAGCTCCATTAGTGATCGGAGGCAGGAGTGCCCGCTCTTCAAGTCTGCCTAATGGGCCAACCAGGACTTTCATGTGATAAATGTTGTTTATATTAGGGCTCAGGCCCCCTACATTAGTGTCCTTCAAATGCCTCTTGGCCTAGTTGGAGCTGGGTGTTTCTAAATACTTGAGGGTCCTCCTATGCAGTGGCTGTAATGGCTGTGTTAGGGCAGGGGAGAACGGAAAGGAAGGGTAATTGAGCGGGAGTCGCTGAAGTGGTGGAGTGTAAAGTACGTGGCGGTTGTGGTCACCCCGACCAATATGGATTTTACCTGAGCAGGGGCTGTTAAAACGCATACACTGCCCCCTATAGGCCTGGCCATGCTACTGCTAGTTGCATAAATGTATGTGTGTGTGTGTGTTCAAACAAATTGTGGACTCAAAATGTTGAAAACATGAGACTCGATTTTGACTTTTGTTTGACTCTTTTAAAGGGTTACTCATCTCAAAATGAAAATTTGGTCATAAATCACTTACCCCCATGTTGTTTCAAACCCATAAAGGCTTTGCTTGTCCTAAAAGCACAATTTAAGATATTTTGCATGAAAACCGTGCTTGTGACTGTCCCATTGACTGCCAAGTGAATAACACTGTCAAGGCTTAGAAAAGTATGAAAGACTTCGTCAAAATGTTTCATCTGCCATAAGTGGTTCAATCTGAACGAGCAACGAGAATACTTTTTGTAAGCAAAGAAAATGAAATTTACAACTTTATTCAAAAATTGTTATTTGGGACAGTCAACAGCCTCCCAGTTCTCATCCAAAATATCTTAAATTGTGTTTTCTGAGGATGAACAAAGCTTTTACAGGTTTGAAACCTGTAAAGTGATTAATGACAAACTTTTCATTTTGGGGTGGAGTAACTCTTTAAGTACAAGCAAATCAATAAAATCTGGATAGATTTGTGAAATGGTGTTATACATACATAAGAAAAATTTCTAATGTATCCTAAACATTGTTCTTTTGAACTTTCTAATAATCAAAAAATCCTGTTCCACAGAAATATTAAGCAGCACAACTGTTCTGAATATTGATAACAATAAGAAATGTTTCTTGAGCACCAATTCAGCATATTAAAATGATTTCTGAAGGATTATGTGACATTGAAGACACTGTAATGATTCAGCTTTGGCATCATAGAAAAAAACATACTGTGGCAAGCCGCCCGAGCACTCATCAGCGTCGCCCTGGAAACCAACGCAAACCAGCTGCACCCGATCAATGCCGGCCGATCAGCCACGGCTGCAGCTCATCAGGCCAGGGCATAAGAGAGCTCGTCTCACAAAGCCCAGACGAGAAACGCTCTTTGCGCAACAAAGATGCTAACCTTGCCTCTCGGTTGTCCTCAGAAAGCAGCCGTGACTGATCGTCCACCCCCACTGAGACGTCACCACTGGAGATACTGTGAGCATGAGGAAGACTGTTTCCACCAGTTCACCAGCAATATTCTTTAATAAAATCCACCCTTCGGGGGCTTTTCAACATTTTCTTGGTTGTGTAATACCTCAGATTGCCACAATACTATTAATTTAAATATTTAAGTACATCATTTTTATAATATTGCTTTTTTTGCTGACTTGAAAGCTCTAATTCAGAACTTGACTAGACCAGCCTTGACTTAACTCTACCATTCAAAAATTCAAAACAAGTTTTTTCCATCATGTCATGACACTTTACGCGAGACGCAAATTACTGAGAGTAGAGACTGGACTCATACATTGAAAACAAGGACTTGGACCCGTGTCTGGTGTTAAAGTTCAGCCTCACACTCCGTTCGGTTATACGAGAGCACAGCTGTATGGCAGCGCTCCTTCAGAGGTCACCTGACACCGCAGTGAGCCGCAGAACAGTATGAATGTGTATACCGATACTATTATGAATCATAAGAGGCACAGCTTTACGCATATTTGACAGCAGGGAAAGCGGTTTTGGAATGAGTGTGTGCAGTCAGACGCAATAACAAGGTCTCTTTTGGCTTGTGGTTTTGCCTCAGGTGAGATTCTCTTGTTGAACACAAGGAGCTGCTCCGGATGTCACAGAAGCGCAATTTCAATGTGCAACATGAAGCTGTTCCGCTCGGCACAGTACACAAATTATTACCTCCCAAACTTAATTCACATCATGGATTTTCCAACGGAGACACAGTGTTATGTGACAACAGACCACTCAACACTGTTTCCAAAGAAACAAGCTAGCGGTTTTATTTTATAAAAAAAATATGATTATCTTATAAACCCTGAGGGAGGTAGTTGCACACACAGCCAAATAGAAAAAAAAGAAAAGGGAGGGAAAAAAGTGTTGAAAAGACTGACGATGCAGCCCAGGCGAAGAATCGAAACAACACGTGTGGCACGTAAAAAAGCCCATCACAGTCAATCAGGCAGCCAGGACTAGTCAGGCAGGAGGGAGGGAAACCCTATCCAACATGAATCTGTCTGCAGTGTGAACACGAGGGATGTCACATCAAGCATGATTTTTATTTATGTTTTGATACCCCATGCAAAGGCTCCCTTCCAACCAGGTGGAGAGTGTTTATATGAGCCGTGTCAGGCAAACAGGAGAGCTCTGATCCTGCTGGGTTATTAAAAGGAATGTTATTCTAATTACAACTGGAAATAATTAGCCTAGAAGAAATGTTGGGAATCAGGTCATTTGGTGACTTGTACTGTTTCCTGTACACCGCATGCGAGTGTCAGACTTCTGCAATTGACAGATATGTTTCAGAAGAAGCAGGATTGCAAAAATCCCAGTGGATATTTGATCTTAGTTATGTGTGTGCGTGCTTGTGAATATGTATATTAATGAGAAAGAGAGCCAAAAAGTGGAACTAGGAAAAAAGAGAATGCTAGATATAAAACTTAAAGAGACAGCTCATCTCTAAATTAACATTTTGTCATCCTTTATTCACCTTTATGTCATTTTGAATATAAATAGCTTTGTTGTTGTTGTTGTATGTAAAATCGCTGTGAATGATTTGTTCCTGACTGATTCACTCAATGATCTGTTCACAACAGTTAAGAGTATAGTGGAGTGAATAATGACTTAAACCATTTGTCACATAAAACTATAAAATAGATTCAGAATCTATGGTGATTTTGCATCTTTTTTTCAAGCTTAACAGTCCTATTCTTCATTCACTTTCATTGTATAACTCATCTTATGTTGAGAAAGGAAGTCATGTGGGATTTGAACAGTGAGGGTGATCAAATGACCAATTTAAAATTTTAGGTGAACTATTCGTTTAATTAAGAGCTGTGAACATGATAAAAAGACATAAATTGTTAGGTTTGGCTAATATCATTCCCATATGTGCTGGCAGGGATACAACGTGTTATAATTTAGATTAAGTTATGGCATAAACATATCGATGTGGGACTAATACAGCAGGGCCATTATAAACAGCCATTCCTTATGTAACAATAATATCATGCAAGAATCAAAATGGAAACAAGTGCAAGTAAATCTGTCGAACATATAAAGCACATTCCAAATGACAGAAAACGGTCAAAAAAGGCCAATAACTTTTTATGTTTCACACTTTGGGGCACCATGAAAATTTTAAGCTTTTGCCCAAGTTCATTCACTGTGAAATAACGGCACACACGCTGGTCAATTAATGGCCCATTTGGCTCCATATAACCCTTAGGAGAGCAATGAAAGTGTGTCTTTAAATCTATGTACGTGTTGATATTATTTCATATCAAGCCCCTTCCTCTCTGGGCCGTGCAGAAATCCGTGGACCCGAATGTTAATGAGTTCCACCTGCAAAGCTATACGAACATTCGGTGCACATTGGCACTTGTTTGAATGGACGAAGTGTTGCGTATGACTTGTGTAATGTTACATGACCTTCAGAGCATCTTCTGGAATGCCAGCAAGTGGTCTTCTCTGCATGTGATGGGGATTTCTCACCATAAGCAGATCTGACGATTAATTCAACAAACAGTATGCATGCAGTGACATATCTGAATTGGATTAAGAAGCCGTTCAGTAAGGGATTTTGTGCAAGTTGAGTAAAGAACCGATTAGCTTTTGATGATACCCTTCTCAGCCTCTCCTTATAAATACACTCCTGACTGCCAGCTAGACATCTAGATCCCTGAAAAAAATCACAATAAGTGGACGGCAGTCATCGGTGTCACCGGCATTGATCTGGCAGTCTTTCCCATGATGCTTACCCTCAGCTCCGAATGAGCTGGTGCTGAAAGACAGACTGTTTATTGCCCTCGTTGAAGGGAGGTTAAGTTACAGCTAAGACCGTTTCATTAGCATTAAATCACAGTGCAAACCATCCACCCCCAGCGGGACGGTGCTGCTCCCTTAGCCCCCAAGCTGGTATTCCATTGGTCTGTAGAGGGGCGGGCTGTTCAGATTGAGTGAATGCTTGAGATCCTTGGCTGTGGTCCTTCAGGGTCTTTTTTTGCATTCAGCAAGACTTAGGCTCTTAATTGTGTGACTAAACCAATTGTTCTCTTAATTGACGCCACTTAACCTCTTCAACAGGCTCCCCTCAGGTGTGCCACAGGTGACTACCCTGAGTCACATGCAGAACCTGATGGATAACAACGCTGTGGATTATACTGTGAGATGATGTCATTCCCTGAGACTGTACAATAATAAGCTTGGTTCATCCAATCAGACTGGTTGGTTTTGAGTGAGGTCTGTAATTATTAACAGGATTAACACACTTATATAATTGACTTTAACCAAAAATGAAAATTGTCACCAACTTGTCATTTTCTAAACATGTTTGACTTGTGGAGTACAAAAGAACATATTTGTGTATTTTTCAGCTTCTTGGCCATACAAATTAAGTCAATGGGGACTAGTGTTATTTTGGACAGAAACAGTTCTGGAAAACATCTGCTTTTAGGTTCTACGGAAGAAAGTCATACAGGTTTGGAATAACATGAGGGTGAGTAAATGATGTCAGAATTTTCATTTTGGCTTTTACTTTAACACTTAAGAAGTACATAAAAATAAGTAAGTAACATCCAGTTAAAGTTTTTGTGGTTTTATTTTTTTACCTAGAAATGATATAAGGCCTCATCTTACTGGCTGTTGCCATAATAGGCCATAACATGAATTGGCTGCTCGTAAATATGAATATTTGCATATGAACCCGCACACAGGGAAATGACCCTGTGAAATAGCAGAGGTAAAATTCCCTCCTCAGAATTTATGACTGCTCAGGGTATAGCCAATACTTTTATTGTGGTCTTGCGCCAGATATGGTCAATTGTACATGAATGCCAGGAGCAATGGAGACTACGAGGGGGAAATGTGGATGTGAAATTTCCATTTCTTTTTTTTTAAACCTCTGAAGTCGTATTTTATAGTTGACAAATCTTCACTCGGTTTCTGCAAGTTTCCATCATTTAATGTCACAAAGAGTGCGGCCGAGTGGCTTTGAAGAGCTTGTTCCCTTTAAATCCTCGAGCACCTGTGAAACCACTTCTTTCGCAGAGTGGCATTTCAACATTAATTCCTCATTTTGATGAATTCACAGGCCCTGAGTGTGCTACAGGGTGGAGGAGCTTCGAGTAGGAACGTTCCAGAAAGAAACACCCTCCGATGGAACAGAAAAAAAAGGCTAGCTAGCTCTGGCCAAGGTTTGTTTTCACCTGAAGCAGCCATTTGTCTTGGCGTTTGCCCAGCGCTAAACCACTGTGTATGTTTCTATGGTCTCAGCGGACCTGAGTGTGCACCACAACCACTTAATGTGGTAGGGGAAGCGAAGATCTCCGTAATAATCTTGAAATTGTGAAACCACACTGTTTCCTTACACCGAAGCTAACATGAGAAAAGCACATTTCCCTTAAACGCTAGCCATTCAATACTGTCAGGAGAATGCCAGCTCATCAGCCAAACTTGCAGCTAATCACACAGGAGCATGAAGAGGTACTTGACCTCATCGAGTCTGCAAGGCTTCCAAGAGACTCGAAAAAAAGTACAGAGCTTTAGATGAGAACATCTCAGATTTGGGCCACTTAGCACTTAAATGCAGCGGTGACTGTCGCATAGATGAAGCCCTGAGGGCTGGACCTGATCTCCATGTGGATCTGATAAAATCGAGTGCGAGTTTGAGAGCTAATCCCTCGCCTTGTCGTTCACCTGCATAGCAGCAGGGCTGAAGAGGCTGACGCATTCCTCGCGCCTCGTTTAAGAGAACAGGATGGAGCAGGATTAAGAGCTACTTTTGAGACAAGCCATCACACAACCATAGAACATATAAAACACTGTCCAAAAGAATATAAAGCGTGGTCCTTGGGAGCTTCTCCGGGTTAGAAAGCTCTCCAGAGAACTTCCTGGAACATAACTTGGGATTAGACTTGTGTCGCTGACCTAAAGAAGGATCTGATAATTTATGGGAGGGATTTTACTCTGAGGCCACGGTTGCACAAGGCAGTCACTTGCAGGAACCTTCTGTGTTGATACACTCTGATTAACTGTAAGTGGAAGCAAGGTCCAAATGTTATCACAACCATATGGAGTACAGGTTATGAATATTACGATTTAGTGTCAACTTGACCTTGAGAAAACCAACCTTGTCCTTGGTTCACTGCTGTAGTGGATAATTGCACATTCGGTCCAACTTTCAACAAGTCTGAGAAGCTTTTTGTTATTGCACAAGCATAAAATGCAACATTTCCTGTAGTAGTTCCTGATGAGCCCTAGCTGTCTGTGTGTGTGTATATGTACGTGTGCAACAAAATATACAGTGGGCAATTCAGTTCTCTTAAAAGACTCTTTGAAGACATAACAAACAGTAAATTGTCTGTACTAAAACAAAACATTTAAAGCACGTGGCGATATGGACTTTGCTATGCCTCTTAAGCCCTACTGTATATGGGTGTTTTCCCAGGAGTTATGTATTATTAAAAGAAACATTTCCGTTTTAGGAATTTGTCAAATTAAAAAGGCTTTAGATTTTTTTTTAACTAGTATTGCTACTTCTTAACCAGTTTTGCAAATTTTGCCATGCATTTTAAATTCTTTATGTTTTAATAATCTCTGTTATGGAAGACAGCTATACTTTCTGAAAAAAAAAAATTTGTTTGTGTTCCTGACAACCAAGGAGACAAAAGATCTTGCTTCAGATAAGATATGAGTGATATGTGATATGGTAAAAAACAATGAAAAACAATGTAAAAATCACTTGTTAACATTTTAATTTTGTATAATTTAACCTACTCAAACTCTGATTTTGTCAAACTATGAAAAAAGTGTAAAAACATGATTCTGTGAAAAGTATTTTAAGTGAGTTTATTTAAGCACACAGGGCCAAAAGTGCCCTTAGTTAAGGAAACAGCCACATAAATGTTCACAAATGCATCTTCTCCCTTTGATTGCAGGTTTACTTAAGAGCATCTGCAGCTCAGAACATGTATGCAGACTACATACAGCCCAGCAACATATGTGAGGCGAGCAGGGTGGAGCTGGACCCCGGGCCGCTGATCGTGACTGGTTGGTGGAGAGAGAGGCCCCGGCAAGGTGGGTCCCAGGCCTTCAGCGAGGTCCTGGGGAGTCATTTCAAATGTTGTCCATGACATAGCGCTGGGCTGATGTGTGTGTGCTCCCCTTTTCTACTCACCCCGCCTGTCTCACCTCTGCTGCACTGGAAGTGGTGTAGTTTTGACAGCTGTGTTTGGATCACTCCGATGGCGGTCTGGGGGAAAAGGGCGTGTGCTTTACTTGTGTGCGAGCTTGATATCAGGTGAATTTTTTTAGGTTAGACCGGTGATCTATAGGCAGGGTGGAGATGTGGAGCGTATGCGTGCTCATTTGCTGACATATGGCCTTGAAGTTACAGTACTGCACGTTGCCCTCATCAGCAAGGCCGAAGCTTTGGGAATAAACCTGGAATGTTGGCTAAGTGGGGGCTGGCGGGCGGCTCAGCCCTTCTGGGTTGCGGGGAGCACGGCCTGGCCGGCCACATGAGTCTCAGCTGATCCCAGCGTTAACCACAACTCCGGTGGTATCAAGGCTGGAGGGGGGAGTTTGTAGCAATGCCATAAAATACAGCTTTGGGTTCCCCAAAGAACCTTTCGGTGAACACTTATTCCCCCAGTTTCACAGACAAGGCTTAAGCTAGTCCCAGACTAAATTGCATGTTTGAACTGTCTCTGATGAAGATAT
>JAUMHE010000068.1:16245313-16263972 GCA_032359235.1 Enteromius mattozi | reverse complement strand
GAATCTAAAATATATGAAAGTCTAATGTTTATCAGTATATTACAGAAAATAATGAACTTTATCACAATATGCTAATTTTTTGAGAAGGACCTGTATTCTGATTGGGTGTCAATGATTTTATCGATCACCAGCAGGAAAAAAAATAGTTCTGAAAGTGATTCCAGTGATATCGTTTCTCTGTTTTGTGGTCTTTTGAGAACAATTATTAGAACTCTTTATCGATATATTGCACGCTTGGTGTGAAAGGGCCTTTATGCTAACAATGTGACCGGAATCTAACTTGTAATTTTAGATTTGTGGTTTCCAAAATGGTTGAAAATGCTGTTTAATTTAGTTTTTTTTTTTTTTTTTTTTTTTACTTACAAGCACGCACTTACTGCTACAACAGTTAGAGGATGACTGCAACTGCCTATCATATCTGTATTCAAGGCAAGGCATCTGGAATAAATAAACTTCAATAAACTTTACCGATCAGCTCATGGCAACAAATAGGAAGGCCCGTCTGCAGTTTAACTGGGGGCGACCACCACATTTGGTTGTGAGGGATCAACCAGCATTTTGAAGAGACTGAGAAATTGGTGTAAAATTATGAAATCATTCCGATTGATAAATCTGAACATAATGTTTATGTAAACATATTTAATCTTTTGGCATGCAAACACTGCATTAATATACTGAGATTCCTGCTGTTTTTGCATATTAACCATCCTCCCTTTCTTTGTTTCACGTCTATTTTAGGTCCTGATTACTACAAGCACAAAAAGCTTTGTGCAATGATGCTTTTATCAAGCAGATCTCCAGTCCCTGTGCCCAAAACAAGATGTTCAAAGCAAGCTCTTGTGGGACAATGTTGTCCTGCGCTACTTTACAGATGAGTATAAAAACAATTTTAGATTGACAAGACAGTCATGTATTTTATTCAATAACCACATCAGCTCACTCTGTGCATCACGCTGTATGTCATTACACCATTTCTATTTCATTACAAATGAGCAAAACCATCCAGTTTCTGTTTTTAATTCTGACCAGCGAAGAAAACCAGAGAAAGCCAAAATAAACATTTATTGATAGAGTGGTAGCCGAGATGGAGTGTGGAAATACGTTTGGTGAGCATGTCAATTGTAATAGGTTGTTTAGTTTGGGCAGGTGGGATGGGTTCTCTGATGCCTTTGATAGAAAGAGAAGTCTGTGAGAGCTGAAATGCTCGACAACTTCCATGCTGCATAGTATGTTTGGAGGGTTCTGTGTGAAACGACTTGGAGGATAGAGTTAAGAGAGGTGTAGGCCTATGTAAGGGATTTTATTGGAGTGTATTATTGGGAAGATCTGAATAAAGAGGAATTGGGGCTTGAGTTGGATCCACCTCTAGAGACGGCAGTCTGAATTTCTTGAAAGAGACATGGGAGAGGACCCTGAAATGTGTTTGGCAGTTATATTAAATTGATTGCAAGCGGAAATTCACATGAGGCATCGTTGAAGTGGCTTTAGTGCAGGAAAGTTTGAACGGACTTAATGCAATGATTCTGGAATTTAATTCTGGAATCGGGCCTTGCCCAGTGGTACTGTTGATGCAGATGGACATGCACAGCATTCATACAGAGGATCCTGATTTTAATACTGCAATACTTTGATGGTGGACAATGGGTTGCATTGGAAAAATGCTTCCGGTGGTGTGAGATTTTAATGCTTATGAGTGTCGATTGAATTCGCAGGCGCTTAATTAACCTGTTTTTGAACTGAGCTAGATGAAATATTGGGATTATTTGTAAAAAAAAAAAAAAACTGTTAAAGGCTATTGTGTAACCATAATCTCATTTCTCATTCTATTACACAAACTTGTATGTTTATCATGCGGTTGAATCTGGTTATTTATTAGTCAATTATTTATTGATGCTTTTCTTTCCATCTTGAGTAACATGAAGCTTCCACAACGTATTTGTATCCAGCGTTGTTCCCATAGCCATGATTTATAGTACTGTTTCTCTGGCATTATCAAAGACACATAAAATATAATTCTGTGGCTTGGCGTGATACACAGTCTAATGGTCTAACAAAATTCAATTTTAAACATCTTTACCAATTTTTATGACCCTTATATTTCCTGTTTGAACCAATCAATAATGTTTTCTTTTTGTAAAACATACCTTAACCCAGGAGTAAAAGCGGGTTTAGAACGATGGGTTAATGGGTTAAGCACAGTGTGAAGCGCTCTATATCACAAAATATGTCAGAGGGGTCTGCCACTAATAAATAATTGTAGAATTACAGTCTTACCATATCATTTTTAAGCTTCCACAATGGAAATAAAAATGGTCCAACCAGCAAGATGAACACTGCAATAATACTGGGCTCTCACACTTCAATTAATAACTGGCAAACGTGCCATGGATCCTGTTAATATTAATATCTGACCTCTGAATGGCATGACTGACCAGAATTAAGTCATAATCAATTAGGTATATTCCATCGAGTCATGTAGTAAGTTTAATTAAAACTTGAATATGTAGCCTAGTTTTTAAGATCCCTATTAAGACCCTCAAGTTCCATAAAATTAGGGGCATCAGACACCCCAAATCCCATATTAATTCACACTCTTCAGTAGTACATCAGCAGCTCTTTTTATTGGCTGCAAGGCCTCGCATGGGATGAGACACTTGCATCTGAGCCCAGAAGATAATTTACTAAGGGATGATGTCTCAAAGGACCAGGCCTGATGGAAAAACTTTGAAATTTGGAGACTTTCCATTCCCCTCCCATAATTTGGCACATGCCATGTGCTGTGACATACTGCTGTACTTGCCATGACAGCACAGATAGGAAAAGAGCAGGCAACCCTCTCCACCAGCTGAAAGCAAGAAACTTGCATCTGAAGTACAGTGAAAAAAGAGAGAAAAAAAAGTTCTGTCGTTAAAACTGACAGATCTGGCAGAATATACGCTGGACTTTGTACACAAGGTGAAGGATTAAACCTCATGTTACATATCGAATGTAAATATTGCAAAGCACTTTGATTTCGCCGCATTCATCTGTGGTAGACTCTGGCTGGTAGAACACGTCGTAGAATTTTTATTTCCATCACATTATAACTATATTATTCCTTTTTGAGGTGAAACCGCTGTGTATAATCTGCCAGTTGTCTGAGAGAGCATTCCACTTTGGGCTAATACATGTTTCATGAATATAAACAATAAGATTAGCATTGGCTCTGCTAAACGGCACATTTTTATCAAAATGCAGTTCCCTGTTCCAAATGAGTTCTTACACTGAAATACAGCCGATACTGACTGAAAAAGGTATCATTGAAACTTGATTTAGCAATGCATCATGTCTTCTAGATAGACTAAAACGACGAAAGCAAATACTCTTTAAAGGAAATGGATTCAAGAGACTTGCATTTTGACAAATTGGATGGCATGTTTATGTAACTCTGGCATTTTAAAAGCAACACGCATGTGTCTGATTTCACCAGAGCGGAAAACTGCCTCTTGTGATAGCCATTCTAAATCAATAATGCTGAAAATAACTATTTTACCCAGTAGTCAATATGCTCTGGTATTGCATAAATGCATGGACAGTTCAGTAAATGAAGGGTAAATTCTTAGAACAACCTTGTGCTGAAAGAAAAAAAAACAAAAACAAAAAAAAAACAGGCCTGTTTTTCATGGCTAGCCCTTTACTTGAAGGATCATTAAATACGAAAACACATTGTTCCTGGAAATCGCACATTTCACTTTAAATAACACAAGCTTCTAAAAGACAGATATCAGAGATGTTGAGTGAGTCCACATACTGTAGGTTCCTATGCATTAAGAAATTGGCCAGATAGCAAAGCATACTGTTTTATAAGCATATGGAACGTAAAACCGTGAGGCGCAATAATATTTGCCTGTAAGTAATCACACGTATAGACCTTACTGGCACCAATTTTTGTCATCAATACGTTTTCAGATGGAAACATGCTTTTGATCCGCAGCTTTATAAAGCTCATGAAAGTCTTTTGATGGATGCTGACGTCTTGCTGTCTATGTGGAGAGTTTCCATGTTGGATATCAAAGAACCTAGTGGACTCAATCCAGCCAGAGAGAAAGAAGGAAGGACGGCGGCCCACAGGAACTGCTGTGGTTTGAGAACATTATCTCGTCTATATTTATTTACTTGCTTATTTATTTATTTATTTATTTTTTTGTAGTGGAAATATATTCACATATCTTAAAAAAAAAGAGGAAGAGATAGTGACAGAGTGAGAAAGAAAGAAATGTCCAGGTGCCGAAAAAGAAAATCACAAATTAAAAAGAAAAACCACAGGCGGATCGTTTCTGCAAACTATTGCTGTCCACCCAGTTGATATAGTGGACAGATTTTTTTTTTTTTTTTTTTTTTGGCCAACATTTTACAGATCCAACATTTATTTCTGGTTTTGGTGTTGAAAATAATTTTATTATTTATTCAGAACATTCTTAAAATCCTCTCTTAATTCACATAAAAGTTCTCTTTATAAAGTGAGCATTATTATTTATATTACTATAAAGCGGTATTACTTATATACAGTACAATACCAATATTTTTTCTTTTTTTTGCATTAATTCATAATTTATTTAGTAAACAATGGATGAATGTGCAGTCCCTGATACGGACTTCAGGCTTTGTTTTCAACCAAAAAATAAATAAATAAATTACACGATTAAGTATTATATGATTCTGTGAGGTGATAAAACTGCTGAATTAATTTTACTTTCTGAAAATATTAATTTACATGAATAAAAATTTGGAATATGATGATTGTTACAGAAATTTCAGTGAATTATCAGTTATAACAGATTTAGATCACTGAATTTCCTATCCCAAATATTTCTTCCACAAAAAAACTAATAAAAGAATCAGAAGAAATAAAGGTATTTTTTGTTTTATTTGAACACAAAGTATTCTCGTAGCTTTATAAAATTACGGTTGAAACACTGATGTCACATGGACTATTTTTACTATGCTTTCTAGACCTTGAATGTGGCACCAATATTGCTGTCTATGCGGGGTCAGAAAGCTATGCAGGTCAGAAATATGTGTTCCAAAGATGATTGAAGATCTCACGGTGTTGGAATGACATGAGGGTAATTAATGACTAAATTTTACATTTTGTGTGAACTATTTCTTTAATTCTACTCCAGAAATGTAATTAAAGACACACCTCACTCTGAGGCAAACATTGTTTCTTGCATGCATGGTGCATTGTGATATGACTAGGCAGGGTTAACGTGTCTCATTCATCTTCAGTCCTTCCAGCCTCATCTCTAAACCAGAGAGAGACAGATGTGCCGTGGGGGAAGCCCCCTGCTACAATTCAATTCTCTTGCCAATTCCAACCACCCTGGGAATTCTATGGGGGAACCATGGGGAGACTCCCTCTGATCACTGCGTCTCTCTGCGAAAAATAGCACAGAGAGAAGTCCCTTTCTACACATGGAGATTTATCTCCATTCGCCATCTGCGGTGCTGAGTGTATGGATTACAGATGATTAATACCTTCACTGACTCATCACCTGGGGAGTATTCACAGGGGCTTAAGTGTGTAATGCACAGCAGACATCCAAATGTCTCCTCTCTGCCGCGACCCACCATTTCCCATGCAGTACTATGGTAGCCTGTTTCTGCCTCAGAAGAAAAAATATTTGAAAAAAGGTTGTCCCATTTTGAGTTATAAAGCAACTCGGTTTCTCATAATTGATTCTGCATCCTGAAAAGTCGAAATTATATGCCAAAATTAAGGAGAGAAGCACTTCTGTGGTGGCAACTGGGTGTCTTTACATGAATTAATACTGCTTAGAGGTGGGATAAATACATTTACACAGCACTTGCAACTTGATAATAGGGGCTGAAAAAAAGTCACACAAGCTATACATTAAGTCACATTGTGAGATTTAAAGTTGCAATTATGCGAAAAAAATTTCACAATTGTAAGATATAGTCACAATTGCAAGGAAATGAAGTTGAAAATGTGAGTCATATTGTGACATTTCGCATTTGTGAAATGTAATATCACAATTATAAGTTGTAAAAATTGCCAGATATAAATAAACAAATATTAGAAAAATCACACGCGCAAGATAAAGTCAGCAGGATATAATCACATTTTTGAGAATATTAACTCAAAGAATCAAATCAAAGCATAGATATACGTAGAAAATGTAACATTGTGTTGCAGCTGACACAGAAGAGAGTAACTGAATAATGACAAAATTATAATGTTGGGGTGGAGTAAACCTTAATGCAAGATTTAAAGTTATATTAAAAATGACATTGTGCTATTTAAAGCTGTGATGTACAATAAATACAAGTGCAAAACAATTATGTCATTGCAAGATATAAAGTCATATTCTGAATGTAATTATGAAACAAAGCTGTAAAATAAAATGCGATTACCAGTTAAATTTACTCTGAGGTGGAAACTGCATCCATACATAACAGATCAATGGACCAATTCCCAAGCTTTGTGTTCATGCTTAGACTTAAGGTTGAGCTGGGACATAAACTAAAGGAATTAGAAAAGACACGAACAACTAATCCACAGTGCTTTGTCTTTGACCTCAATGACATAGCATTTAAATGCCCCAGCTGTTGGATCTTTTTGGAATGAAGGAGAATCTGGTCCAGCTAATTTTCCATCTTCCTAAGAAGGCACCGCAGAAATTAGAGCTGTGATTACTGGAACACTAAATCGGATGCAGCCGTTTTCACTCGGTTTCTGTATTGATGATGAACAACACAGTATAAACACGTTCCCATAAACTGCATTAGCTTCTACCTGTATATAGCACGTCTCATGTTCCACCAGAGCAGCTTGGCAAATTCTTTTCAAATGCGAGATGAATGACTCTTCTACTTCCTCTTTCTAAAAACTTTTCTTTTCATGAAAAGATCCCTTAGAAAAGACTTGGAAAAGAGCAAAGAGGAGGAAAATAAAACCACCCTCCTGACTACAGATGGCACTATTGCGTTAAGTTAAAGGGCGGTTTTGTGGGTCTTGCACATCACTCACACATCAAAGTGATTGACATGTTCTTTTACAGACCACTTACAAGCCTTTAATGACCTTTACAAGAGAAGCCATTGGCTTCTTCCATTCCTAGGTTGCCTGGGAGACAAGCATCCACATGTAAATGATATTCCCTCTCAAATGAACCATCCTTGATGGTTCCTCAAAAAGCTACACTTCAATGCAGCGGTTCCTGTAAAAATAACCGCTCTGTCAGTCTCCCTCCGCGGTCCCCAGGCTTTCGACGGTTCTGCGAGCTTGGAATGCGAAATCAAACGCAGACACATCCACTGACCAAAGTATTAAAACTGATGAGTAAATGACTTTCACCGCTCCCACTTCAGGCTTTCAAGCCCCTTAACAAGTCAGTCGGTCCACGAGGGGAAAAAAAAAAAAAAGAGGCAATAAAGTCAACGCTCAACTTTTCCACCGGACTGCATGTGAAATTATGAGACAATTGCCACAACTTAATAAACAAAAGAGATGGAAGTAGCAGCTGACCCGGCATGGGTGAGTGAGAAAATAACGCTCATTTAGTCCCAAAAGCGATGCGAGCGTTACAAATGAACACAGTAGGAAACCAGACCTCCTTTTCACAGCTTCGCTAAATCTTTCCCTTTCTGCCACTTGAGAAAAACCCAAATTTATGCATTCAGTGCTTTTGTTTTAATTACCGGCCAAGCTTTCCTGACGGTCTTGCTGTAATTGAGGGGCACAAGTCCCAGTCGGATCGTCGGGAGCGAAAGACTGCCTGCTGCTCAGCCTTCTTTTAATGGGAATTTCTGTTGCTCTTAAGTATTTTAGCAGATCCCAGCAGCTGCCCAATGGGGTAGCGTGAAGCTGGGGCTCTATCGCTTCTTGAAGTCTACTGAGGGCACATTATATGACCATAGTAATGGCGATTATTATCCTCTTTATTGCTATTATCATTCAGTTGTCCAAGGGTGGTCTGAAAAGACGTCTAGAACCACTAATTAGCTTATAGCGACTTGGAGAAGAGCTTTTTGAAAACAAGTGACAAAAACAGAGGAAGAGAGAAAAAAATGATGCTTTGAAATCTATGCATGGAACAGATAACTCATTAATGAAGACCGACCAAAGTGTTGTTATGGTTAGTCAAAAAAAGTCAGTCCTTAATTTTGCTTAAAAAGCAAGAGATTCTTAGCTGATCTTTCAGTTGTGAGATTTTAAATGATTAGTTAAAACATGTAAACAGGGCAAGAACTGCTGCTTGGATATTCATGCATGAAACAGATTACCAATCAATGAAGATCCACCAGAACATTGGTATAGTTAGTCAAAATATGCAGTGCTATATTTTGCAGCTTCTCAGCTGATCTTTCAGTTGTGAGATTCAAAACAACTAGTCAAAACTTTCAAAGAAAACAGGCTGAGACAGAAGAAATGCTGCTTGGATATTAATGGATAAAACAGATAATTGATCAATGAAGACACCCACCAAAACATTGGTATGGTTAGTCAAAAATGCAGTCCTTTATTTCGTTAAGAAAGAAACTGATCTTCCAGCTGGTTCATTTATTTTGCTAAGAAACAGATCAGTCATGACATCAGTTTCTTGCACATACACTAAGTACATTTCCATCTTCTCACAGTTTTCTCTCTAATCGAACCCCTATTAACTACAAGAACTGACCGAACTAAAAACATTACGTAGATTTTCCTTTTCACGCTCTCTTCCATCGCAGACGCATTTGATTCCACCAATCGACCCAACGATAAGCTCTTAATAATAAATAAAGGCGTGCTGAAGGTTGAATCAAGAAACTTGTGGAATGGTTCGGGGTGTCTGAAGCCTACCCGGAGACCTCAAAACAATACAAAGATGGATGAACTGATACAGAGATAGTTGGTTTGGGTGGTCTGGTCTGAGGGTGGTGGTGGTGTACTCTAGTGAGTAGGGAGAGCTGCCATGGTGTTGTGGTGACAGAGGTTGTGGGAAGGAGGGGGGGCAGAGCTGAGGTTTAAGACATGGTGATCTGCATGGACTCCAACATTTCCTCCACCGCCTTCACCGAGCATTTGTTCTCCTTCTTCCCACGGCCCGCCATCTAGGAGAAACAGAAAGAGAGAGAGAGAGGGGTTGATGAAAGGACATCATTCCATTTACAATGTTTTTGGACATATTATGTTTTAACACAAACACTGTGGCGCGTCAGACTCCATGACATACTAATGCTAAAAGACAAGTATTTGTGTACGATTCCCATATCTCATTGCAGGAACTGCATTCATAAAACCCTTCAGACTTGTTCTAAGAGGGTGAAAAGTACCATTGTTACAAATCTTTCAATTTAAGGCCCTATCCCGCAGTGCCTAAATTAGAGAATGCAACCAAAATAGTACATGGGTTATTTTAAAACTTTATTTCCTGGAGACTCCCCAGTACACCCTTGAAGCAACCAAAGCTTGTATTAATGTGCTGGCACTCATAAAGATGTTTTTTAACATGTTCTGTCTGTTTCTTCCAGGAAAACCGAGCAAAAATTGATGACTTTCAATGGTCTGCGACTAGCAAGCTCTCTAGCAAATCTAAAGCCTAAGCATTTAAGCTTAAGCATTTTAATTGAATTGACACAAATTATCCTGCAACTTCATTTTCTATTTTAGTTCCATTGAAAACTGGCTCAAAAATAGTTTGAATGGTGATGACGCTTTTGCCTGCATTAGTAATTGAGATGCCGCTGCAGATCTCTCTTCGTCTCTCCTTGTTCGCCCTATGAGAGTAAAAGGATTGGAGGGATACTACGGCCTAATGAGTCACCAACTTACAAGCTCACTCACAAAGACCCATTAGCCGACAGCCCCCATGGCCAAGCATACTTACACGCTCTTGCCACATCCGCCTGTGACTCATCTGCTAAGAGTCCCTCTGCCTCACTCAAACTGGACAAATTGAGCATATCGTCCAAAGCTCACTCCTCTATCCTCCCCTCCAGCAATTGACATAATAAACCAATCCACTATCCATTAAAGGCTGTGCTCTCCGTTTCTCCTCATTAGTCACGTTTGACGTCTGCTTCGTATCCCAATCACCACAGCAACTCCAGCTCAAGCAGTTGTGTAAGGTGTTTTGGAGGAAATTAAGTGGGCAAGGTTGTAGCTGTAACTACATCAAAAATGAGCGTCATGATGATAATTAAACTATTAGAATTTAAAAAATACAGTAGACCAAAATGAAAAAAATAAACACCACTGAAAACACCATTGGTTTTTTGAAGAAGAAATAGCTTGCTCTAAATTCAGTTTTGTCAGTAATGTTTGGGATTGAACTCAAGCTGCTGTGGCAAACCAGCCATTGCTCCAGTCTTCAGCAACACACGATTCTTCATATTCATTCGAATATGCCAATTTATATATACGCCCCATGCAAAGATGTCAGATTTTAAATTGACCCTTTGCAAAGACCCGTCGCCCTTTGTTACTTTTGCTATGTCCAACTAGCCATGGTGCTCTCATGCCACACATTGTTTTCAACTAGTGAAAAATACATTGTGGAGCAAATAGAAACCTAACAACACTGACAGACAAATCTCAGCTTTCCAATTTTGTCATTTTTAAAGAAAAATTCAAACAATTAATACAGTTTGTGGCTCTTTAATGTGTTGTGACGAATCGCTGTAGCGCCTCAGTTCAAGCGGCACGTTAAGCGATCATCTCTTTTTCTTTACTAGTTATAGCATAAAATAAACATGAATGAATATCAGAGGTATCTGTTTCAACCACAGAAAGGTGTCAATACACACCATTTTTTCAAGTTCAATTCCACCAACATTAATTTACTCTCCTGTCCGGTTTGTTTGACAGATAAAAATGGCAGATTTGGTGTTATGATTGGTCAGATCAACTGTCAATCAAACTCCCTGTGAAGGTTAAATTGTACCAGCCTAACAAATGCCATTGAAATGCATGGGAATGCTAATAAACAGCTTTCTCTGGGTATTCTAGACCTTCTTTGAGGAAACATCTGCATCGTTATGTGCTTTGGGTGTGCTTGGAGAAGAAAGGAGCCAGCCATCCCAGTGAGTGAACTCATTGGGTAAACAGAAAAAAAGCACACAAAGCATGGCCGAGAGAGCATGGCAGTGCCGTTTCTGAGCTTGGCAGTGCATATCTGTGTCTTTGCAAGTAATTCATGGGTCCCGCTGGACATGTACACATACAGAGAGACAAATGTTATTTTCTTACTGGGAAACATCGCTAGATTAATAGAGTTGATATGTGGTCTGTGCCAGGCTGCCATTCCCAGCATTCTCACAAAATCCCCACATTGTTGTGCAAGTGAGCTGTGCGGTTTATTCTGAATGATGGATTCCATCACGTTTAAGACAAGTACAAAAGTCAAGGGCATCTACAAATGGCAGTCTAAGCATATCATGCATTTCAAAACATGCTGACTCAATCCCGATGTTTTCATGTTTTCATTGATTGTTGCAAACAAACGACTGGGTAATTGTGATTACTCACTTATGAAATTAAGCAATATGCATTGCTTCTGAGTGTTCTATGATGGTCTGACCCTGTTGTATCACTCAATCTGCTTTGAGTGAGGGCTATGGCATTACGCATCAGAAGCCCTCTGTTGCACTCTAATCCATCAGCAAAGTGAGTCATCCGTCTCTATGACTATTATGAAACGTGGACTGACTCAGGCCTTGACAGCTGCTGTGGCAGAGTGATATCAGCAGTGAATTATTAGCTCGATATTGAGAGAGAAGGATGAAGTTAATGTATTTATGCTCAAAGTCAAGCACAGAAAGCACTAAGAGGAAAAAGAAGTGAGTTGAGAATGTGCCATCAAATTCAATTCGAACGATTGTCCGAGGACATCAACTGTGGCCAGAAAGTGACTTGAATGGTATGCAAACCAACAGAGGTTGGGAGGCACCGTTAACCTCCAGAAGACCTCATCAATCAAAGCTACTCTGCTAAAGGGTGACTCAATTTCTCTTTGAAAGACCTCAGAAGTTCTTCAAAGCAAAGAACACAACAGGTTATGTTGACCTCTCAATATAACCAAGGTGCTTTCAGGTACAGTGAACAAGGTTCAGGATAAATGGCTTGTTCTGAACAGCCTTAGGTTAATTCCTCCTTGCATATTCAAAGCCGTTTCACCATATCTGTGTCACTAGAGGACACACATAATTCTAGCACAGTATGTCAAGCTTCCAGCCTTCTCTTATAAGTAACATCAAAGCTTCTGACTCATCTCGTAGCTTGTCAAAAAATCTATGCATCATATGCAGTACCTCCCAAGCACCATCACTGTCAGCAGATATCTGTTGTTTTGACAAAACACTGTGCATAGCATCTTTTAAGACAAGGTGTTATGTACAGTGTTCACAAAAAAATTCCACTGTCATTTTTCTGTTTAACCCTAACCAGAAAACTAGCCTTAACACTAACCTTCATGCTGTTCCAAAGCAGTTTGAACTTACTTTCATCTGTGAAACAAAACATATATTCTACAGAATGGTGTTGTCTATACATTAAAAAAACAATGAGGTCCAAAACAACACTGGACCCAACTGAACTGCATTGTATGGACCTAAAAAGACAATAAAATCAATAAAAATCAATAAATAAATCAAATCAAATAATGGAAAATCTTCTTCTGTATTCCAGTCATACTCAGAATGCCATGTGGGTGAGTAAATATCATAAACACGGTAAACTATACACAAAGTACAACTACACGACATTAAGGTTTGAGTTTCAGAGGATTTTTTTTGTCCTTATTAAATGTGAAATGTTGCATTAAATGACTATCAATCAGCCAATCAGTCAAACCATATTTTGTGTTTAAAATAAAACTACATGAAGCATGATTTCTTTCCAATGAGATTTCACTGTAGGAGGGACTACAAGGCACAACGCAACAAAAATAGGAACCAAGCACCGTGACAAATTCTTGACGCACAAAGCTGCTGACGTTATGCTTAGGACAGTGTTAAAATGCATAAGCAGTGACTACTTGTGAGCAAAGTCTCTTCTGAGGCATACAGATCAGTAAATGCAGGAATCTAGAAAGATACAGAAGATGATTGTGTGAAGCAGAAGGAATGAAAGAACATTAATATCCATTATTGGGTGGTCTGGAAATTCCAACAGAAACCCGGCCAAGTTTTAAACCACCCTGAGGCTAGTAGACCACAAGGTCGATATGTTACTTTTGAAAGTGGAAAACAGTCCTTGAATGTTTACTTCTATAAAAGAAATTTTAAAAAGTAACAATGCATATTTTATAAGCCCAGAAATGAATATTTCAACAAAGTTGTTTTGGACCTCATTGTCTTTCACTGTATGAACAAAAACAGTTGAAACATTCTTTAAAACATCTTTTTGTGTGTTACAAGTTTATAATGACAGGGTGAGAAAGTGATGCCATTTTTTTATGTTTGGATGAACTATGCCTTTAATGGCAAAATCTAGTTCATTCTGATCAGACTCTTGTCTTGTGGTAAACCTCTGAAGAACCCCTCTTTGGAACTGAGATGCCCACCAATATGTCAAAGTACAGGGGGCTCCATCAAGAGTGTGTGACAAGAGTCCTCCAACCGCATAGGAAACACTCCAAGGGTACATTTTTGTCTGTGTGTGGCCCCTGATGGGCCTACTTGCTGACTAAGAGCCTCTTTATTAAACTTTTAACTGTCAATCCTTAAAAAAGCAATGTATATCATAACCCTGATGGCAGTTAAGATTTCTTATAAATGTATAATATTTACATTCTGTGTACCATGACAACAGTATAAACCGCTTTAGTGATACCATGCGCACTGCACTTCACTTTTTCCTCTCTTCTGCTATCATTATTGCCTCCCTTTGCAGTCGTGGTGTGCACGCTGCATATTTTCCCCTTGCTAACTCCCGAGGCCTGTGTTTGGCACCAGCTGTTATGCTTCATAGGGATAGTGGCACTTTAACATGCAGACATAGAAAACAGCTGCGTAACACAATGCCAGGCCCTGTGGGCTTAAGTCAACACATTAGCTGCGCTCTGCCCAGGCATGCGTGTTCAGCACAGACCCAGCGTGAAGGCATGGCATACGCTCACTGTCTGGGGATGTACTCTGCTGTCTGTATATCAGACTGCGCCTGCAAGACAGAAAAGAAAGAACCCAGGCAACCAAACGACACTGCCAGTAACTAGTGCTGGGCAGTATGAGTAGGTAGAGACGGTATATCTATGGCATGATTTAAAGGGTTCAAAATAAAACAAAATACTGTAAATAGCATGTGACATACCATGCATATTTTATTACATTTTTTTTATTGTTTGTAGAAGCTGTGACAAAATTATTTTTTTGAGATTCTGTGGTTAATAGAAAGTTCAAAGAAACAGCATTTATTATTTGAAAATTTATTCAAACGGGACTTCAAAGCATGTTTTGTGAATCAACTGATTCAAAATGGGACTTCATAGCACATTTTGCGAATCATTTTGTCCCCATTGGGTACAAAACAATTATTCAGCAGGGATGCATAGACCAGAGGGGGGAGATATATATGTATATGTGCAAAAACATAACTACATTTTTTTTAAATGTTCAAAAATCATGTTTTTTTTATAATATTATCATGTTTTTATTGTGTTAGTTATTATTTTATTTAGTCATTTTATTTAATCTAATCAAAATAACATCTCCAGTTTGAGATTCCTCAAACATGATTTTTGAAAATTAATAAAAATATCTGTTTTTGCAAAAGAACTCATATATATATATATATATATATATATATATATATATAAAAATGATAAATTCAGATAAAATAAATCAACATCCCTACTCATGGACTCTCACCTGATAGGCTCTGCTAATCTGAGAAGTGGCCCACGTGGCGTACTTCATGTTGTCCTTTTTCACCTTTGCGCTAACTTTTGGGCTGGCAGCGATGTGACTGGCTGACTGCAAGAGAAGAGACAACAAACAAAGGTGAGACGGACCACGGTGTTGGGGGATCACATAAAATTTAGAGTATCACCATTCCTGCAAAGCGTCAATAAAGAGTCATAAGATAAATACCCATCGACTCCCACTTAAACCCACATAATGGAAGGGTGGCTAAACTCTGATGGCAATTGAGGGTATTTTTTAAAGGGTGGAAAATGTGATGGTTTTGAGCCTGGCTGAGTAGTGAAAAAAGCCAGGGCGCTGTGTTAACGCAGCTTGATGTGTCTCGCATCAGAGATAGGATAGGCGGTGCTGACAGGCCTGGGAGTGTCATGGAGGCGGCGTGTGAACGGCATAGCGCAACATGAATCATGCTCTCCAGCCGCTACAAGATCTCCGTTCAACAACCACAAATCCTCCATCTTTCCCTCGTTATTGCTATTAGACCCGCTCAGCAGGGCTCGCAGTACTCTGTCGGCAAGCATGAAAGTCCTTCCCCATGGATGTGCTGAAACTTTAACTGCACACAATCAACCTCATCTCTGTTTCTGGCAGCAAAGCCCTCGGCTTCTGAATTCTAGGGTGTGTAAGGTTGGTGAGATGCAGCAAATAGGCCCTGTTAAGGAAAATTTTTGGTCACTCGAGTCTCAATCTGTAATAATTTTTATACTGCTTTTCTGTTTCAGTTATAGTGTTTTGGCGAAAATTTCCTGTTAATTTAGCCAATATTTTGTCATTCATTCATCAAATTTACTGTTGATGAAAACATTTTACCTCAACTGAAAAATAAAAGCAAATATTACTAAAAACTTTATATGAACTTAAACATGAATCAACTGGATATTATTTATTTACTTTTATTAATACTTCAAGTTATTTTTCATTTTTTGTTTTAACATTAGTTTAAGTTTTAGTAATATTTGTATGTGATTAGTCACTTATAACAGGTTTTTTTCCTAAATATTTCTATTTATCTTTAAGTTTTAGTGGTTAACATTATTTTATTTCAGGTAATATCCAAGTCAACAATTCTATTTTTCATTTACCTTTTTTTTTAATAAAAAAATAAAAAAATAAATTACATATACATATATATATATATATATATATATACACACACAAACACACATATATATTTATATACAGTCAAACCTAAATTTATTCAGACACCAACATTTTTCACATCACAGTTTATTCACTATATATTAGAAAATGGTAATAACATTTGACAAGAACTCAGAGTTAAACTGTGTCAGAACAAATTCATCTTGATAATGTCAGATAATGTTGATAGAAAGGAATGGAATGAATTAGGCTCAATAGCTGTCAGCTGTTAAAATTTAACTACACGATTAGATGATACCAATTTAGGTCAACCAATTATCAAGCAATGCTTAATTTTGTTCGATGTTGTGTAAAAAAGTCTTATTAGCAATTAAGGAAAAACACAAAGAGTCCGAATAATTTTTGGTCTCAATTTTTTTTTTTTATATAAATTTTACTTGTGGTCCACTGTATGTATGACGATTATTTTTTAATATGTGTCAAAGTTTAGGCTACTTTATTTTGCTATCCTCACTTACATAAGTGTCCTGTACCAACTAGTATAAAAATGCCAAAAATTACTTTTGGTGTCTGAATAATTTTTGGTTTGACTGTACATATTTTTATTTTAGCTTTATTTTAATTAACAAAAAAGATTTTTAATGGGTTTACACTAGTATCGTTTATAACATTAGTATCAATATTGAATAGTTGCAAAATAATTGACTTTTCCTCGTAATGCAGTTTTTATATATAAATAAATATTTATAAATAAAAAAAAAAACACTCATTAACAAACTTTTTTTGTCAGTTGACAAATTTGTCATGTTTTTGCTGTATGGTGTCGTTTTTCGCTACACATGACAGGGTAACAATCTCTTGGTTTTGTTGTACTGACCAACATCCTTCTATTGCCGGCCTTGTATCACGTGCAAATCACACATCAAAGAGCCCTGATGACGGTCATGGTTCTGTGTTTGAACTACTGAAGCTTGCGTGTGTGCGTGTATGTTTGAACAGAGGGCCTGTGTGTGGCTCCCTGCGTACCCTCTGTCGGCCTTCTGCCCCTGGCTGGCTGTTTGTGTTCATATGTCAGGAGTCACTTACAAATGATGCATTGGTGTTAATGGACAACTTCCTGTTTAAATAAATACAGATGAAAGGCTTATTCAGCACACATATTGCTTGAACCTTTCCAGCAGAGCCACGTGTGACGGAGCGGTTGCCATTTCTCTACCATTCTTTTATTGTCAAAGGTTTGTTTATCTCTGGAATAAACAGAGAAATGCCCTACAAAGGTCCGGCAGGTTACGTTACAGCAAAAAAAAAAGTTTTTCCAAAACACGGGGACTGGAAACATCAATTGCAACTGCCCCTGTGTGAACCAATCACTGCCTCTGGATCCCTTCACATGCACAAAAAACAGAAATAGAGAAGGTGTCTGTTTTCTGAACAACTCACCATGTAAAGGCCGAACAAGGCCCTCATGTTTCTGTTGTTAAGCTTCAGTGCCTGCGCAAAATACTTCCTGGCCAGCTCGAGGTTTTCCAGACCTCCCTGAGTGTACTTTACCTTGGGGAGATTGCAGAGGAAACAGAAAGGTGATGTTGTGTTATAGGCACACTTAAAGCTGACATGAGATCTAAATAAACAGAACATGATCTAAATAAACAGGAAAATCCTATACAAGCACACAACATGATGGAAGCAGCTAGTCATACAGTGCAAAAGGGAGTTCTAGCTTATATGGCTTATAGGGCGTTGTGTTTTCTGTCCACGTGACAAAAGCAGTGTTGCAAACCAAAAAAAAATAATCAGAGCCTAGTACAATATAATATTCAATGCTTAATAATGGTACGGATAAGGATGTTGGACCAATGAGATTTTGTGATGGGTTGGGAAACCCACTTAAGTGGCAGAAAAAAATTTGGTCACGTTTAAGGTTGGTTAGAGAGGGAAAAAAGGACAAGAAAAAAACAATAACTGATTTCATCTATTTTAACAATAAAATATTTTACAAAAACAAGAATATATCCAAACATATGTTCATCCACAGAAAATAAATATAGAAGAAAATTGTTTGTGCATACAAATACTGATATATATATATATATATATATATATTTACTTTATCACCCTACATTATAGTACATCCTTCATCTTATTTTATACTATTTCTATTTTATCCATAGCACACCTGTAGATACAATTTATTTATTTAAATGTATTATTGTTTTTTGTTTTTATTTTATTCTTCCTTCTGTTGTTTTTGTTTCTGTTTTACTGGAACCGCTACCAGGAGACAGGCCAGTACATCAGGAGACGTGGAGGAGGCCGTAGGAGGGCAACAACCCAGCTGCAGGACCGCTACCTCTGCCTTTGTGCAAGGAGGAACAGGATGATCACTGCCAGAGCCCTGCAAAATGTGCATGTGTCTGCTCAAATGGTCCAGAACAGACTCTATGAGGGTGGGGGTTGTGCTTACAGCCCAACAATGTGCAGGACGTTTGGCATTTGCCAGAGAACACCAAGACTGGCAAATTCGCCACTGGCTTTCACAGATGAAAGCAGCTTCACACTGAGCACATGTGACAGACATGACAGAGTCTGGAGACGCCATGGAGAACGTTCTGCTGCCTGCAACATCCTCCAGCATGACCGGTTTGGCAGTGGGT
>JAUMHE010000068.1:16229447-16245213 GCA_032359235.1 Enteromius mattozi | reverse complement strand
TATATATTCTATAGAAAAGGTGATAAAAAGGTTATTATAGCTTATATTAAGCTATATATGTATGTATTATTAATATAAATAATAACATAAAATCTTCATTTTTACATACACTTAATTACTTCAAATTATATATATATGGGTAGTTGACAAATAAAAGTTGGATCGTGTCCTATGGTGTGACAGCAAACATGAGAGAGGTTTATCTTCAATGTTAGTTTTTTTAAATTATTATTTATTTATTTAAAAAATTTTCCTGTCACACCATAGGATGCAATACACACACACACACACACACACATATATATATTGTTAGTGGAGTTTTCTTTCAATCACTGTTTCACACAAACACTTAAATGCACTTGCACGTCCAGAAAAACATTATTGTACGTATCTTCTTTTCCGTTAAATCATTAAAACATTTAAAATGTAGTCTCGACTTGAATTCTCAGAGCAAGCAATTGTGTTCTGGCTTACATGTGCGGTGCAGATGTTGTCTCATGCGTTCGGTGCAGTGGGAGGTTCTGTGTGAGTTTGCATTGTTTGCTCACCCCCTTGGCTCCCCAGATAACCCAAGTCCAATGGCATCAAATACGACAGTGCTGAAGTCAGCATCGGGCACGGGATAAGGGGTCTGGGATGGTAATTCATCACTAAACACGTCCAGCGAGCGAGGTGATGCATATCTAAAAAACAAGGGGGGAAAATCATTTAAATTCATATCACTGGTACTGAGGCCCTGAGCAAAGGTTTGACTTTGAGGTATCATGCATGGAGGCATTCATCTTTAGAGGCAACTAATTTGGATTTATTTGATACTGCAATGAAAAGCAGCTGGATGACTTGTCTGGCACTGTCTACTACTTAATAAGGCAGCTATCAGTGGGGAATGGTTTTTCACGGAACGTTTGGCTATGTTTTGCTATGTATATCATCTTATTTCATTAGATCTTTTTTTTCCCTTGAACTGCAGTAAGACACGTTTTTTAAATAATAGCTGAAAATAAGCTGTCAATATTGCCTAACATGCTAATTTAGAGCAATTGAAGGAGCAATTCAAGCTTGATTGAAAAGAATGACTATACTTGGGCTCTATGTTTTTAATCAATACCTTGCTTCTCTTATGAAATGACTTTACTTTCCCACTGACATCTCGGGCCGCAGTTTAATTCTCGACTAAAATAGTCACAAATGCAACAAAAACTTGCATTTAAGTCACAAACTTTGTGTAGACCTATATGCGAGGCGGTGTAATAAAACAACAAACACAGTGCAAGCTTTGAATCGCATACACATGACTCATATGAACCAATTCTTTTGATTCAGCCAAAAAGATTTGCAAATTCAATTTCCAGTTATATCTGATTTGAAACAAACTAAGAACTGTTTGCTTACTTTAGGTTAACAGTACTTATTTGCGTTGATTATTTTATATGACAACGTTTAATTAAAGATACATATTTTCAGTCAGAATTATTGACAAAAATTCTTAAAGGATATTTATATAACATACCATCTTTATCTAGTGAGAGCATTTGCGGTGTATTCAAAGGGATAGTTCACCTGAAAATGAACTCATGTTGTTCATGAAGTTCTTGTTCGAAACCCATAAGAGCTTTGATTATCTTTGCAACAGAAATACAGATTTTTTTGTTGATAAAATCTGAGAACTTTATGACCCTCCATAGACAGCAAGGGTTCTACCAAGATCAAGGTCCAGAAAGGTACCAAGAACATCGACAACATAATCCATGTGACATCAGTGGTTCAACCGTAATTTTTTTCTCCTCCGTGTCATCCTAGTGCTATTTTGGAGAGTACCATGACACATTCGAGTGTTCTCCTCTGAACGTAAACATGGCACAGCACATGTGTGTTCTACGGCAGCAGCACTACGCACATGCATTGTTTACATGCGGATCAAAGCACACGCATGCATCATCACTGATGTCACATGGACTATTTTGTCTATGTTGTTACGTGGTGAACGTGGTAGGACCCTTGCTGTCTATAGAGGATCAGAAAGCTGTCAGATATCATCAAAAATATCTTAATTTGTTTTCCGAAGATGAACAAAGGTCTTACAGGTTTGAAACGAGGCGAGAATGAGTAATTAATGACAGAATTGTGCGTTTTGGGTGAGCTATTCCTTTACATGTAGTGCAGTGAGATGTTCCTTAGTCATCACCACTTAATTAAGAGAAACTAAAATGGCATGTTTACAGTGGATTTTTACAAGCATCCAATCAAACTGCACTATGTTCCTGGCATATTTTTGTTCTTATGCATAGTGTGGGCCATGGCTCCTCATTAAGAATACCTTTATCTCTCCCAGGTTGGGTAGACTGTAAAGTGCCTGGCAGCAGCAGCCAGGAGCTGAGTAACCGGCCAGACGTAGCTGCTCTGGGGACCACCCTCCAATCTTTCACCCCTTATGGAGTCAGATAAGTAACAACAAGGGGGTCTCCTCGACACTGCAATAGTGCATAACAATAGTTCCCTGCAGTTAATACGGTGCCTACAGGGTCCCATGTTACACATGAAGTGAGTAAAATACTAGGCTGTTGTGTAGGCTATTATATCACTTCCTCTATGTCATCTATAAATCATAAAAAGTATAATGCAATGTTCAATAGTTTTCTTTCTTTCTTTATTGTGAAGTGGTATAACAATGTTTTGCTTATTTTTATTTTAATTTAGATATGTTGAAGTTGTATAATGCAATGTGTAATGTTTTTCTCTATTTATTTGTTTGTTACTTACTGTGAACTGGTTTAACAAGGTTTTACCTTTATTATTCATTTATTTTGTGAAGTGGTATAACTGTGTTTTTTTTTTATTGTGAAGCTGTATACAAACACTTCACTTACACTTTTTTCTTTATATATATATATATATATAGTGAAATGGCATAAAGCAAGGTTTTATTTATTTATTCATAATTTATTATTTATTTATTTATTTGTTTACTGATATAACACACTACCCTGTTTACTTGTTTAAACAAAGTACCAGAGCTTTTACATATGGTCATGTAAAACTGTAAGCCTCTATGTGTAATGGGAAAGCGTGATTAATATAAAACAAATGCAGAAGTGGTTTTTACTTACAATTCTTATGTAAGGTGTTGTTTTTATTTTGAGGCTTGAGGTTTATGATAGTGAAAGGAAGAAAGATGTACATTTGTGCGTGTGCACTCGGAGTGGAATACTTAATTGTGCAAGTTATTATTTTTGTGGTCATACCCACCACTTTTCTCAGTTGGGATGGGTGGAGATGGAGCGTAGGCGTGCAGTATTCACTCCGATGTGTTGTGGAGCATCTGCATAGTGTAGTTTCCAGACAGAAGAGTTGTAAAAAAGAAGCAAAAACATCTGGGGCAATCAGAACTTTTCCTGCAAACATTTTACTGTCTACCACAAACATTTAAACCATTCATTTCCATCTACATAAACACTGTATATCCAAAAACATCAAGGGAGATACTTTTGCAAATATATTAATTGAGTCCGTTTTTTACATTTTGCTGAACTTTGTAGAGAAATAGACTTTCAACCATGAGCTCATTCAACACTTCGTCAGTCAAATAAGGTTATAAAAATTTAGGTTAGATTTAGGTCTAAGATTTAGGCTCTTTTTAAGAAACTGACTTTAAAGATCCAGAGGGATTTGGGTTTATTAACTTCATCCAATTGCAAATGCAGTAAGGTCTCTATTTTTCCGGAGCAATGAGTACATTTCCCTCAAAGGAACATCAGCGATTTAATCACCTTAGCGCTCACAGTTTCCCGTGCATTAACAAAGCCACAATTTGGTATGATTCACTGTAAAACACAGTTCCTCTTTATAAATGGCTCTGTTTGTGTTGAAATGACCTGTTAAGGAGGTATCAACGCCAAGAAAACTTTTTTTCGTGTCCGCTTGCGTTTGCATTGCGTAAATTATGGGTCACCAGCGTCACCTTGACTTGAAATCTGCAGCCTGCTCTTCAAAGGTGTTTTGGTGGCTTGTGTTAGTCACTGGTGGTTTTTTGTCAAGGTCTGTAACCACAAATATTAATAAGCAACGGTTTCATATGTTCTGGAGTATTAGCTAACGTGTCAATCTTCAGGAAATATTATTTCTCCATTTCCTCATGTGTCACAAATAGGTTGCTTCAAAGCAGTATGCACTCATACTATAATAGAAAGGTTTTGTACACGAGTTTAGCTTGATTCAAGTTTAAACGGACGTGCAAGAGAACTAAAAAGTGAATTTTCATCACCATCGCCGTCTCTGACTTTTCTAGCCTCAGTCTTGTTTGGTGGAGTGGGTAAACGTGGATTTTCCAATGCTGTGCTCCAGGGCCTCCTTCATTAAAATGATTGGCTGGTTGAAACAGGAGAAACCAGAGCAATTTGGCCTCAGAATTAATTTTTCAAAAGTAGTCTTAATGTCAATTAGTATTCTATTGCTGTGTTTAACCTATTGCTCCTTCCTTTTCCAGCAGTCTTTGCCAGCATTGGATTTTTCTGGAAGTCATTGCCTTATCAAGTTTACAAGCAAAATAAAAAAACTGTTGATTTTGTTTGCTGATTTCAGCATATTGGTTGCGTTCGCTTTAAAATATCTAATAAAATACTTTGCTGCACTCATAATTTTTAGAAATATATTAAGAATTTAAAACACCAATTTAGAGAGACTTTATGAGCAGCGTCTTGTGTTTATGTCACTTTCATATAGATAATTACATCTTGATTCCTGAAGGAGACATTGGAACATGTGCACTTTTTAAATAGAGACAGTGAGGAAAAATTATTCTACCTTAAGTGCCGAAGCATTTACAATCCCCGACATGGTGCCTATTTGCACAGTTTAACCAAACCACTTAGTAATAGCTGGTAATTTCCTTATGTTAAGCCATGGATAATAATTTCACAAGAATTTTCGTGGATGCCTTCCCAAGCCCAAGTGCCAGCTATAGGCCTGATTTGCCAAACTGTTGAAATAGGGAAAATAAATGTTCTCATTGAAAATATTTTAAAACAAACAAGTAAAATAAGAGCATTAAATAAATGTGATCCTTGCTTTTCTTTTGGAAAAAAATCCAAGGTTGTCACAGCGCATATGTGTGCATGCAAGAAACGCATTATTGATGCTGAATTATTTAGACAAAAGGAGTTTCTCATGAACTCTGGGAATATATGGTGGGTGTGACTGCAAAAACTGCTCAATACCAAAAAAAAATCAGATGATTGGTTGGCAGAGAAAACCTTGTACACACATAAAGACTGTGAAAATTGGCTCGTAGCTAAAGCATTACGTTTCGATGTGATCTTTCCATGTTTCAAAGGCAGACGTTAGAAACCATTGCAACCTTTTAACCTCAAAAAACCAACACGATGTCATGTCACCAAATGCTATTTGAAATCAGTGAAAAGGTTTGTCCAAACAAAAGTATTAAAATACATCAAAAATGTTGAGCTATAAAGACATACATAGGTTTGAACAAAGACGTCTGTTGTTTTCCTTCCAGTGCGCCTAGAGTGAACGGTTAAACAAGAGTTGGCCAAAGTGACAGCTTTACATTTGTGACTCATTCCACAGTCAGGAGAAAGGAAAGGTTCGATGTTACAAGAGGGAAATTGTTTTGGGATCCAGGACAGTGCCGTGTGGTTGTCAAGTAAACATGGTACTGGTGGAACCTATTATAGATGGACCATTTAGGAGCTGATATTGGCTCTTCTTTGCAGTGCATGGCCAACACATGGGCATCTTTATGAGACAGCTGCTGAAGTGAGGAGTAAAACCCGCTGGATGCTCTTCTGTTCCCGTCTTCAGTTTCTCAGTTGAGGTAGTCCCATATTGCATGATTATTTTGACAGTAATGTCACTGAGTGATTTACTTTTTTTTTCTTTCCTGTTGGACGTGCGTTTTGTTTTGATCTTGAAGTAAAGGTAGCTCTGTGTTCCAGGAAGAGGTCACTTTCCCCGGGCCTGGTGAACTCTCGCTGATACTTGACTGCTGGAGGAATTTCAGTGGGTTCTGGAAGGGGTCCATTATTTCAGCAGGATTTTCAAAATTCAGCAAGTTTACTTGGCAAAACATGACCTCTTAATAAATAAAATGTTTCATTGTATCAATTCTGCTGTCAAATTATAGAGTCTTGAAAGGTTTATAAGCATAGCTCATATTTAACTTTACGAATAAATATCAGAGTATTGCACACTATGAACAGATTGTTCTATTCTATTCTATTCTATTCTGTTCTATTCTGCTCTATTTTACAATAAGATAATTAGTTCACCTAATTATTTTTAAATTCTTTATCGTATTCTATTAGCACAAATTAGTTAATGAAGTCATATATAGGCCTATAAAATTCTATTTTAGTCTTTTTGCATTTATTCTGTTGTTTTATTACGTTCTACACCTATTCGTTCTGCAACACTTTACAGTTATTAGTTATTTTTTTTTATCTTTATTTCATACTCTATAGCGAAAAGTAGTCAAGTGCTATTAATTAAACTGTATTTTGTTTACATTTATTATGTTCTTATTGTAGTTCTGTTTTACAATAGAGTAAGTGTTACATTATTAAACGTAATTGTTTTATTTTTTTCTAATTTTATTTTCTTTTAGTTTCTTTTATTAGTAGTAGCCTACTTAGGCTATTTTAACTTTATTCTTTTCTAGAAGTGTTGGGTAAACACTATTGTATTCTGTTTTGTTAGAATAGAATGTAATAGAATAAATCTATCAGAGTAAATGTCTTTGTTAAGTAAACATCATTCAGTTCAAAGCGGTATGTTTGCTCTGATACTGCGTGACGCTTTCACTTCCACCTGCAGATGCAGCTCATGGCGCGTTGGACTGTGTGAACGCACTATATTAAATAAAGTTTTTCCGGTTTTGAAGCGCGTCCTCTTCCGTTGTCAACATGGCGGAATACGATCTGACCACCAAAATCGCCCACTTTTTGGATAGGCATCTCGTTTTCCCACTACTGGAATTCCTCTCAGTAAAAGAGGTACAAGTGTATCTTACATTGGTATTTGAAAGCGTGCTGCAGCACTGTTTGTATATTGAAGGCGGCAAAGCTACTACCACGTGCGCGGGTTACTGTAGCCACAATAGTGTTGCCGGTAGTGTGTAAATCATATAACTCATGATTTCAGTCGGTAATAATTAAGTAATAACAGAGCCAAAAAGGTTTTAACATGAATAATAGACAGTCTTTTCTAATATAACTACCCTTCTATTAGTTATTTTTGCTAGCCGCAAAACCCAGCAAGCTACCTAACTAGACAGCATCGAAGCTAGCTAAGTTAGAGACAGCTGACAGATCTGCCACTTAGCCTTGGCTTGTCATAGTGCTGTTTACATATATATTTTTACATCGTTTTTTACTTAAATTGATGTATAACGGTTGGCTTTGTGTTGTTTTCTTCTTTCTTTTTTTTTTTTTGTTTTCACCGAGATAACATTAAGTGATTACATCTGTTTTGTTGAAATCTATTAATAACCTGTGACAGTTTTCAAAGATCCAGTAAGGATTGTTGAAGCCCAATATTTATTATATGCCTGTATTTGTCAGTAAAAGTGTGTTCATGAATTTACATACACACGGTATAGACGTTACACTTTTGTTGCAGAAATAGACGTTATAAAAGTCAGCAAATATCTGGTGTTCTGAATGTACTTATGATGTTTCCATCACTGTTTTCTAGATCTACAATGAGAACGAGCTCCTCCATGGAAAGCTGGATCTCCTCAGTGACACCAACATGGTGGACTTTGCAATGGATGTATACAGGAATTTATATTCTGACAAAGAAATACCCATCTGTGAGTGGATTATCTTCTAATGCTCTTCTGCAATGAAAGATGACTAGGGTGATGCATGGAAGTTGATTCATGAAATTTATATCAATTTATATCTTTTGCAGCTCTCAGAGAAAAGAGGACTGAAGTTGTGGCTCAACTGAAGCAACTGCAATCTGAGACGGAGCCCATTGTGAAGGTGTTTGAGGACCCAGAGACAACGAGGCAGATGCAGTCAACCAGGTAAATGCTGAAATTAAACGCGTGCTAATAGCTTAGCTCTTTAGTCGTCTTCCATCACATACTTTGTCTTGTCATTTTATTTATGAAAAGGTTTTATTACTGTCTCTGTGTATCTAAATATCGGTGTAAGTTCTTTATACATTTGTTTAAATTGCGATTAAGTTATTCCATTAGTTTTAGTTCTGCTGAACTACAGAATTTAATTGTTGGTGCATATGCAATTGTGGTCAGGCAAAACTGTATTAGTGTGCCAGTAAAACAAATGGAATCAGTAAACTCAATTTTTAAGTCAAGCAATGCTCTTTTATGGCTCTTTTCTGTATCCAGATGTGTTTGACAGTCTGTTACTTTGGATCATCTACCAATGAGGTATTTAGTGAAAGCTTTAGGGTGTCCTGTGGTTGTCTTGAAATTATAAGTGACCTTTCTGTACTTTATAGTAGATTGTGTAGACCTTTACTTGTCTGCGGTTTTTACGGGAAGACCGTGGAGAATCTTTTAAATGTTATGACAGTAGTTTAGTCATTTTCTATTCCAAGCAACAGCTTAGATGGTACTTTACTTATTTTCTTGTTCATCTAATGTAAGTTGAACAGGGTTCAATTGCACAGTTTAGACAAGACAGTCCTCAGGGATGTGGGATGGAGCCCTGCTCGATGCTAGACGATACTCCAAACAGAACATTTGTGGCTCTTTTTCTGGAAGGTTGGGCTTAAGTGCCATTTAATGAAGTGGATGGCAGAACATCAGCGGGCATTTGTAATCACAATCGGTTTGTATTTGATTGAAATTGCTATGTGGATGAGTATATGGTTTCATTCTGCAAATTTTAGAAGAGCAGAATGCTAGAGCATCCTGTGGTGAGTTTCATGGAGGCTACTTTTTTTAAAAAAAAATTCTGATGCTGACTTTGCCGTAATTGAAATATTTTGGTTAAACTCAGTCCTCATCCAGTGCTTGCTTTTCTTTGATGGATGTTCCTCATTTCTAGCCGCCAGCCAATCTAGATGTTTTAGGTTTTAATATGTGGCGTATTATGGATTAGACATGTTTTTACTTAATTAAAAGAAGGTTGTTACACTGATCGCTGTAGGCAGTAGAGATATTCTCAAATAGTCGTCTCCATTAGCAGTTGGATGGATTTTCTGGATTAGTAACAGTGGATTCTTGTTGATTATGTTGGATTGAAAATACATTGTTCTGCTCTCAATCAGTTGCCATTAAACCTAGACAGAGGAGACAGCATAGCATTGACTTAGTGGCCGGTTTATCCACTGTATTTGATGTGATTTAGGCCTGATCTTCAGACCACTATAGGTTTGAAATGTCAAAGAGTTTAAATATTTGAGTCTCTGTCGGTACTCTATGCCAGGGATTTCCAAGCTTTCTTTTTGTCAGCTGAATCTCTTTGGCCTAAAATATTTACCCTGAGATTTTAAGCAAATATTTCAGTCATTTAATGACACATGCATGATTCTGGTGTTGATTAATGGTTGCATGATACGCTGGTCAACAAATTTTATTCATTCATTCATTCGCTCCCAGGCTCACTCACTCACCAAAATTATTTAAATTGTACGTTTGATTGAGTAATTAGCTTTGCATTAATTCATAAACCCAAGAAAACTTTATATTAATATAAAATAACAAATAGTTTGGCAAATCAAAATACAATGCCATTCATGTTTTAGTTGTCTATTTAGGAACATAAGTAATTATTTTAAATAGTAAGTAAAAAAAAAAAAAGGGCAGTGAGTATTTTTATCACCATTTTGTTGGTATTAATTTATATTTTGCATGTACTGTTTAGTTTAACATTTGTTTATTTTTGTAAAGATTCTATAATTTTTGTACCAGTACCTTGGCCATAGTGCACGTATTTAGGCATTTGTGGGTGTATTAAATGAAGCTTTGTGGGGTTTGCAGATTTAGTGTAGACACTAGATTTTTGTAAACTAGATTTTATTTATTTATTTTTCATATCCTATGGAAAATTAGTGATATTTACTTTTTTCAAAAGACACTGATGTATTTCCAGAGTGCTGTATTGCAGTTGTGTTCTGTGGTGTTCTTACTGCGATTCTATACTCCAAATTTTACATAGTTTTTTTTTTTATATCTCCCCTTATTAAAAGCTGCATATATTGAGGCATCAAGCATATTCTTAGCATAAACCACATACAAGGTAGGACTGTTATCTAAATTTTGATACTTGAGGTTGGCGTTTTGTTGAAATACATTTAAAATTTCGCTAATTACTTGTAGCTGTTTTGTGTTTCTGTTCAGTGTGTGAATCTTTTGGCCCCCTGCCAACAGGCCAAAGTAGAGGCAGGAGCTGAGGCCACGATCTGTACTTAGTTATTGGTTAATTGCTCTCTTTGACTAGCACTAATACCACACGAGCTTCTATATATTTTATCAGGCTACTGCTGTGTGTTTGTGGTGTCTCTACAGTGAGAAATCTCAGTAGGTGGTATTGCCTTCCCTAGACATTTTTAAAGACCAGTTTGCGTTTTGTTTCTCCAAAACATGCTTTTATCACAGTTCAGGATTAAGTTTGTGGCGTTAGAACCAGGCGCAGTCTTAATTAACCCACTCAAATGGATGTCTGCTCTTCATTAACGAGCGGCTTTGAAGTTTACTTGTTCGATCTGAATATTTCGGGTTTCGTAGGGCATTTTTTGGTGTCTGGAGTTTCACAGGCCGAGACGACCACGAGGAAGTGCAGATCAGGACTCGTCTTTATTTGTTCTTTTATTTGTTAATAGCTGCTCGTGTGTGACATGTTTCTTTTAAACCGCGTCGTCGGATGTTTACTGGATCAGCTCTCTGACATTGTCGCTCACGGGGTGGATGTTTTAAGCAGGTGATATCATGTTTGGAAATCTGTCAGGACCATTGTCCAGGAGTGTTGGGACATATGGAGTGGCGATGGATGGATTTATTTATTTTTTTTCTCTAACAGAGTGAGCTTGATTGATGGATGAACTGTGCTGAATGGCAGAGGGCCGAGTTATCTCGCAGTTCCCTCAGCATCAATACACTGACCTCCTGCCCGGTCTGTTCCTCATTTCAACGCAGACGGAAGGGGGTGAGAGCTGATGGAGTTAAAGATGTAATGTCCTCTTCAGCAGACAGATAAACATGGATTGACTATTAGTTTTTGGAGATACTAGGTGAAGGCTGAGAATGTTGGTTGAATGCAGAAATGCTCAGTAAGGACAGTATACTGGGTCCTAATCAGGTTGCAGGATGCAACAATTTTTAGCAAGAAGACAAATTTAAAACCAACAGTGTTCTAATCAGTATTAATTTAATATTTAAAAATACAGTTTACCAAAATGTTTTTATTTTTTATTATTATATTTCTTGTGTAATTCACAAAAGGAGACATTTTTAAGAATGGTCACACTGCTCTCTTCCATACAGTGCAATAAATGGTATGGTATGGTTAATCAGAATTCAACTGAAATTTCTTCATCTTCTCTGAGCTTGGGTTGTGTGTAACACGCATTTGGAAAAGCAAGTGCTTGTTTTAACTTACTAGTTTTTGACACATAGAATTTTAGGTGAATTTGTGCAGTTTTACTTAAAAAAAAAACAAAACATGATTTTTGATAGCTTTGTGTAAGGAAGTGAAGTCAACATTTAAGTCGTTTTAAATCAAAATTTAGCTTGAGTTGTGGTCACCATTTACTTTCATTGTATTGAAAAGAACAGCTTGGACATTCAGCTATAAATAACCTTTTGTTTCGCATGAGTCATAAAGATTGACATGAGGGTGAGTAAATAACAGTTTACAAGTTGAACTATTGTTTGCTTATGTAGGATGAAATTTTAGACCAATGAGATTACACATAATTTGGGACTAGCCAGCATGCCGTTGTAGAAATATAACTCAGAAGTTGCAGAAGTGTATTGCTGCTTCTTGTGGCTGGTTAGGTCAGTAAAATCTGATTTAATGGAGGAGATAGTTAGGTTTTATTGCTTATCGCTGGTTAGGACACTGCTTAAGGAGGTGGCTCGTCTCCACCCAGAGTCCCAGCATCTGTCAGATGATAGTATAATGGAACAGAAGCAGTTCTGCAGGAGAACGCCTTTATAAACAGCCTTTGAACCTCCCCACAAATAAAATAAACGTGCAACCTCCTTTTTCTGTCTAGAGCATGCAGTGACGCATGGCTTCATTTGCCGAATTCTTCAGAGACCGGCCACATTTGGCGGAGCTGGTCATGTGGTAAGCATGCTTGCCAGCCCCATTTTGCCAAAACTTTGCCAAAGTAGATTCTTCCTCTATCTCACCTGGTGGGGAGACGGTGTTTGTTTCATTTCTTCATTACATTATTCTCTTTCTTTAATGAGTGGTGTTTCTTAAGGAATACTTACTAAAGCTCATATTTAGGCTGATTGGTTTTTCTAAACCCCAGTATTAAATGTTGTTGTGTAACTCATCCAGAGCACAAACTTTGCAGAATGTGATTGATACCTCAAATCATGAGGCTGGTTGAGAAATTGTACTATTTCAAAACTATTTTTGTCTGGTGGGTGATTTAAAAAAAAAAAACCTCTTATTAGGCGTATATATTTTCTTTCATTTTGGCATAGAGGTGAGTTGAGATGTGTCAAGGAGTAATGGGAAGAGAGAGGGACAACGTGAAAAGGGTTTTGTGGCAGTTTTGAATGTCACCCACGTGATCACTATAGCTCAATGTATTAGAGCACATTGCCACTAAGCCACAGCTCCAACCTTCTTTCTTTTTAATTTTGTATGTATGTTATGTGTGTGTGTGTGTGTATGTCAGAGATGCACCGGACTTCATTGCACAGAATTTGCGCTGAGACAAGTGCACATTGCTTGACACTGTGTGCTTCCATCCACCGCGTTTTTGTATTCTTTAGATATGCTTTTATTTATACCATTTGGAGTGCAGTGCTATTAGATGCACGAAACTTGCGCACTCAAAAACTTTGTCACTGACAGTTATGTGCACTTTTTGTTTGCACTTGCATTTTTGAATGCTTAATACAAAACTGATGTACACACAGTCTATGTTTTCAGAGCAGGGCAAAACATCTGAGGTTTCAAAAGAGATCTGTGCATTAGTCTGAATGCAGCCTGTTAAAGCTGTCACTGTTTATGATCTCATGAGTAATAATCAAACGGCAATAATGCTGAGGGAAAAAAAAGAGAAAAATTCATAACTAGTCACAGCCTAAAATGCATGTTTCAGCTGTCTCAACTAAGAATATCTGGCTCTGACATATCTTAAAATATGCAAGTGTCATTGTTCTGTCAAGATCCACACCTGTAATGTAAAAGCATTTTGTAAAAGTTATCTTAATCTAAATATCTTAATTTAATTAAGGCCTAGCTTAGCTTAAGCCCAGACCACGTTTGTGAAACCTGGCCTTTGAGTTGATAATCGTAATTGAATTGCATTGTGAAACCAAGATTCACACCTCTACTTTTAAGATGGCATGTACTATTACAACACAGATAAACAAAAAGCATGGAAACTCCAATGTTGGTTAAGATGTAATGGTATAAGATGCATTTGCACAGCATAAGAATTAATTGGGGGAAAAAATGTAGATCAAGAATCACCCCTAATAAACCTATATATACACGCATGATATGAAATGACATGATGTGATATATCTATATCTGTCTATCTATCTATATAATATATATAATATACTACTTGCTGATAAATGGTTAAAATTGGAATGATAGTGGCAAAGACTGTTAAAGATTTTAGTATTAGTAGTCTTTTAATGTCATCTAATGATTGTTGTTTTACATATGCCTGAATCAAAAAATTAAATAAAAATAGGACACATTATAATGTACGGAGAAAAAAAAATGTAAAGCTGTGTTAAACTTGTTTAATATTTTATTGATGCTTGAAAACCTTGACCTATATATGTATATGTTTAATTAAAACAAATAGATAGAATGGTTAATATTTTATTTAATACTGCTTAGATGAGCAAGTTATTCTGAGAACATTTACCTTTTAAAAATAAGTGTTATTCTTCCACTCTTACAACCTTAAGAAACCCTTGCTAACCTTGAAATGTTTGTCTTCCAGGGACGGGCGTATGCTGTTCGACTATCTGGCTGACAAGCATGGAGTAAGTACTTCTGCTGACTCTTCCACCCCTCTGAGGAGTTCTCATGACTCTTCTGTGAACCCAGTGTTGTTTTGGGGGGCCAACGGGAGGGGCGGCCCTAAGCAGCAACACATTAAATGACTTCCCAAAACCTTAAGTCATTTTCGGGGATTTTATGGCTTGCAGAAATTTCTGTGGACATTTACATTCTGTGGCGAATTGTTCAGAATAAACGGAACAGCTCGGGACCCGTGGGTATGGCCTCAAGAATGCTGGGGATTCTATATTTGACTTGATGGCACTCCCACCCCAGCATCCTGAAACTGACCTGAGGCCTGTCCTCAGTGCACCTTCACCGCACGGGCTGCGTCGTCTTTATGACATGATCCTCGCCTTAACAGCCCTTTCGTCGCCGCCCCCAGGAAGGCCCCTGTGGCCTTAACGACATCCACACCAGGGATCTAGTTTACTGTGACCACACAAACGCACAGACATAAACTACACACACACAATGAGCTCTCTGTTCTGAGATGCTCTGCCAGCAAGTTTCCCGAGCGTGATCTGCTGAACTGTCCGTCAAACTGCTGGTACTCTTTGGTCAGTGCTGTTAGCTGAACTTGAGGGAGGCAGCTTAAAATGGTGAGACAATAATCCTGAGGTCACATGGGGTCACCTGTGGTCACGGTTTCCCTCACGTGGTTCAGTGATAACTTACAGATCTTTTCAAGTAAAATAAAACACCAAGCACCAAAATCACAGCCAATCAAAACATTTGTAATGTTTGAAGTAATAAGATGCTTTTCCACGGAAATTACCTGGAACAGTATGTCCCAGGAACTTTTTTCCCCCAGACCTGTTTGCTGTCTGTGTTTCCATCGCATACCATGAAGAATAGGCATATAGTATGGTGACGTTGGTCTGTGCGCATTTTTCTCAAAACCAAGTGTGCAAATTTAGGTAATTCTGCAAACAGCAGCATGCTTGATAACGTCAGTCAGCTCATCTTGGCTATGGCAATTTTCTTGTATTTACAATATGACGAAATATGATACCACTGCCTCTTTTCGTTTTCATTTAAACATATTAATAGCTGCAGAAATGTAGTTCAGCAAACATACGTACATTACAATGAAATTAAATCAAAAAATAGTATTGCCTCTTGTCATTTTCATTTTAACATATTAATAGATTAATAGAATAAAGACCTACGATTATCTGTTAGATTTATCCAAAACAAAATATATCTTGTGGTTAACCACTACAGAGACATCAGAGCCAGCGGCAAATGTCAGAAGGACTAGTCAAGTTCTTGTCAGGAAACATGAGAACAGAGCGCCTTCTGATCGCGTGAAACTCGCGTCTTCAAAATTGGTAAAGCACATATTTAATTAGGCGCTGTTTTTATAAGTAAACCGCAGATTTGAGTTTTAAACAACTACATTCTTGCCTGAAATACGTTTAAAACACTGTACATGCTAGAGCTGCACGATTCTGGAGAACTTTTTTTAAAAATTATTTTAAAGATTTACCTCTGAACATTAGGTTATCAAACAGCAGTAAAATAATAGATAATACTCTTTGCTTTAAATTTAAAGAAATGTAATGAAA
>JAUMHE010000068.1:16211757-16229347 GCA_032359235.1 Enteromius mattozi | reverse complement strand
TAAATATGTATATAATATGATTTTTTTTTTTTTTATTTAAAATGGATAATTATATTTGTGATAACATTTCTGGGATTATATTATAAGATTAATATTTTAAACTTTTATTTTTTTTTATTTTCAAAATATTTTAAAATATGATTTTAATTCACTAATAGCTAACTTGCATAAGCAAATAAAATGCTTATCTAGTTGTTATTTCATATGTTAGAAATGTCATTACCATCACGTTTCAACACATAAATATGTATTTTGTGAATTTTGTCACACATGTAGTGTATACTGTAATGTCTAATCTACTTATTTCTTTTTGCATTTCATCTTCTTCCTTTCCTTGCAGTTCCGCCAGGAGTATTTGGACACCCTATACCGATACGCCAAGTTCCAGTACGAGTGTGGGAACTACTCAGGTGCTGCGGAGTACCTCTATTTCTTCAGAGTTCTGGTATGTGTCTTACCACGCCCCTGTCTTTAACAGATGACAGAGCTGTGTTTTCTAGCATTCTCCTCTGGGACGTTCCCAGCGGGGCAATTTTCAAGAGCTTCTTTTCATCACGACACCCTTTCATTTTCTCCTTCGCAAATTGAAGCCATTAAATGCATTCTTGTTTAATAAGTTCTTGTCTAATGGACAAACAGTTTTATTTTGATGGAGAGTTCCCCTGTGAGTGTTAATTAAGCCAAACGGTTGCCCTATTGAGAATTTGAATTATTGTCTCTGCTTAATATGGTTCTGCTTTTTTAGTATGAGAGTCTGCCAGATCCCATGAGTTACGAGTATTGCGTATGCACTTAACATTGTGTTTTTCAAAATGACACCGATGAAAAGTGGACATGACTCGCTCACAGGTAGATTTTCTCAAATTAGAATCCAAATCCTTTTATTATGAAATATTGTGTCATTTATCCATGTTATCCATCTGTTCTAGCAAAATAGGGAGCTTTTTTTGCACTTGAGGCAATCCGAAGAACTAAAAGCTCTTGATGTGTAATTACTTCTCAAAAGTGCCATCCCATGGCTTGTTAAATTCCTTGCAAGTCTTGAGTGCTGAAAAGAACCTCTTCAAGGACTTGGTTAAGAGTTGTTTCAGGGCTGTGTTTAGTGGCGGACTTCATAAGCTTATGGGTTTATGGGCAGTGCTGCTCCCCATAGATGATTGGTGGGGATTTTGTGGCCTAATCACTCTTGGTTTGACAGGATTCCCCAGTTTTTTGCAAGGGTTAAAGGTTACACAGCTTGCTCCATATAATCCCAATGCACCAAAAGCAGGCTTTTCAACAGAAGATGACTAGAATTTGTGTTCTTCCAACAGTCAAACCATTCTGAGTATTGTATTGAGCCAAAATGTTATTGGATGACAGGATAATAAAGCCACATTCACAGTGCAGTTGAAAGCATCCCAAATCTGTTTTTCCCCCTTCGTTTTCTAGTCTTTGAATTATAATTAGAAAATCAAAAATATCTTATAAATTAGATAATTTAGTTCTGATCTGGGAATAAATCAGAACAAATAATTTTTTTGTGATTTTAGGAATTCAGGTTGCTTTTTTTTTTTTTTTTTTCATTAATCTCACATGACATTAATCTCACATGACGATTGTTATTTGTTAAATGCATTTGAATTCACCAGCAAAAAGGACCAGTGGTACAGAGGTTAGTTATGTTACAATTGTCAGATAACAGAAAAGTTATGTAAACATATTTACAAATATACCTGCATTTATTATTATTATTATTAATAATAATAATAACAATTACAACAAAAATGATTTATAATTTAAAATTAATAATTAGGTTGTACATGAATGTATTACAATGTATCCATGTTGTTATATTATTATTATTTATTATTATTATTATTACTATTTTGGTTTGTATTTATATATTTCTGTGTGTATATTAAGAAAAATAATATTTTGTTTAATTATAACGTGAGCACTTCAAACACTTTTCTTCCTCATTTTTCATAATTCATAGATTTTTGACCAATTATTGAGATTTAACATGGCCAAAACATAAAAATTTTGGGTTTCATTTGAAAGTGTTAAACATCCCATGTTATGTTTTTTCCAAATGCTGGTTAGTGGTTGTCTGACAATCCCCTTGTCTGATACGGACTTCATTTAAAAGGCAAAGTGAACAAACGTACCAAAAAAACCCCAAACAAACCTGATTTGAGCATTGGAGTTGGTTGATTTGTCTTGCTGTGTGAAACTAGCTTAGAGCGCTCACAAATGCCCTCGTCTTCTTCTAAGTTCCCTGTATCAAAATGACGACCCATTTACCTTTTTTCAGTGTTGTTGTCTGGATAAAGATCCAGGCGGTGATGCACCGAGGACTTGGATTAAATAATTGTCACCAGTGGAATACTTTTGGAATCAGATAATACCAAAGTAGGTTTGTGGGGGAAGATAATTGCAGTTCACTGAGAGTACTGGCAGTATCCATGTTACACGTGCGTACTTCTTATTTCCTCTATAAACAAAGGGCTCATTGCTGGGGCTCTGGTGTTTGTGGCTTCTCTCCCACTGCCTGTAGAAATGAGTGAAAGATGAACTTATGGGGAAAAGCGGCCGGACGCTCAGGGCCCAGCGCAGTCCTGTCTAGCTAGTGGGGCGGGGGGCAAATGACGGCTGGGAACGAACAAATTGACCTGCTCCTTTCTCTCTGGCCGCAGTGTGTGGAGGTAGTCCAGTCTCTTAAAGAGAGGTGCCCATTGTCAACGCTGCCCTGGGCCAAGAGTGTTGCGAGAGGCTCCATGCCTGGCTAAGTTATCGGACTCCCTTGCCGCCGAGTGTTTCTCACGTAACTGCATAGCCTGCCGTCTCACATGGAATGCACTGTTTCTGCAGACCTGCTCTCACATATGATTCACTCGGCTTACATTGTTGATTTTAAAAAAGGCTAGACATTCGCCAAGCGACAATGAGTCGCTGTGGCAAAAAGCGACTGAAAAGAAACCTTTATTTAATTTGGGATAATCTTGGCTTTAGCATTTTAGAGGTGTGAGGAAGACTGTGTTGTGTAGATTTGCAACATGTTTCTTATTTGCGAATGATTTGCAGCATCAGTCACACTGTTTGTTTGTTGTGTCTCTGTGGTTTTCGTGGGAGCCGAGGGAAGGAACTGCCGACAAGCCTTGAATTACACCCATCAGTTTTTGTCACCCTTTTTTGCATATTCATTAGTATAGATGCTTAAAAGGGTACTTGAATATTGTCTTCATTTACTCACCCTCATGCGGTTCCAAATACGCATGACTTCCTTTTTTATGCAGATATTTTGAAGAGTTTCTATACAATGGAAGTCAATGGGGCTTAAAACAAGACTAGACTCCATTGACTTTCAATGTGTGGCACTTGACTTTCTCAAAGACACTGTGGCAATTTTCACACTACAGTTCAAAAGTTAGGATTGGACGAGTTTTTTTTTTTTTTTTTGAAAGAAGTCTCTGCTCACCAAGGCTGCTTTTATTTGGTGAAAAACAAAGTAAATGCTGTAATATTGAGTAAATATTGAGTATTTTCTATTTGAATTATTATTTTTTTAATGTAGTACATTCCTGTGAAGCACAGCTGAATTTTCATCAGCCATTACTCCAGTCTTTAGTGTGATCCTTCAGAAATCATTCTAATATACTATTTTGGTGTAAAAAACATTTGCTATATCAGTGTTGAAAACAGCTTTTCAGGATTATTTGCTGAATAGAAAGTACTTTACAACAGTATTTATTTTAAATAAAAAGCGTTTGTAACAATATGATAGTCTTCACTGTCAGTTTGATCAATTTATTGCATCCTTGCCGAAGGCTTTTTTTTTTCCTTTCAGGAAATGATAAAACATAATGGAGTCTACTCGTAGGAAAACCACATCATTGACGTTGCGAACACATCAAGCATTTTGAGTAGATTAGAGCATTCACAGCAACCAACAATGTTTACGCCGTCAGTGCTTAATCTAAATAAACCTAAATAGCTTCCAGAAATTCTCTCAAGCTGTTATCTTCCCATTTAAATTTCCAGATATTGAAACTCGATACCTTCAATTTTCATCAACATTGGGAAAGTGTTTGGAATAGCCATTATGTAAAAAGGGATTTAGTTGAGCTTTCTCACCAAATACCTGCCCCTTTCTTTTTTTGTTGTTTTTTTTTTGTGTGTGTTTTTTTGTCCACCCTGCTAAAGCTGGACCTCCCATCTCCTCAGACGGCTCCTAGCATGGGAGATGTCAGGCTCTAGAACTCCTCTAGCGTGGGAAACACAGCCATTTAACGAAGGAAGCCAGGCTTGCAAAATCCAGACTCGAGGTCTTGTTACAGTGAGGGCCCGGTGCGAAAAGAGCAACTTATTCATATCATCTGTTAATGCAGGGATTGGATGTTGAGAATAAAGATTGAGTGTCTCGTCGGATCCCCAGCACAGTAAATTTATTGTTGCTGGTCAGTCAGTGAAAATGTGCCCATTTCGGGAGGCAGTGGAAACTCAAGGTAACTTGTGGAAAAACCCAGGTATTGAAACTATTCTTGCATGGCCGCTGCTGAAAGCCAGTCAGTGTGCAGAAAGCTGCCATAATGACATGGAGCGTGGCCAAATGTAGCAGGCAGGGACTTCCAGGAAAAAAAAGAAAAAAAACAAACACTTTTAGAAATGAAACGTTGACCTTTATATTGGCAGAGAGGATGGCTTTTTCCCCGGTTGTCCCTCCGAGCTGATCTCTGAGAGTTTTTGGGCTTTGACTGTTATTTAGACGCATCCAACTTGGAAATTTTGATCAAAGTGCTGCAGTGTTGCAAGTGGAGCTGTATATGTACTGTATGCATTATTATTATTTATTTATTTTTAAGTTTCATACTACTGTGTGTCACTATGCAAATATCTCACAAGTGTGTTTTTAACCATACATTATTTATGTTGGTGTTATTTTTTTGTTATATAATAACTAGTGCTGTTATTGTATGCTATTTTATACTAATTCTAATATTATATGCTATATTTTTATTATTACACTAAATATAAATTAACATGTACAGCATTACAAACCATATATATTGTTACTTTGTTAATGAATACCTTATTTTTAGGCTATTTATTAATTTATTGTATTATATAACTTCTTGTTATTGTATACTCATGTATTGTTCAGATTTCCATGATGCTTTGCAGAGAACGTCCTATTTATGGTTATCCTTTGTGGAACTTGAGAGATTTGTCACATAATATCCAATGTTTCTCCTCGTCCATATTTAATGATTAATGTACGTGAGGAGCGCTATGTTCATTCAGTCAGACTTCAGTGAATGCATGTCTGACTTCCTGGTTGTCTTTGTGCCGCTACGTCTGTCGCAGGTCATAATCACTCCACTTCCCATAAGCCTCTGGCTATAGCTCGTCCCTCTTTTATTCATGAACACGCTTCAATACTTCAGCAGCTCGCTAATCTGCAACACATTATCTCCGCACTTTGTTTGTTTTTGTCTTTTTAGTCATAATTTAAAACAGCCTATGTTTCTTTGAAGCTGATTGTCTCTGCAGAGATGAACCAAATCTTGTTCATGTTTCCATACAAGAAGCCTAGTGAGTATCTTTCAAGGGTTTCATAACTCGATTGCGCAGGATGTTTTTTTTTTTGCGCTAGATGTTCAGGAGATTATCACAATTACTAGTTAATCAAGTTATCTAAACATTATTTTCAAGGGCCTGTTTCTGCTTAACAAGACTTATGTTATTGGCTTCTGCTGTCAAAGACTTTTAGTCAAGGTAGATGTGACGTAGGACCGTAGAAGCTATTAAAAAGAATTGAGAAAATTCAATTATTTGTCCTTCTCAAATGGTTCTCATTTACTTCGTATACAAAGAACTATCCATCCTCACCCAGTTTTTGTTTAGTTTGTCCACTTTGATTTGATCGGTTGAGTTTCTTTACCTAATGTCTGGACCTCATTCTCTCACTCCTCCACAAGCAGACATTTTGATTAGCGTCCCGCCACTCCGGTCCTGTCCACATCTCAGGGCTGATCAAAGCTCGCAGACATGTGTTAGGGCCACTAACAGAGGCAGCAGTGGTAGCAGCACACATCATTAAAGACCCTAATGCACTAAGGTCACCGCAAGTTCATGTGAACTTTGGAGAGCTTTTCTTCCCCATTTTTGCATGTAGATGCTCCATTCCAGATTCAGAAAGAAAGACTCCGTATAACATATATATATATATATGTATATACATATATTTGAATTCATGCTTCTGTATTTCAAAAAGACATGTTCCTGTGATTTGAATCCACTTTCATCGTGACGTGACCTTTCTTACCCTCGTGATAGCACTTGACCTCAGACTAGTTAAAGAGCACTTGTTTAACTTGCGTAATTGTTTCCCAGCAATATCACAGACAAGTTGGCCTTTAACCTTTAGCTCTTGTCTGAGGACCTCTTTGACCTAACAACCTCAAACATAATTTTTTTTAATGAATATTTGTCTGTGTGTTTTATGAAACACAGATTCATTGACCAGAAATTTGACATTAATCATCATAAATCATCGGAGTACAATTGTATACTAGTTTTAGTAAATTCTTGACATTACAAAATGGAAAATTATTCAATGGGGTGATTTAGATGTGCCTGCTAAAGTAACATGCAGAAAGACACAGCAATAACTATCTCAAAAATACAGCAAACGACGTTTCATAAAAAGCTAAATGGTCTTTTAGCATCCGTTTTTTTCTCCCCTTGCTAGCTCAGTTCCCGAAGATGACATAATTTAATTCGTTTATCCACTGTAAATAAATAAAGAAGTTAGTCCTGCGAGCAGCGTTGCCAAGAAAGCTTAACTTTTAGCTGTGGGAAATGGTAGATGTCAGAAATACAGTATTCAGAAGGTAATCAGCGTATTATTATAGTGAGTGAGTTGATTGATTGTCTACCTTTGTTTACAGTGGGTCAATGTGTTTTTCTCTGTTTGTCTGTGTTTGTGCAGGTCCCCGCCACAGACAGGAATGCGCTGAACTCTTTGTGGGGCAAGCTGGCCTCTGAGATCCTGATGCAGAACTGGGAAGCTGCCATGGAGGACCTCACCCGCCTGAGGGAGACTATCGATAACAATGTAATGCCCCACCACTCAGAATTCAATACCACACTCAGATTCCCTTACATAGGCCATAATATTGACCGCCTTGCGTTTCAGCACAGCACCGCCGCTGTTGCCGCTCCTCCCCTCCTCTCCTCCATCTCCTCGATTCCTTCTCACCACAACTCACAAGTCAAGCAAAACCTTAATTGCTGTGTTATGGCGGTGCAGCTTGATTTTTAATTGGAGGAACTGAGCTGGGAAAGAAGGGTTTGGCCTGGGGAGAAGTATGAGTAAATAAAAAATTAAAGTCTTTGGACATTGTAAATTTCTATTCTGAACTTTGATTTTTACCGAGTCTGGAAGGCAGTGGAAGCCAAGTGTTGGTTTTTTAGGAGTCAGAAGTTCATCTTGTTATGATCAAGTCACGATCAAGAGAAGTCACGTTTTTAAAGGGATAGTTCACGCGAAATAAAATATTTTATTATTATTTACTTGCTATTTTGAGATTTCATATGATTTTTTTGTTTGTGGAAATTAATACATTTAACTTTTAAAAGTTAACTGTTTAAAAATGTCACTACCGTAACTTTAATGTTACAAAACATTTATATTGCTAATAAATGGTGTTATTTTGAACGGTCTATTTAATACTGAGAAAAAACGCTTCATAGTTTACACACTACAGTTTGGAACAACATGAGGCTTAATAAATGACAGAAACTTAATTTGGCTTTGAACCTTTTAATATCCTTTTAATATTATTTTTAACACCTCCCGTTTTCTTGTTTTTGTGTTTTTTTTTTTCTTTTCAGACTGTAAGTTCTCCTCTCCAGTCTCTCCAGCAAAGGACTTGGCTGATCCACTGGTCTCTCTTTGTCTTCTTCAACCACCCCAAAGGGAGAGATAACATCATCGAGCTTTTCCTTTACCAGCCACAGTAAGCACCTTCTGCAGCTGCTCGTTTTCCATCTGGGATTTGGTTTGCTTTGGTTTGACTCTAATAAAAATGGATGAGGTAGGAAGAGAGCGCGGGTCCAGGTTGGAAAGCCCACCACAGTTCGCAAACAAAATTGCTGATGCTGGGCTCACCAGCCAGCCGCTCACAGACCCATGACCCCAGCGGTCAGTGCGAAAACGAGCCTGGCAGTTCGGACAAATGCTGACAATGGCAAATGGGCTGTTTAACTCACGAGTTCAATGTTTTAAGCTTTTTTATAAGATGGTGTCAAGTCTGGACATGTCTGGCGATCTTTATTCAGTCATTTTCAGTTTGTTTGTGAACACCGAAAAATGTTTCCAAAATTAGTTAATAAATCACCTCTGACCCTCGTAATCAGGTCTAACTGTTCCGTGAAGAAGAATAGGTTTCCTTACAAAACACCAATAGCTTGAATATAGTTTGTAGTTACAAATCCTAATTTCAGTTTGATAGTCATAGAAACATGAGAATGTTATCAAACTGCATGGCAGAAAGACTTTTTCTGGAGACTTTTTTTTTAATTTGCACAGAACATTGGGCAACCAATTTTTTTTACCTTTAGATTACCTTTGGAAATAATAATTAGTCAATTAGTGATTAGTTAATTATTCAATAATTAGTATCAAAAATAAATATATATTGACCACACTTTACATTATAACTCTAAATTCACTTGTAGCACCTTAAACAACATTTAAAAAATTTTTTTTATTAATATTTCAGTGTGCGCGTGTAAAAATAGTTTTAATAATAGTTAAAGTAATAATGATATTATATGGTAACAATTCATTTTTGTCTTGTTTATATAGTCTTTTAATAAGTATAGATAATTTAAAGTTAAGAAATTAATATTAAAATACAAATATGAAAGTAAGAATTGTGTGTGTATATTTTATATATATATATATATATATATATATATATAATATATACACACACACTTTTTGTTGCTGACATGTCAAGGTCTTAACACATTAAAAAGCAACAAGGTTTAGTCTTGTATTGTGAACTTGAGTGCAAAGAAGCATCAAGGGGGTTTTAGCTTTATTTTTAAAAGTGGGTTTACACCAGGTGTGTAAGGTAGGAAATTTGATCTACTACATAATTCTACATTCCATCCATTTTAAAGCCACTCTTTTCCCCTAGTATGCTATTGTGGATCCTAATGCCTATACACTATTGAAAGACAAAATGGAATCTGCCTCTAAGATGTTCTTTTCCACCAGTTTCCTCCAGCACAGATGATTAAGGGTGACCAGACCAATAATTACTCATTAGTACCTGACCATAGTGGGTGAAAAGACAGATTGAGGTGGCTTATTGTGCTGTTGCTAGCTGGAAAACCATATTTTGGTTTGGCTTTTTCCTCCTGTTCATGACCACTGTGCTGTTTTAAGGGCCAATGACCTGTGGCCGTGAACCTAGTGTGACTGTTTGACCTGCCTTTGAGACAATCGCCTGGCTTAACAGCAGCCCTTTGGATGTAGGTGCTCATTATACAAAAACATTCGTTATGCTTCATTAAAACAGCTCCAAAAAAGGTACTTGTAATTTGCGGTTGGGCTTGTCAGATCAGAGGTCTTTCAATGCTGGCAGCCTTCATTTTGCTTCATTTTTGTGTTGTTCTCTCACCTCTTCTGCCTTCTGCTTTTATTTGTAGAGCTGTGGCCATCAAGAGCAATCAGACCCTATAAATCTGAATCTGAGTGTAATTTACTGCATTAGATACACTGCGTTTTCTGCACCACAACAGTATTGCGTTCTTGGAGGGCGGATGCATTGATTGTCTTGTTTTAGTTGGAAAACGGCATCACGGTCTGTTTTTGACCCTGTGAAAAGACCTTTTGTTTTCTGTTCGTCTCCTTTTTGTTATTCTTGAAGTTTTGTTGACAATTAGGCTGACATCAGCCTATGACGTTCAGGTTCGTTTCATAGTAGTTTGTCCGTCGTTCAGGACGGGGTACGATCCAGTGCTCTCGGCCTAAAGATCGTTCACGATGTAGTCGTGCCGTCGAGGAGACGGCCAAAACAAAAACAGAAACCAAACTTTTTTTCAGTGCAGGAAAAACGATACCAAAGATAGGCTATCATATAATACTCTCCAACCAAGTCCAAGGGCAGTTTGAGAGAGAATATTGTCACAAGATGACCTATGATGTAGGTGCAAACAGGAAAGCTAATGCCTCCGAAACACTATCCCGGCCAGCGCAGAGTGGATTCAGAGTTTCACTTGATTTACCTCTAATTCCCCTCCTCCATCCAGATGCATCATGAAACTGGAACTGCACCACCGTTCCTACCTTTTTCTTTTCCTGCTCTCTTGGAGCCAACAAATTAGGGCTGCAACAGCTAATCGATTATAATAATATTGAAGAGCCTCCATCAGTGACACAACTTTAAGATAGTGAGAGATGATTAAAAGTGAGAATGAAAAGTTTACATTGTTACTTTTCTATTTAATATAAAATGCCAAAATTTATGTTAAAGAGTCCTGAAAAAAGTTTTAATTTGACTTTTTAATTAAATTGAACAATTGTGACAATTACTAAAATGTTTTAAAAGCATTTAAAAAGTTTCTTTTAGAATTTTTGTTTACGGTATATTTATTTTTGCTTGAAACAGAAGATTGTTATTTAGTTATTATTGTTTATTACTTAAAAATTAATCAGTCATAATTGTATTACTGCAATTATTAGAGGAAGGAGAACATTTTACACCTTCCTTTTTACTAGATTTAATTTGTATCAGTCCTTATTTAAACGGGTCCAACGCTGAGAGGGAGAGAGGTGAAATGGGAGCAAGACATGACGCAGACTGGATTCAAACTCTGGTCAACTGCACAATCAATACCTTAATCCATTATCGAAGTAATTTTTTAGTTGCAGCCTTATCCCAAATCCCCAGCTCCGCAAGGGGAATGTGACGCAGTCAAATTAAACTATTACTTCCTGTTTGCCCTCTTTCTAGCGAAGTCATTTAGCAACCGATTAAGCGTATCATGGCTTTGGTCGTAGCTGTCGGGCTCGGTTAGATAATGCATTTTTTTTTTCTGTTCAAAGCCCAGATATGGCATCATGACTCATGTGAGCGGTCTGGCCATCGGAGCCTCCCTGGGAGAGCGAGTAGGTGTAAGTTAATCAGGAACACAGCATGAAGTGTTGTGGTTTGCCATGAAGTCAGACAACTACAAAGGGAGGAGAGACCGAAGGCTGCGCCAACTGGGATCACACGCCGCCGAAGCCCGCTGCCGTTTTTAGCTTCGACATCACAAGTGCCACAGGCCCCCTTGTCCCTTTAATTGTTTCTGCTAATTAAACCATCCGGCAGCCTTCCTCCTTTTCCTCCAAATGACATGTGTTTCTCTGTGCTGATCCGTAAGGGAGCTAAAGGGCCTGGCCAAGGCAGAGCAGCGCCACTTCCTCCTTGAAATTTAATTTGGTCCTCGTATGGAGGATGAAGTGGGGGGGGGTCAAAGATATTTGTACAGATACCACAGGCGCGGAGGCCGTCCTCCAAATTGACTCGAAATGTTAAGTGCACTTTAACAGGAGCTCTCAGCCCTATGACAAGGCATCTGTTGTATATATTTTTTTTTTTGTCCATATAAGAAAGCTCTTGCACGTCTGTAGAGAGGGAACTTTGTCTTGGGTTGTAATAGTAGTGCTATGTAACTTTCATTCTCGGAGAAGCCCACAGCTAGTTGACCTGTGGCTGAAAAACAAGTCCCTGGTGGATAGTGTTTCACTGCTCTACAGGCCTGTAGCTGGTGATCCGTGTCTAGAAAGGGGCTTTTCCTTTTCCCTTCCCTCCACAGTGGGACCAATGAACAGAGGAGCTTTCAACACTCTCTGACTCTTGTTCTTCTGTTTATTGAGAATCTGCATGTTCACTGTATGAGAACTTGCTGGAAATTGCTGTGAAAACGGTGTCCAATCTCAACAAATTAGATCATGTGACTTCATGTTCTCATGTAGACATCATAACTGTCCTTCAGACGTGTGACCATTGTTGTTGTATGTGTTTTTTTTTTTTATGCAGGTACCTGAATGCTATTCAGACTATGTGCCCACACATACTGCGCTACCTGACCACAGCTGTCATCACTAACAAGGACGTCCGCAAGCGTAGGCAGGTGCTAAAGGATCTGGTGAAAGTCATCCAGCAGGTATCAGACAGGATTTGTCCATCAGTCAATTTGTATTTTTTATTTTTTTTTTAATGTGCATGTGTTTAATTTGACACATCATTAAAAAAATGTTGGATTAAAAATATAAATATATAAAATTTAAATTCATGTAGTTTATACTAGTTAAATAACAGTGGTAATAATGAACATTTTTACTGTATTATTTATATTACATGAGCTATCTTTTATTTCTAGAATTATTTTAAATTAGTATTTTACTTTTTATTAGTATTTTTAATTTTGCAAACACAGTAAATGTGGTGTTCTTATATATGTATGTCAAACTGAAAACTGTTTAAAAAGTTGTTTATTTTTCTATCATTCTACACGGTGTATAATTTCTTAAAGTTTTAATCCTCTATCGTATTATTTTAGTAGGAGCAAAATATTGGTCAGGTGGTGTTCTATTTCATAACTGTTTAGTTTTCTGTTGGTCTTCCTGCAGTCATCCACATTGGCCTTGCATCTACTGAAAGATGTTTTCAGTGGGAGGTTACCCACACCAGACCAAACAACACTTTCTCTTGTGTTAAAAAAAGAGTGTGTTTTCATTTGAATTTAATACATCCAGCACATTGCAGGGAATCTTATACCTCACTGCGTCAATGGAAATGAATGAATGAAGAAGCAGTGTATATTGGCCAGAAAATAAAAACTCTGTTTCTCTATGTGCCTCCTCAGGCCGTGTGAGTCTTGAACCCATTAGATTTGATGAATGGCGCTGGACAGTCTGATTGTAGTGTTCCGATGTCTCCGTGTCCAACAACAGTAGCTTCTTTAGAGATCAATGACACTGAAATCCAAATAAGCGTGTCCCCGCAGCCTTTGCGTAATCACTTAAACATGTGTCCTGAGGTGCTCACCATACTCCCTGCACAAGTTTCCTCTCTCATGGTTACTTAAGCATCTGTGGTATTTAGATCCAGGGAAGACCCAGAGACTATCACATATCCAAATCAGACTGATCCCATCAGGTTCTCTGCTAAAGGGACTGTACTAAATCTTTCAGCCTTTGGCTGTTTACAGACATGGCACATTAGGTATAGATTTTTGCTCATGACTATATACAGCCATGTTGTTAAAAAGTCTCTGATCTGCTTTGAAGTAAAAATAAAATGGGAAATAAATAAATTGGCCGCTAAGACACTTTTATTAAATGTAGACCAAAATTATCCTATACCTAAATTTATACATTTAGGAATTTATTTTTTCATTCACATCTTGGTGTTCACATCCAGCATTTTTTGAAAATATGTGGAAAAGTCAGGCTGCTGTCAAGTACAAAAAATATCCTATAAAAGTTCTCCATATGACTTGAATCATATGACTTGTTTTCCGAGTCTTCTTAAGGAAGTTTTACTATTAAAAATAGTTCTCATTAAATCACCCATATATGTTACATACTGTAGGCAAATTATCTGTCAGCTTGTGCCAATTAAAGTAGATGCAACAGTTTGGCGACAGCCATGTTTGTAACCACAAGATGAAAGCAGCAGTAATTTTGTGCTTGAACAGCTGATACCAGTTTTGCATGTAATGCGAGATTTTATTTGTTAATAAAACACTTACATGCATGTCATCAAATAAGTTTACAATGAGAAACACCCAATTTAAAAACAGTATAGGTGTGTGAGCTTTCTGTTAAATTGCATTGTTTTTTTGTTTTGTTACCTTTTTTTAGGAGTCATACACCTACAAAGATCCCATCACGGAGTTTGTGGAGTGTCTGTATGTGAACTTTGACTTTGATAGTGCTCAGAAGAAGCTGAGAGAGTGTGAGGCGGTAAGTTCCAGCTGTCTTTTCCTGTTACCTTTTTATTAGCTTGTTTCTCAGTGTGTCCTTAAAAGCACAGCACACCCTCCTCTTTATAGGGACTCTGCAGATTGATTGTATCTTCTGTCATGTTCCTGTTTTTCCAAAAGCGTAAGATTCATAAGGTTTCATAACAGGTTCCATTAGCGAAAGCGTTTGAAGAGACTATCCTTCTCCTAAGACGTTGAGCTCATCCTTCACTGCTTGTCTGGCCACAAAAAGCCTTTCGCTTTGTAATTTACACAGAATGATGTCTCAATTTCCCTAATGATGAGATGTGATGTCATCACAACAAGTTTCTGACCTCTGATTGGTCAGAGGCGTCCTCTGAACCTTCCTAGAACTGGTGATAGTCATTAGCGATGCTGTGTGTCACTTTTCTGCAGCCACAAACAGCCTACCCTTCTGTTTCGGGGCCTGAAAGGGGTCTTAAAGCACAGCGGTCTCTGCGTGCCGCGGTGTCATGGCCAGCTGTGGAAGTGGGCCCCTGAAAGAGCCTCTGACTCACCATTTGTCATGTTTTTATGATAGCCGGTAATTGTCAGATCAGTGGGATGGTTAACAAGAAGTGCTTTTGGTGAGCAGAGGCGGACACGCACTGGAAAGAGCTTTCTGTGGTACAGACAAGCCAATGATCTGTATTTTTGTTCCCGTTTAAAAATGGCCTTCCATAATGGTCACTTCATCAGTTTTCACCCTTGCCCTGCTGTGTCATTCTTTCTGTTTTTACAGTTAAACTACTGACTTATAATGCCAACACAGCACCGAAAAACAAAAACACAATGAAATAGAGTAACAAGCTCAGTTTCAAAGGAATAGCTCACCTCAAAAACTCAAAATGGCCATTGCAATTGTAAATATCATAATTTTTTGGGAGATATTCTGAAGACTTTTGATAGTCAGTTTAATTTCAGTAAATTTTGCATGGAGCAGTGAAGTTTTCAAGTTTCAGAACATCCAAGGCACTATTAAAATATCATAAAAGTTGACAATTCGACTTGTGAGCCAAATACTTTTCTATTTTCTAACTTTTTAATTGTGTCTGTAATCTTCCACCAAAGTGAGCAGTCATCGATTTGAATGCAGTCAGATTAGAATCACAAATGTGACCCACAAAACCAGTCATAAGGATCAGTTTTTGAGATTTCAGATACATCATCTGAAAGCTGAATAAAAAAAGATTTTCATTGATGTATGGTTTGTTAGGACAGGACAATATTTGGCAGAGATATAACTATTTGAAAATCTGGAATCTGGGGTGCAACTACTGGGAAAAATCCCAAATTGCCTTTAAAACTGTTCAGATGAAGTTCTTACCAATGCATATTTATAATCAAAAATTAAGTTTTAATATTTACGGTAGGAAATTTACAAAATATCTTTATGGAACATGATCTTTAATTTATATCCTAATTATTTTTGCCATAAAAGAAAAATGAATCATTTTGACCCATACATTGTGTTTTTGGCTGTTACATATAAATATACTCCAGCAACTTAAGACTAGTTTTCTGGTCCAGGGTCACAGATAAATCTTTCAGAATAATCCACTGAAAAGATCCGAAAACTATGATTTGTTCATAAGTCAGACATTGTTTTGTTTTTTCCTCATATATTTGCATAGCAAGAAGGGTGGATGTCAAGATTTTGTTCTACAGTATATTGCTTATTTTAGTTAGTATAACTATTTCAGTTTTCCATCTGTTTCTTACACAAAGCTATCATGTGGCTTCTGAAGTCTAAGAATATTGTATACAAGTAATGAAGACCACTTTTATGGTGCTTTTGCATGTTCTTTAAATCTTCTTTTTAAGTTCACATCAAGAAAAAAGACACAGATTTGGAACCTGGTGATTGTAATTGCAAATGAAAATAATTACTGTATGACATGATTTTAATTTTCATATGGTGCTTGTAGAAGATGTTAGAATTATCAATAAATTCTGAATATACTGTATATATTGTAGATTTTTTGTAGGGTTTCAAAAACAGTTAATGTGCATTTTCTTTACAATACGTTGGTACATTGGTATCATTACCATAGTGTAGGAATAGTGCAAAGACTTTTGCTACCATGTGATTACAGACATCGTTGGCACAGCACCGAGATTTATTCGCCATTCTGACCCTGGAAAACATTACAATTCAACCTAAATGCATTTGGTAAGCTGCCCCACAAACGTGCCAAATCTTAAACTGCAAAAAGTATTTTACTTTGAATAAGAAAGTCTCAGTGTGATAAAAGCCAGAAATGGCCTTCAGGCGCATTCTTGGTTGCAGTAAACACATTACATTACAAAGATTCATCCCAAGCGTAATTAGCTTGAGTGCCTTTAGCCTAGTGTGCACTTATGTCGAAGCTCATTCCCATTCTCTAAATGATTATGAATTCAAAAACCAGTTGCACTGCCCATCTTCTGCCATTGCCCAAAATAAAACAATTCAGTTTTGTTTAGCAACAAGCACCTCATGTTAAGTAGCAGGCTTTTTATAGGAGAATAAAAAAAAACAACTTAACATTGAAATGGGAACCTTCCTAAAATGCTGACATGATTTATAAACATTTACTCCTTTGAGAGTGCCCATTTGATCAGGCCAGCTGTTTTTCATTCTAGACGTTTATCGTCAAGAAGCAGAGAGGAAAACGAGGCCCAAATCACCAGGAGTCGTGTTTTTTGGTGGGGGTCTCTGTGGGTCCAACTGATCGAGTCATTTGGGAGATCTCTATTACACTTTGCATGCTTGGAGGCCAGGCTTTGTAAGGCTAACTGTAATTAGCACACCTGCATCTGTGAGATCTCGTGAGAGCCCTCCGGCTACTGGACCTCCAGAACCAGGCTTATTCTACAACGAGAGCTCAGCCCAGACACTGCTTAAATGGTCACTAATTAGTCTTGACCCTGATTATGAAAGCCTGAGGCATAATCGAGATCACAAGCTGCTGTGTGGCATGTGAGCATAACTGGCTAGGCTCAGATGTATGTCAGTTCTAAATGCTCACAAATTCACAGTCTGATTGAGCGGTGACTTAGAAAATCAGAGTTGCCCGTCTACAACAGCCCAAGGCTTTTCCTGTTAGGCTGCCGAAGTCTCGCGAGTCATCAGGCTGTCTGCGCTCGACCGCCTTTGGTTGTACAAAAAAAACCCATCGTCTTACTTTCAAACAAATGCGGAAAAAAGAGTGAAATGATCCAAATGAGGATTTTTTTTTTTTTTTGGCATAAAGAAAATATTATTGAAAAGAGGTGCATGACCTCCAAAAATGTTCTCTCCCCCTCAGGAGTTCAAGCTAAATATTATGTACTTATTTGCATATTTGTCTATTTACCATTTATACAAATCCAGTAAGAGTCTGAAACAAATTTTTCAATTATATATATGTGTGTGTGTGAATATATATTAGTGCTGTCAAACAATGAATCATGATTTATGATGTATAACTTATGATTAAGTTAAATAAGCGGTTCATTAAAAAAAATATTTTTTTTTACATAAAACACATGCATGTATATATTTTAAAATGTGTATGCTGTGATTTATATATTG
>JAUMHE010000068.1:16183142-16206631 GCA_032359235.1 Enteromius mattozi | reverse complement strand
TATATATATATATATATATATATAAATAAATATAAATATATAAATTCAGTTGACAGCCCCTCATTTCTATAAGAAAAACAAGCATATGTCATTGAAACTACCAACATTTTCTTCTACGTGAAGAGAAGATGATGTTTTAATGGGATGAGGAGAATCAGTTTTACCCCAAGCTATGAAGCAGGGGTCACTTCCAGTGATGTGAATCTCTTCGTGCCTTCATATGGAAATGTTTAACAATGCATTTGTTTTGAGTCTACTATGTTTAAAACTTCTGTAGTGCAGGTCAGGGCTGTATCAATTCGCTGCTGACCTTTTAACAGTCTACGGCTCCTGGAGTGAGACCACTTGCCTCAGTCCCACCGGCCTGGAATCGGAATTGGATAAATCAACTGCGAGGAGCCGGTACATGCAAGGGGTCGAAGTGAAAACGATCCTTACCCTCCACCCCCCCAACCCCAGAGGACCAGGTTTAAGTCTGTGTAAAATGAGACTGCAGCGAGAGGAGTCAAGCAGCTTGGCTTAAACCGCTCTGTCAGGCACTTATGCTCGAGTGGCTCGTTCACCCAACCTCTTTCTTTTCCATAATTACTTCTTTCAGCATTTGTATATTTTTGGTTTCATTTCAGACTTTCGTTCATATTAGTGGCAAGCACATGTACGTACTACCTTTTCCCCCTTTCTCATTTTAAAGCTGGATAAAATTAGATTAGCGTGTGTGTGGGCCATTTCATTGCGCCGAGGCTGTGGTTGACCTTGGTCTCTGGTTTAGCTTGTCCGGAGGGTCAACTCCCCTGAGAGGAAACCTGATCTTATTTGTTTTGAGTTGATCTTTGACTCTGGCTTGACTGACATGTGTCACCACTTAATTAAACTAGTGAAATAATATTCCGTTGCCACTTGCGTCACTAGAGTAAACCGGCACCAAGTTTGTTTAAGCTGTTTATTTATCATGCGATTCTCCCCTAAAGCCAGTCATTTGGACTGATAATGAAATCTTTGGCATTTCCATTGATTTTTCTGTGAAAGCTCACGAGTCTGCTTCGTTTCAAACATGGTCTAGACCTCTAGGTCTATGGGCCTGTAATGGATGTACAGCTATCTAAACTTCCCAGTGTTTTAATTGGTTTCCTGTTCCTTTTCAGCTGTAATTGTTCATCAGCGTGCCGCATGCTTCGCCGAGTGCTTTGGGGCTGCCGAAGAGCTTGGATTTCATGTCCTTGCTTTAACCCCAGGAGTCGACAGGCATTCCTTTTTCCCGTAGCGAGTGTCACCGCTTGATGTTGGACATGTGTTAACCATCACCAGCTTGGAACTCACGATGTGACAACCGGCACATTCGTTGGCGGTTAGCTCTTAAATAATGAGCTTTATGACCAATCTAGCCTGTCACGCATCATTTTCTGAGGGTTTCACTGGGAGCGAAATGATATAAGCTGTCATCTCCGCCTGTCTCCAGGCCCATGCTGTTGCCATGGTGGGTGATTGAGTTAACCTTTCACTGTGAAAGCATATTCATTGTTTGGAAACCTGGTGTGTAGAACAGAACGGGACAAGCCTGCACTTTCTGACTTGCACGAAATGAGCTTAGCTGAAAAGAAAGCCAGCTGCAGTAGTGGGATTGTGGATCAAAGAACACTAGAGCCCCTGCTGCCACCTTCCTCCCTCAATGACACATCTGCGAAGGAGACACCTGGCTTCATTTATAGACAGTTTCTCAAAAATGTCAGGTGGATGGGCAGTAGAAGTCATGCAAGTCCATGCAATGTCCTTTTTGCTCTTGTCTGCAAAGTTTCGTCGCTACCTTGACCTCATACTCGCAAAAGCACAATGATGTAATTGTACTCTGTTTTTATGGGTTTCTTAGTGCGATTAGAATCACGGACTTGATTACATAATGCAAGGCATTTGTCACTGTTGAACAGACGTCTAAATGCTGAGGTATGACAGTAAACCCATTATCATCCAGCACTTTCCATCAGCACTTTAAACCTGTGTGCCCACACACACACACACACTCTCCACGAGCTTGTTATACACCTCACAATTTTCACGTAATGTCATCAGTGTATATAATGTTCTCCCTTTACCCAAGTTTTGTCCTAATGGACTGTGTTGCCTCGCAGTATGCTGGCCGATAAGCTGAATATGACTCCCGAGGAGGCAGAAAGATGGATTGTCAACCTCATTCGTAATGCCAGGCTGGACGCCAAAATCGACTCCAAACTGGTGAGAGTCTCTCATATTTTATTTCACTCTTGTTTCTCTGCCTCCCTCCTCAGATAGCGAACAATTGATAGATGCTGCGTTAGTGTCCTTTAATTAGTCTGAAAATCAAATTCAGCCTCTTTTGTGCAGGGATTGTGTTCTGCTTTAAAACATAAAGGAGAGGCAATCAATTGCATCAGTTATTCTGCTCAGTGCTCGCTTACTCACCATATCCTTCCTCGAGGGTAAGAGGACTGTCATTACAGTCCTGAAGGAGAGTCATTCTCAATATGGTGACATAGTCATGACAAAGATTAATATTGAAGACGACCCATAGAAAGCATTCTATAACTGTTTATTTATTTATTTTTCTTTATTTCTTTCTGTACTTTTATTTTATATACATGCGCACACATATATAATACACGTTCAGAAAAATATGCTGTTTAGATTTGCTGATTTTTGACCCAACAATGATTACATTTTAATTTGATAGTTGTGTAGTAATATTTAATGTTTTACAGTACTGTTCAAATGTTTGGTGTCAGTAAGATTTTTTTTGCTGTTGTTGTTTGAAGCCCCACTAAGGCTGTATGTATTTGATCAGAAACAATACAGTTTGTAATATTGTGTAATACCTGTTTTCTGTTTAAAATATCTTTCAAATTTAATATAGTCCTGTGATGAAAAACTGAATTTCCTTTAGAAATCATTTTGACATGTTGATTTTATGCTCAAGAAACATCTATCAGTGTTTTGCTGCTTCATTTTATTTTATTTATTTTTTGTGGAAACAGTTATATATTTCTAGTATTCTTTTGTTATGTTATTGTTTTCCATAATTCTTTGAAGAATGGAAAGTTCAAAAGGATAATTTCTTTTAACATTTCTTTTGTAATGTTATAAATATATTTACTGTCACTTTTGATTAATTAAATGTCTTTGCAGAAAGAAGGGGAAAAAACCTTTGAACAGTAGTGTTATTTAATATTTGTGTGAAAGGAACTTTTTTTTTTTTGCAACTGACCCAAGAACTTGGTCAAAATACCCAAACCAAGTAACAGGACTTCTGATCTCAGAAATCACATGACATTCTACTGGAATGACCTAGAATTAGCTCCTGTCTGTTCATGAGGAGGTTGTGAAAATGTGTCTGTGGTAACAAAAAAAAATGATTGGTGTTCTCTGAGTTTAGCTCTGACTCTCTTTTCTTCTCCTCCATTCTTTGGCAGGGTCATGTAGTGATGGGCAACAATGCCATATCACCTTATCAGCAGGTGATCGAGAAAACCAAGAGCCTTTCGTTCCGCAGCCAAATGCTGGCCATGAACATCGAGAAGAAGCAGAACCACGCAAACAGGAATGAGGTCAAAGCAGCAGAGCATCTCCTTCTATCTGATCTCATCTCTGTTTGTCTTGAGCCCTGTAGTTTACACACACAAATGATCTATTCAGAAGAATGTTGAGCGGCAGTCAGCCCAGAACAGTCTTTACACGGAGTAAACCAGTAAGAGCAAGTTTAACAGAGTGAGCGCTTTCATCATGCCGTTTTTCTTCAAAGGCCTAATGACAAGGTAGCACAGCACAGCCATAAAGAAGAGGGTCTGAGTCCCATGACTCAGCGCTGCAGAGTAAATAACGCTTGCACACAATCGCACACGCTCCGTGGAGTTCCCTGCGTTTAGGAGTCACCACAGATGTTTTGCTTGGGGTCCAGTCGGTCTTCGTTTGATCTTGGCCTTGCGCACTGATTGGCCCATGACAAACGTACCCTTGCTTCGTCTGAAATAGAGCATTTCAAAATAACGGCCTTTAAATGTCTCAATCCCTCAAAACACGTCATTTAACTGACTCACTCACACAAACACCACAATGGCAAAGGCCATAACACACAGTCCTGTATTTTGATGTGTTTGGCCAGACACAATTTAATTCAGCATTTTCTCAGGAAAAAAGGTGCTAACGTGAACTCGGACTACTTGTACTTGCAAAATGACCACAGTTTTGTAGTAGATATTTTCAAGAGATTGCAGGCCAAAACCAGGCAACAAGAACTTGCAGTTGCATTATTTCAAAGTCATTTTTTAAATAAATAAATAGACGAACAAAAAAGATAAATGGGACTATAGAGGTTGTCTGGGACAATTAATGCAATCATGCTGAACACGAAAACTAACTAGTATGCTTTTACAGCTTTGTTATTTACAATCATGCTCTTGTAAACTAACTCAACCTTTCAGAGCCACAGTGATTATTTCCACCACTACTTAAATCACTTTTGTTTTGGGAGAAAAAAAGAAAAGCAAAAAAAATTGCAATTACCTTTTTATTTATATATATATATATATATATATATATATATATATAAAAACTTGCATGGTGGAAGTAGGCTTTAATAGTAATGCTAACTTCTGGGTTGGCCTGCAAAAATACGTCCATCACTGCAGCAGTCTATATTCATTCATCTATAATGAACTCATAATGAACTTGCATTTGTGTTGGTTAATAACGTTTTTGGCTCTCTATTCCTCTCCATTCAGACTCCAAACTGGGCTCCTCAGGATTCTGGCTTTTATTGAGTGGATCTTTGCGGACCGTACACTTCCATCTAACCTTCCAGCATTCTCATACTGCGGCCGAACATCCTGTTCTCCCTCTCGTGTCCCTCAAGGGAGCGAGACAGAGGATTTATTTTTACACTTGAGTTCAATGCATCTGGTATTAAATAAAAAACCCTTACAAAACCATCTTCACCTCATGCTTGCATTTTATTCCTGGACATTACGAATGGTGGTTGAGGGTTAAGTGGTTGTAATCTTTTGTGTAATAGATGAAGTTTTAATGTGCTCTGAGTCACTGAGTGGGATGGGGATGGGGGGGGGATTGTGCTGCTGCACATGTATGCGCCGTAATGATGAATGGGTGTTTAGTCTGCTGCGTTTACGGCGCTGTTATGTAGTGGCCCACTCCGCTGCGGCGAAGAGGGCAAGGAAAGGTGATCGTCCCGACTCTCGTTGTCATTTTCCACGTCGCTCGTCCTCTTTGTTCGCAGACGGGCACATAAGATGCGCCAGACAATCAACATAATGCCTCCCACCTTTCCCATCTCATCCCAGCTTCTGTGCGTGACACCTACAGTCTGCCGCTCTCTTTTCTATTTCCATCCCTCGCTCGCAGACGCTGCAGGCTGGGATTCGAAGCGTGTCTTAATGTCTGCTTTGGCCTCTCTATCAGCTGACATGTTTATGGGTCCTGTCTCTCTGGACGAGTGAAGAGGGGGCTTATAGCTGCCACAGCGCTCGGGCTTCTAGCCAGACATCTAAAACAACTGACGTCACCTTTACTTTCCCAGCGAGTGAGAGAGTGAGCGAGCGGCTGAGTGGGGAGGAAGGAGCGGGGTGGGCTAAAGTGATTGGTTTACCGGTCCTGTGCCATGACACATTACGAAAATAAAACCCTCCTAGCCCTTAATTATCACATTCACCTTAGGAGTGCTGTCTCAGATGTTGTTTTAGTAAGACATCCAGACCAACAGCAGACGTGTGGCTGAGAAGGTTGTCCACCACAACGTCTGTCACTTCACTTAAAGTAAATAAACAAACACCCAAACGAAAAGGTCAATGTAGGTTTTGGTTAAAAGGTCTACATAATATTTCCCTTTTTCGCATTGTTCATTTCTTGAAAAGGTTAAGGCATTTGTTCAAAAACAGGCCACATAATTAAAATATACAACGTATGTTCCATAATAAATTTTTCTCGGGATTATTCCTTGAGTCCTGTTTTCCAAATTGCAAACGTATTTTCTTTTTTTACAAGAGCAGGCCTAAATTTAGAGCAGCTTTTCTGTAATATGAGAGATCATTACGGAGTCTTTTCCAATGCATAAGCTTCGAGTTGTCAGGGAATCACTTCAGGTGCTTCAGTTTTATATTTAGGTTATAGTATGCACTTAAATGTATGTGCATCTGTGTAAATGGCTATAACTATGCATAGACTGTCAAGCAACCTGATACAACTCAAGTGTAATGAAGGCAGATGAATAAATATATCTTCAGTAAGATTTATTCTAATGCGAAATGAAACTCTATTGTGTTTCACTGATAGAGACAAATAGCCGTCATATAATTAACATTGATTTTGGGAGAATTTCACTTTGATCTGAACATCAAAGAGCTCTGGAGGAGAGAGTGTCATCACTTACAAATGACAAATGTTTTTTTTTTCTCCCCTTCTCTCTCTGAGGAGGGTAATGGACAGTCCGTGTAGACTCTATCAAACGTGTTTAAGGACATGCAGTTTTCTGTGGTGTGTATGAAGTGCTGTGTTGTGTAACCTGTTTGTATAAAGCAGTGTATCTGTACCTGACTCAGGTGCTGCACAGTTTGACCTCACCTGAAAGAATTTGAGCCAAAAATAACAGGGCTGGAATAAGACATTTAAGATGGAGTAAAAAAAAAAAAAATTATATATAAATAAAAGATTAAGTGCCACACCTAGTGGTCAAGCTGGGTAAAACAATTTGTCTAGTTTGGAATAGAAGCTTCTAAAGGAAATTGCCTTTTAAATGGTTTTAAAACTTAAAATAATATTAATGTCTTAAAATAAAGCTGTTATATTGGACCTGAAAAGCAACATAAAGTTGTATTAATGGTAATATATAAAACTAAATTGCAGTCTTAGATTTTTTTTTAATGGATATTTTCCAAATATCAATAAACTGAAACATTTGTAATTCTTACCCAGATATCACAAGAGAACACTTATTTTTGCCTCTCACGTTGTATGTATGTTTTATTGAGTTTTCTGAATTAATTTATCTGATTTTATCTCTGTTGATTAAAAAAATTAAACCACTCTAAGTAGGTTTCCTGATCTTAGCAGATTTAAACTGGTATCCTGCCCGGGAAAGCTGATGTCCAGCTGGTTTATCGAGTCACAAAGCTTGGCTTATAGTCCCTACCGAAACCAGCAAAACCATGTTTAAATTTTAGTCCATTTCTCCCAACAGTATGATACCAGTGAAATAGAGATTGCAGTTCTCATGTACTTTATACACTGTATTTTAAGTTGTTTTTAATATTCTGCTACTTTTTTGTGTTAATCTTTCTGTTCATGTGATTTAGGAGGGGGAAAATAAATAAATATACGATGAATCCATAATACTATTAATTTAAGCCAATGCGCTAGGACCCTGGGGCTCATGATGTAGTGTATAGAAACAGCGGGAAAAATTCCATTTGTCATCTTCTAAAACTTAAACAAAGAGGGGGGCAAACAGCCCTCTCCCTGACCAAGGGGCTTCTGAAAGTGCTCCGAAAAGCCCCACAAGATCTTGGAGTCTCCACGTGACAGCAGCGCCTATATAGCATCAGCACCAGTAGAGTGATACTCCATCACCAGCCGAGCACTGCAGCATATGCCACAGTTACACACACATCCTCATGCACCTCATGGGTTTATTCTAGAGCTTTTGCAGACTATTGCATCCATGTGTTTTCTCACTCTGTCTAGGGGACGAAGGGACTAAACTTTTCCTGCGAGAGGGATGCTGGATGTTCCAAGTCCGCTTTGGCAGTCGGAAGGAACTTGATGTATAGGCAAAGTTTCTCTTTTTTTGGACTGGATCCGCGCAGGTATATTTCTTTCGCTCCTCGCATCTACTTTTGAGGGCATCCACCGCGTCTCGTGCGCTTTTGGAGATTCGCGAATTCAAGTTCTTTTGAATGAAACAGTTCGCTCGCAAACCACGCTGAACCGTCAAGGTGTATTTGTTACTCAAACAACCACAAGTTAAAAGCTTTTTCTCTCTCCACAGACAAAACGAGACACTTTTTAGAGTACAAAAAGCGCGTTTCGCTCTCTAAAATGACATTAACCGGTGGTGAAAGATGGTGTTTTCTCTACCCCTCTAATGTGTGACACAACTGAGTCCGGACTTCTCAACTCCCCGCTCCTCTGTGGAAAAATATACATATTGAAACCTCATATACGAACCTTGCAGGCTCGCGGCGAGTACCTTTGACGCTTTCTACCGTGAGTCGGGACAATCATACAGCCGCCCAGATGCAGTTTCGTCTGTTCTCATTTGCGCTGATCGTGTTGAACTGTGTGGACTACAGCCACTGTCAGACGCAGCAGTCTCACCGCTGGAGAAGAAACAAAAGAGGTGAGGGGAACCGTGCATGTGGCTTTGATAGATGCTTTATTAATTGTCTGATTAGTCATTTGGCTGGCGCTTCTACACAGAGAGACTTAGGGTCCGCGTATGACAGGGACTGTCCCACCTGGTGTTACGCTACCAAAAATTACCATGGTAACCGTAGTTACGCTTTCAGAATCTTTCTGTGATTTTACTTTATGTATTTATTTTTTGATAGAAGCAGTGGCAAGCTTCCACTGTTTTACAACAGTATGAATAGCTAGTTGTAACTCTAATACTCTGGCGAAAACTGTCTTTACCATAGTATTTTTTGTCTTGCTCAAGGGTTCAGTGATGGTCCTCGGGGCACCGCAACTTCTCGAAGTTTTAGGCTTCAGCGTGCATGTTGCCAAAAATGCTAAAAATGAAGTACTGTTATTAATATAATTAAGCGATTGCAGGAATACACATGTTGTTTTGTTTATTTTGGCATGCATAAGTGAATCCAAGAGTGCGCTTTTTTCCTTACACCAGAAGATATTTAGGAAGTTTACCTTAATTGAAGACACCAGGGTTTGTTGTACCTTTAAGAACTGCGTTTCAGCATCAGCTCCCGTCAGAAAATGCGCGTGGTGCCTTCATCCGTGCATACTTTTCATAATAAAGGTATTAAAGACAAACACTTTCTTGTTTAACTAACTTACGTTACGCCTTTAATTTGTTATAAGTAACTGCGCCTTGAAATATTTTTTTTAACTGAGATCGGTATAACAGGATTTAAAACACATTTTACACTAGGAAAGTCTGACATTTCAGACGTGGACAGCCGTTTTATAAAAACACTTTAAGTCACAGTCTCACATAGTAGGTGTAATATAGACTAATTATTTCTACTGTTCAGTAAATTCAAAAGTTTGACAAATTGAGCTGAATACGAAAGTTCCGTTGGTCTACAAATGTAACCATAGCAACAGTACGCCGCACTGGCGCTTTCAGTAAAGTACGTTACGTCTAGCTAAACGTATTTGTCTGCGTATAATTTTATAACAGTATCACTTTTGAATATTGTTTTTTCTTTCAGAGTTCTTTAGATACTAGACGATGAAGATGTTAAAAAGTCGACACTCGAAAATCCGAAAGTCATTGAATAATTCGCACACTTTACTAAAGCCTTGATTTTATAATATCAAATTTAGTTATGGTTCGGAAAGGTTGGTTAGTGCACATTTGCATGTCTTGTTTTGGAGAACATCAGTGACCTACTGTATGAATAATCTTAAAGAATCTGGAAAATTCATTCTCAAGTAGGCTAACGTTACTAATTGTTGATCAGATGATCCTCAAGGTGAGGCGCTGTCAGGTGGCCATTTGATGAAAAGAGCTTTCCTTTTCCCTTTTCAAATGCACTGACCCTCCTTTTGCCCTAAGCCGCTTTTAATTGATCTCTCGGACAGACATTGATTAAGCTCTGAACAACTGGTGCAAGTATAACAATCCACTCTTAAGAGCTGCTGGGATTTAACCCATCAGTAAATATGAGGGTAGCCTTGCTTAGCCAACGCATATGGACACAGAGGGGCTGAAAGTCAAACATTGCAAACTTCTCCATCCCTCCCCAAAGCCTCAAACCCTTGAACATCAGTCATTCACTGCATGCGACAGAACAACCACCTCCCAATTGAACTCGAGCCCAAGTAAAGACACTTGCTGACACCTTGGCTGATATGCGCTCTTAAATCCACAGAGATGTAAATTGGGAGGCATTCATAGATTTAATCACATGCATGGCATGCCAGGGGAAACCTCTGCTCCCATCTGCAAATAATCAGCCAGACACTGTAGGGAACTGGCACACGCAAGTTTTCAGCCCCACTGTTTTTCTACAAGATTTGCGATTTCAGATACTACGTAATATAATTTTCTTAATAGGATCAAACTTGTTGGCAAAGGCAGACTAGTTAAGCATTTTCAGGGGGATTGGGGGGGTTTAATGGGGAAAATGGTGGCAAAAGTGCATCTGGAGGTTAGTGGGATCCTGTGTAGTGTAGGTGTAAATGGTGACGCATTTGTAAAACATGCCTTGGAGGTGTGGTGAACTCGAACTTTTAGTTTGAACCTGCGGACAGAAACGTGTGTGTGTGTGTGAGTGTGTACTGGGTTGTTGCAAAGAGTGACGCTGTGAAATGCCGCCAAGCTTTAGATTTGCTTCATTTCTATATTTATCATACTTACCAAGGGCTGTATCGCTGTTCAATTGAGTCTAAAATGCTGAAATTGTTTTCTTGCCCTCAGTGTACTTGAGATAGCTTTATGTGCAGTCTTTTCTGGCATGCTCATGTGCAATCTACAATCCCACATCACCCCAGTGACATGGTCAATCCTCTTGAACTGTTTTACAAGACTTTGTCTTAACCGCCTCACAACTGTATTTATTCTCATCAGATACTCCATTAAATCTGAGCAGGAACACATGACTTTTTATTTTGTTTTTATTCATTATTGCTTCCATTTCAGCTGTTTGCATTCTCACGGGCTTCATCAGATGAATATAACAAAGCCAAAAGTAAGAAACATATTAAATTTACACCTCTGTACCCCCCATTCAGTGCTTTACGGATGCCAGTGAGTTTACTATGATATCATTGCTTGGTCCTGGGGTAATACTTTTCATTTTTATTCTCTGGCTAATGATGCCACCTGCTGACTACATAAAAACTGTGGGCTCACGTATACCAGTGGAGACCAGAGAACAAATTCACGCACATGACTTGCTGGTTTGACAACCCGAAAGGGGTGTTAATGCTTTAGCCTAGAGCTACTGCTCTAAAAAGTCAAAAACAGCTTTTTGGTATGTATAGGAACATAACATTTCTCAGTGCACAAGCCATTTACTTGCACTTTAAGTGAAACTGTGCATTACGGGAGGTTAAGAAGCGGCTAGCTCTGATGAACGGTCCGATTAAGCTCATGGTAATGGAACTAATAGAAGTCTGTTTCCAGAGAAACACAGTCACGGTAATCCTTGGGAAAGTGGAGGAGAGGAAAGGCTTAGCTCCATCACTGAGCTCCTCAGCTTCACTCTCAAGAGATTAGGGGGAAAGCACCTGTATTTTAACACTATCAAACAGTTATATCTTAATCTGCTGGCAGCACACTGTGATTTATCCCATTATGCCTCATAAGCTGTTTTGCATATAATTATTTAATAAAGAAGTATGAAATACAAGATGATCTGTTTAATGGTTCACAATTAAGTAAATCCAAACAATATCTCAATTATTTTATTTATTCTTTTTTTTTTTTTTCACGCAATGAAAGACAATGTTGTTTGCATACAGATTTGGGAATGCATACAGGTTTGGAACAGTGTAAGAGTGAGTAACTGATGAATATGGAAGATTTTTTCCATCCTGACATAAAATAGTAGTAGACTGTATAGTTTGTTATTCTGATTTTGACTTTGTGTAGGAAAAAAAGAAATAATTGTGAATTGACATTTCACAGTTCTGACTTTTCTTCAGAATTGCGAGATATAAGCTTAGAATATGTGGGGTAAAATTATGCAATTACTTTTTTTACTAGTTTTATGCTATTGAAATGGGCTTCAATAGATGATAGAATTGTCATTTTTGGGTGAACTATGCCTTTGCTACATGCCTAAAAAACTAGCCTGAGTGTAGGATGTAAAAGACCTCTTTGTTTTACAGTGATCAGGTCATTAAAATTTGTTCGGGAAGACATAAAAAAGAGTAATGACAAAAACTGTTTAGAGCTATGCTTTGCACAAGTTTACCCAAGGTCCCAGGTTTATGGGTGTAAGTGTTAATGTTGGCTCTTGCTATGTTCGTACCACTTAATCTTCTGATGAAGTGCGTGACAGGATGAGTGACTCCAGAGTGACTCCAGAGTCCCTTTATTAAAGAAAATAATAATAGCATTCTGCCACTCTTCCTTTGGAAAATGTGACATGTCGTTTCATTCTAATCCATATTTTAAGTGATGTTCTATGGAATTGACATTCATTTAGTTGGGTCAAGTACATCCAGCTCTCTCACCCAGCCATTCATTCTCCTGGCCAGAAGTGACTTTGTTATTCCAGCAGGTTAGGTGGAGTTGGTTGTGCTCATTGTGTCCCTCTCCTGTCGCAATGCAGCCTGTCGTCAATCATGTGGCATGATTCTCTTTGGTGAATCTCTGAGAACTGTGTGTGCGTGAGAGAGAACATCATTAGACAAAGAGTTTATACTGAGGGAGGGATGGATGGCATATTTGAGGAGATCAGTTAGAGATGGTTGGAGCACCATCACCTGAGACGGATTAAATCTTTTGGTGTTCTGAAGGAACAAATATCTGATGAGACCTCCTTCTCTCTTTCTGTCTTACCCACTTTCACCATTCACCTATGCTGTATACTCCTAAAAATAAGTGTTTAAGTTAATTTGTTTGTTAATAGAATTCATTTAAACAGGTTCAAAGATTTGCGTCTTGTGTCCAAATGCGTTCTTCGTCACCAGGGTGCTTCCTCATGTTCCAAGCAGAGAACTGATGAGCATTGAATGCGTGCAGCTGAGAAAGGTTTTGTAACACTTTCCTCGCCTTCATTCATCATGTCGCAACAGAGAAATACCCATTGTGCGTTCATAGATTTTTTTTTTTTTATATATATATTATTGTAACATACACATGGGGATCCTCACCACTGGCCTCAATCGTTGTCATCAGAAGATCCCATATGTTGGCAAAGCTAAATGCCAAACAGATGGTTTCCTCTCCGGCTCCAATTTACCACACTGTAAAAGTTCATTTTCGGAAATGTGAAATAAAATAGACTTATTATATGAATCTTATTATAATATGCTCCATGCTTCCCGATGGTGAATGAAAACCGTGGTGCCACAGACAAAAGATCCAGTGTGCCTTTTAAATTCCAGGGAGATATTTTTTTTATATGTTCACTTCTGTTATTTCCTCAACAGCCAGCCCCCTGAAGTAATTTTACTTTAATGCATTTCTTATAAGGCTACTAAATATGGTAAGCCTGTTCGGTTTGATTCTCTTGAGGTTATTGAGCAGTAAAACTGTTGAATACTGGACTTGTTTCCAAGATGTGAACATAACACAAGTTGTTTTAACATTAAACAAATAGTTTAATACAAATTCATAGAGGCTGTTCACACTGAATGCATTATTTAATTTAATCTGAGATATTTTTAGTTGTTATTTAGCCTTTCCATTGTCAAAATTTGTCACCATTTTAAGATAGCATGTCCAGTTAAAAGTAGTTCCCTGCATTTTGTTCTGTCTCTCCCCGTCTTTTTGTTTTTGAATGCAAGAACGCATAATGTACAGTACATTCATTCGCACATCTGTACCATGCGTGTTATTCAAAAGCATTGCTTTTTACATCAAGTGCTGGTTTTACTTGGTATCATCTGGACATTTGATGAAGTGAGACAAACATTGTGCATGTCACGGACATAGTTTTGCCTGTTCTGTGACAGATATTTGCTCGCTTCCAAACCCTTGTGAGCTTCCTCCATAGCCAGCATTTGAAGACATGTCTTTTCTGAAAAATTTGCATCTTGATTATGCTTCCCTCTGAGATGCCTAGTTATTTGCCTATTTTACAAGACGGCATTGCTGTCCTACACGTAGAAGCCAGTTGTAGAATGGATTGCAACAAGAAAATTGATAAATATGAATATAATTGATAACCTGTATGCACATTAATCCACTGTGTCGCATTGAAATTAAGTCGAATATAGAGGTTTTTACCAAATGATTGCCTTCTGTAGAACGTTTCAAATCACTGATCATTTGGAGGTTATGTTTCAGTTAGAATACTGCTCTAGAACTACCTGGTCTCATGGCATAAATGTACCTTGGTGCACTTTTAAGCGAGACATGAAATACGTACCAACAAGTACATATCACTGCAGTTTCCATAAGAAATGAACACTAGAGGCAGTAAAACTGCAACATCTTTTATTCCTTTTCACACAAATTTACAATTTTGAGGAATAAAGCGTGATTTTTGCGCAATTACTTGAAGAATGTCATATGACTTCAAAGCAATATTAATATGCTGGGATATTTGAAAACTGATGGTTTTGAACATTAGCATCACACATATCCAGCTTCATATCTATGGGTTTTCATGGATGGTAGGTTTGTTCGGTAGCTCACGGAATACAGAGATGCACTTAAGAGTTGAGGAGCTCCGGTTTGAGACCCGTATAACTACGGTTGAAACACCAGAAGTCGAAATGGCATCGTTGCACCAATGAATGCATTTTTATATCAGTTTTGCATTTGTTAACACTATCGGGTAGGTGTAGGGTTGGTTTTGGTCTAGGGTATATTTCCAACATGATAGAGCATTAACTTTTAGCAACAGTCCACAGATATTTCAATTCTGAACCGCCGCAATACAAACCTACATCAATGTAATAAAATGCGCTAGGGTTTAAGTGTTGAACATTTGTTTTAGTGCCACTCAGTGGACATTTCTCTTTGAAACTGTGGTAAATTGTGCAGTAAGGTACGTAAAAAAAGTGCACAGAGGTACATATTTTTGTGAGACCAGGTTTTTCTAGAAAAAAATAATGAAATTAAAAATAAAGGTGCTTCACGGTGCCATGGAAGAACCTTTTTTGTTTAAAAGGTTCCATAAAGAACCTTTAACATCTGAAGAACATTTCTATTTCATGAAAGGTTCTTCAGACCATAAAGAAGAAAAGAAAAAGATGGTTCTTTATAGAATGGTTCTTTGTGGAAACAAAAAAGGTTCTTCTATGGCATCGCTCTGATGCTCTGAGTGTAGGCAGTGAGGAAGTTCACCACATTTTTGAAACAGAGTGTAAACGTAGAGAAACCATGCTGGTCTTTTGCGCTATGCACTTCCATATGAATTACCCACCCCTCCCATCATGATCCAGCTATATGAGAAAGGACGGGAGAGCACAGACAGTGTAATGGAGTGTCAGTTGAGTGTGCTGGACATTTTGAAGAATTTAATTGGTGGTTCAAAGTGCTTTGGAAGGGTTGGAGAAATCGAACTGCCTTGAGTAGGCTCTCTGTGTTCCCAGGCCTTGCCAGATTCTATTCTATTCTGTACCGCATTTATGTTTGTCCAGGCCTCCTATTGTACCTACTCCGAATCGATTGCAGAGGCCTTGTTGTAACGTGAGCTCTAGAGGCTTCCTCAGACAGAAACACACATACATACACAGGCGTGTGAGGTCTGTCTCCGGCTCTGATGGATATTTACTTCCACGCCTACTCAAATCGCTGGAACAACAACAAGGGGGAGCAATCGGCTGCCGTTTCCCCCTCCCCTTCCCACTAACACCCGACAGATGGACAGGCCTCCTCTGTTCCCCTGCGCTTGATAGGACCTCTAATTACGCATCCACACCACATCAAACCAGCCATCCACACGCCTTGCTTTCAGTATGGTGCGGAAGTGAGCCGGTCAGGGGCAATAAAGCTACACCACTCGCTTGTAATTTGTCCGTGGATTGAGCTTGGGTCTCGTCCCCTTTGCCCTGTCATTGTGCCCGTCTTCATTGTGGGTCTGGGTCGAGGACGTCTGGACTTTCTAAGAACTTGGAAGAGAGGTAGACACCCTGCCTGCTGCCTGCCTGCCTGCCTGTGCAACCCAGAAGCCCTGGTGTGGTTTTAATCAAGGCCAGGCATGGTAGTCATTATAGTGCCCTGGCGCTAAGCTTATTGTCTTTCTTTGTCTCTCTCCCGCCCTCCCTCTCTTTCTGTGAGGATTCATCATGCATCTCAGATGTGAAGAGGTCTTCAAGGGTCACTAGCCGTTGATGAGAAAGTGAGTGTCAGCGGTTTGTGAGCAGTAGCCAACATGTATCTGCAATCAGCGCATTTGTTTGGAGTCGTGAGTCATATGCGACCTCGCTTAATACAACAGAACTAAACAATAAGGTCTTCACAACATTCTGTTCTCTATTAAACAATAAGCTGTGTGCTTTTTGCAATGAGAAATGGGAAATGAATGGGCGATTCTGTGTCAATCTTATGAATTTGTTATGGCTAGGAGTATAAAATGCTCAATTAACTTCATTAATATCATGCGTCACTAACATGGTTTATAAGTTCACTCTCACAGACTGAGGTATTTGTTCTCTCAAGAGAAAAAAGAACCTTTTACTGATATAAGGTACACAGTGATTTATGTCAGGAAAATATTTGCTAAGCTTATTTTATTTTTTTTTATTTTATATATATATATATATATATATATAAATTAAGTTTAATCCTGAAAAAGTATCACAGTTCTACAAAAATATTAAGCAGCACAATCTTTTCAACATTGATAATAATAAGAAATACACAAAAGACTTTATTCAAAAACATAAAAAATCCCTACCAACCACAATTGGAGGGGCCTTACATAATTCTCTCTTTTTAATTGTATATATTGATGTTAAATACTTGCAGTTACATTCAATATTGAGTTCAATTTGAGTTAAAATCATTGCATATACAGTTGCATTGTCATTATATGTATATATATATAGAGAGAGAGAGAGAGAGAGAGAAAAAAATTAATTGAATCAGAGTTGAATCAAGTTCTCCAATGAGCTGTGTGACAACAGGAAGTTTCAGTCTATTATTGCAGCAGTTATTGTTGTCTGTTTTTTGTGTTGTCTTTGCTGATGCCGGTTCGTGTGCATGCATGTTATGTAGTCTGGCATTGTGCCACCTAAATAGGAAACAACTGAGGGAGAAAAGCCCTGTTTTGTGCTTTGTAATCTGTTGCGCATAATTTGGGGAAATTCACAAGCTTGAGTTATGATTTTAATGTGCATGTGGCCTTGAAACGCATTCCTCAGACTCTTCAGTTTCAGAACACAGAGGACTTCAATTGTGGTGAGTTTATGCATTGTGCGACTTCAGTATATCTCTATTTTTGTTCCTTTATTTTCCATTTGTCTTTAACTACCGACTGAGTAGTAGATATTTAGAGGGGGTCAGGCCAGAGGCGGGGGAGAATGGTAAAGAAAAGTTTAGGGAGGAGGGGAAAGAGAAAATATCCTTGTACATTTCACAAATTCCTCCTTTTTTCATCCTCTCAGTTATCCACTTGTATTACATCTTGGCTGACTTCAACTGAGTATTATTTTATCTGAACCAGAGCCAGACCTCAGAAGCACACCGTCTTCTCTTGTGTAAACAGCTGTCACGGAGAGGATAGTACGTTGGAGGTATCCGCAGGCAGGGGTCACATGTAGTTTTCATGTTCATGTGCTAAAAATGGCTTTGGTGGCAACATTCCAGTAATAGACACTACTAGTTTGTCATTGTAATTAACATGCACTGCCTTTGCGTTTTTTTTTTGCACATTTTTTCGCAATGTTTTTTCAGATTTAGTCATTATGTCATATTCCTTCATTTTAGTCAGTTTTAGACTTCTAAAGCCTTGTGATTTTAATAATGCATTAGTAAATGTTGAAATTAGCATCAACTATAAATACTTAGAAGTATTGTTCATTCTTAGTTCATGTTAACTTAAGTAATTTTAACTAATTACAATTACTTTCTTTTGGAGACTGTTCAGGATTTATATCATGTATATTTAATTTGTATATTTGCATAATTTTCTGTGAAAATGTGTATTAGCGTTAAAAAGTTTGGGGTCGGGAGGTACATTTTTAAAGTTTAAAGTCTCTTTTCTGTTTACAAGGGCTGAAGTTACTAGATCAAAAATGCAGTAAAACAATAATACAAATAACAACTTTTTTCTATTTTAATATATTATAAAATGTAATGTATTCCTGTGATACCAAAGCTGAATTTTCAGCAGCCATTACTCCAGTCTTCAGATCACACGAATATTCAGAAAACATTTTAATATGCTTATTATAACCATTATGCTTATTATTATAACCAATATTTCTGTGGAAACTATGATCCTTTTTTCTATGATGATGAATAGAAAGTTCAAATGAACAAAATGCATGTAACATTATAAAAGTATTTTATAAGTGAAAGTGACAGATTTTTGATCAATTTAGTGTCTTCTTTCTGATTTCTTCTTCTTCAAAAAAAAATCAGTGTATGTTGTAATATGTTAGTGTTGTGTATATAGTTAATTTATCTTTACAGTGATGACAATGCTGCATTATCATTTTGTAAATAAACATTTTTAGCATAAAACTTCTTGGTCGAGATCAACACCGCTTTCATGTCTCAAAAGCAAAAAAAGAAAGTTGCATGATGTGGCCAACGTGTTTATGGGAGTACGGGGCCGTACAGGGTCGTATCTGAGATGTATCTGGCTGCCAGACAGGTCTGTTTTGGTAAGAGCAAGAAGAGGTTGAAGTTGAGTGATTATCACAGAGCTCTTTAGTGTAAGCTCTGCCCTGGGGAGCAGATGAGACGAGCGGCCATTACATAAAACCCTGCCCTGGTGTTCATTTGTATCTGGAAGTGTTCTGGCATGTCCTCGCTTGCCAGGTTTTCACAGGGATTTGACAAATTTGTAACAATACACGCAGATTTTATACATTGTGCCACCCATGTGTGCAGGAAACCGCAACTGTAGAGCCTGTTTTTGTTATTTTCAGGCTTATGCTGATCGGATGCATGCCGTTTTTGAACTCGGTGGCATGGGTGTTGCGTGGTATCCTGTTGAATTTTTGCTTAATTAGCTCAATAGAAGTTTTTGGAGGGTCTGCTGCAGCTATTTATGGAGTAGAAGATTCAGTCTTGGGCATCAGGCTTTGAAGTCCCCTCTCAGTGGTTGGGACCATATGAGGTTCCTCGGCATGTTTCTGACTGCCACCCCCGTTGTGCTCTCCACTTTTGACCTTATGGATCACTTCTGATCTGGCCTGGTAGGGAAGGGTTTTGCCAGGAAGGTGGAGAAGAGGTCTTGTTAAAGGGTTAATGAGGTAATACCTTTCATGTTCCCGGCATAGCACAGAGTCAGGCGTGAAGGCAAACAATACAGTTTTAGAGGGAGGTCTGGGTAGTGTGTCTGTATGTGTGGGTCAGTTTTATGTGCATTCATAGTTTTAAGGAGGTGAGGTGTTAACAGTTACTAATGCTCAAACAGATATTCAAACAACCCTTTAACTGTCAGTATTAAACTTATCAGATAATTTATCTGTTAAGCTAAGAATGTGAATGATTCCTCAAACTGTGTAGCTTGCGAAGAGGTGGGCTATTACTTTTCCAAGCAATTCAACAATATTTTTGCTGACATGATAAAATGAAAGGAAAACTAAAATACCCAGAACTGACTCATATCTACCAGAATATCATTTAGGCCGGTTGGTAGCACAGCAAAACCACCGATACCACCCATGTGCATTAGTTCTTAATCTTTTTTACTCAGAAGCCAACAATATTTTAAAGGAGTTTTAGAAGAACATATATTCTTTGGCTGGTTCTTTAAATAATATACAACAGTTACTGACAGAGTAAATTAAATTGCCCGTTACGGATTTTTGAAAATTACATGTAGTGTGTAACACAGCTCCGTATAAAACAGCTCAATAAAAACATCCTGTAAAGTTTTAAAATAGAAAGTGCATCATGTATAAATGTGTTGTCTCTAAAAAGAAAGAGTCGACTCCGAATCATTAAAACGAGTCATTTTTAAGACAAATCCCAAGCTGTTTCATGCTGACGTCAACATGAAACATTAGCATATTGCCCACTCACTTGTTAGTCTTTTTGCATTGGTTTGAATAAAAATGCATATTCATTCTTTGTCACTAGGTGCCGCTTTTGGAGTGGTAAAGATAGCTGTTTCCTAGGTAACAATGTACATCACTCACTGCAGATTATTGTCACGCAACGGAGGGGTTTGAAAAAAATTAAATGTTAAAACAACAAATTTAGGGGTCGTTGACCAAATAAGGTAAAAATATATGTTTTAAGACAATGAAAGAGTTTTTTGAGCTTGCATGCATGTCAACCTGTTGTTGGGGACTCCCAAAACCAAAATATGAACCGTTCTTTACTCATAATAAGGGCACATTAAGAAATATCTTGAGTTGTTGTTGTTTTAGCTTTTCAGTATTTGTTCTGTTACTGTATATCATTTTAAGTCATCTTGAGGCCCCCTTGAAAAATTTTTAAGGGCCCCTAGTGGCCTCTGGGCCCTTAAGTTTAGTTTTTTTTAATATAGTTCTACTTCCTGTGTCAGTGGGGGTAAAATGCATCATGGGCAATGCCTTTAATCTTACCCTCATATTTTTCCAAACCTAAATGACTTTCCTGATTTTTTTTTTTGGTCAAATGCCAAAGGACATGTTTTTTACATGTCTGTGGCTTTATGTTTTTCTCTTTTTTTTAAAGTCTACCTAATGTTGTATGGACCCCAATGTTCTTCAACACAGATTTTTGAATGGCATGATAGTCAGTAAATGGGTGAAACATCACTCTCGAATAACTTTGTATTGAGTTGTAGGATTGCAGTGGTATTATTATGAAGTGGCATGAGATTGGATCACTGGCAGGTGGAAAAGGAGGTTCTTGTTAGGTCCACTAATGCTCAATGGTGTGAAAAAATCCCAGGCACGCTGTTTCTCTGATCTTTGGCCATGACATTGCTCTTACTCCATGCAGGGAACTCGCTGCTAGCTCCTTAGCATGTGTGTAGAACAGCATGTGTGACTGAATTGCGGGATTCAGAACCCATTGTGCCACAGGTGTGAAAATTAGGTGTGAGGTTTATGTGTGATAAATTACCAACAGGTGTGCTACTTTTAGCAATTCCACTTCCCACCCTCTCCACCACCACCCTCCTGTCTTTTCTTCAGTGCCACTTTCTTTACACTCCTATCATTTTAAGATCTTTTAAAGCATAAATGAAACAGTTTAATATAAATTATTTATTTTAATAAATTTAAATATAATCATTAACTAATTAATGATGCCAATGATAAAATTAAGTTCACATTTAAGATACATTCTCTTCTTTTTTTGTATCTTTCCTTTATCTTTCTTTTCCTTTATCTTTCTTTATCTCTTCTTTTCTTTCCACACCTCACCTCTTCTCTAGAAACCTGAGAACATAACAGAACATCTCACTCTGAGAAGAATTCATGGAGTGGAAAAAGTTGCTGACTTCCAAATTCCATTCCAAAAAAATAGTGAGCTGTGCAGAAACATAAAGCATATCTTCTCACACACAGCCTGTCATGACAGATTGCCTTTTGCACTCTATACAGAACCTGCACATCTTTGGGTTACACGTAAAGCAGTCTTTTTTTCGTGTTTAGGAGATGCATAACAGGCAAAGTGCTGTTTCACCTCTCATTCAAATCAGCCATTGTTCCTTTTGAAAGCTGAAGGCAGTTTTACAAGTTTCTAGGTAGAATTGCAGCATAGAACTATTCATTATATTTTTACATTGTATTTATTATTAATGGTAATTTTCCCATTAATGTTATAATTCAGAGTGAAACCGGATATCCAAAATATGCCTTAGTTTAATGACATTTTTATGTAATATTTATATTATTAATTAATTTATTCATTTAATTTTAAAATCTGTTTCTTTAAATTTTTTTATCTCATGTACCTAGCAGGGATAGAACCAACAACCTTTTGGTTATGAACACCAAACTTGAAAGACTTCAATAAAGTAAATACATTTTTAAATGTTTTATCAATGAGGAAACACTAAAATACCTTAAATAACCATATTTATTACTACTTGAATGAGTAAAACAAGTCAACAATAATCAGTCCATGTGTGTGAGTGCTCTACAATCTCTCTGTGGACTAAAAAGCCATGCCAGGGTATTAGCATACACGTCAGCAGGTTTGCCCTCAGGTCCTCTGAATCCCTTTTTGTCCTGCGCCAACTGCAAACAAACACTAACACCAGTACCAGCTGCCCGAGCTTACAAGGTATGTTTGGATATTAATTCCACCGATTCAATCGCAGTGATCCAATCAACAAACCTATCGGTGCTTGCCATGTCTCCCGGGCCTGTATCACAGGAACACTCTCACTAAGCCAATAAGCCAGTGCAGTGAAACAAATGTGTTTGCTCAGACACATGGTGCAGAATCATTATAAGTAATGGGATTGCCCTAAATTGTAAACATATGCATACAGTACAATCTGTTAAAGTAAACTGGAGTTGGGGGGGAACATGGATGCCTGAATCCTGACTATTTCCAGCTGCAAAGTAGTCGGAGGTGAAGTCCAGCATATTTTCTGCTAAATTGGAGGAGAAATGTGCCTGTAGAGCAAATGTACTCTTGCCATATACCACCATTCTGGCTCTGGTGTAGTAATCTTCAGCAAAGTGTGATTTCCATACCCATGACCATGACAAATAAAGTCAGATGCAACAAATGCGGGTGGATTGATGCAGTTTTCCATGTACTGTCTTCAACCATGTGGAACAATGTGGGGACTGGCACACTTTTAGTGGATGATCTGAAAGTTTTATTGCATACTCCCAGTTTCTTTTCCATTATAAGAGGCAAGCATTTCTGATTCTAAATGGATGGTTCACCCAAAAATACTTACCCTTATGTTGTTCCAAAGCCATATGGCTTTCTTCCTTCCACAAGTGGAGATTACAATTGAATAGTGAATTGTGAGGCTGTCATTCAGCCTAACATCTCATTTTGTGTTCCAGTGAAGAAGGTTCATACAGGTTTGGAATGACACAATGAGTAAATAATGACAGAATTTTAAAATGAACCAGGCGATGAAGACTGACTTCATTCCCAGTAATGTGAAGCTTATTGCTCCATAACAGCTTTGAACTTTGAATGGTCTTAGTGTTGGATCATATTTTATTACTTTGTGCTCTGATAGATCAGTGTGGTGGATTTTGATTGGTGGTTTGAAGCACTGTTGTTATTGTTAACTAAAGATTTGTAAAAAAAAAAACAAACAAAATAAATAAAAATAAAATAAAATTAAATTAAATTCTAATATAAATATTAGAAGAAACGTAAACTAAAAACAATTGTAGAAATGTAGTCTTAGCCACTACCTCAAAGTTGAGTTGAGTTGAAGTACTAAAATGACTGCAACTGAAATAAAAATAAATGAAAGGTAAATAGAAATATTAAAAAGCAAATAAAAATGGCAAAAGCATATAAATTATTAATAGTAAAATTATAATGAAAATGAATA
>JAUMHE010000068.1:16127903-16182895 GCA_032359235.1 Enteromius mattozi | reverse complement strand
ATATATATGTATAAAAGCTAATTTGAAATATCAATTAATATTATAATAATATATAATACTAAATACTGTTATAAAAAATAATTTTTAACATTAAAAAATAAATAAATAAAATAAAACAATCTCATGTGAATCACCTTTAAAACTATATGTGAAATATTAAGAATGATCAGACTGTAAATGATACCACTTTCACATAACGTAATAGTAGTCGTGTTGTGCCATGTGCGAAGAGGTACAGAAAATGATCTTCTGTTTGTCTTTCAAAAAGTTCTGTCTAGTTGGACAAACATCAAATTAGCCTCAATGTTGTAGATACTATGATTCTTCATGGATTCCTCTTCCCCTTTCAGAGGAATTTAGTATTTTGACTTTTCACGGCTTTTGAATCTTGACATATCATATGACGCATGATATCATCAAGATTGTAGGGACGGGAATGATGTCATGGGATGATGTCATAGGCACTTGTTAGTGTGAGAAAGAGAGATCACTAGAAGTTGTTGGCAGTGTTTGTTTGAGGTGGGGGTTTGCCATTTCTTCCCAGCTCTGCCGGCCCAAGGCGATGAACGTCACGGTTGTTTGAGAGTCTTTAAACATACCTTAGACAGTTTTTTCTGTTGGATCTCACTCACACTGTAATTACTGTTGATCAGGATTCAAAACAAAGCCAGCCAAAGCTGAGTGAAGGCAACACACTCCAACAATGCCGTCATATGTTGTGTTATGAGCTTGTGATTCGCATGAATGAAGGACCAAGAATTTTGCGTTTACCTGAATGAACCACAGTCTCCCCACAGAAACTGGGCATTGTGAAACTAGCAGAGATTATTGTTGGACAGATATTTCACTCCTTTCAAGTTACATTTCATTGCACAATTATCTTCAGATGAATTTTTGTCAGCAGATGGATGCTTTACCTGTCATTTGTTGTTCCTGAGAGATGATGTCAACAGGGATGTGCAGATTATAGATGAGAGAGAAAAGTAAGTGCTAAGAAAAGTGTGGCGAATGAGAAATTGCGAGAATAAGGGAAAGAAATGAAAACACAGCTAAGAACTAAATAAAATCTTCAAAAGAGGAACATGTCTTTTTTCTCCCCCAACAAATCAAAAAATTCACCTCAGTCCATTTGTACTGCTGCTTTTGAGTTCCCTCACATAACCTCATGCTTGGCTGACAGAAGTGGTGGAGACAGTGTGACCAAATTGTTTGTTGGCTCTTTTACACAAAACAATGTCATAGACCGTTTGCTGAAATTGTGTTGTCTTCTGATCAGACTGCAGTCAACTGGAATTGTGGTGTCTTTAGTACAGATGTTCAAAGAGGACAAGGCCTTTGTAAAAACAGTTGTTTAGGTTGTAGATGGATCGTTTAATGCATGATGAAAGAAGGCACTTTGGGCATATTTTGGTTTCGTGAAACATTTGTCCCACGCTCTCAGTGTAAACTCTTTCACTTTGTTATGGGAAAGGGCAGTTCAAAGAGTGCCCAGGTTGTCAGGTCAAAATGCATTTGCAACTTATTTTATTACTGAATATGGGTGTAAAGCTACATAATTGCATTGATTATGAAATATAATAATCCATTATAATATATAATGTGTTACACAGGCCATCTCATATTACTGCACTTGCAACAGAGGCTAACAAATGCTCCATTTAAATGAGGAAAGTTCTTGCTGCAGAGTTTGTATTTCAGCAGTGTTCACTTATAGGAGTAAGTAAGTTAGTTAACGGTTGTCATTTTCTTCCCGGGTTGTGAATTTGATTCTTATTTTAAATATTATGTATGTTTTAATTTTCCTTGACCTATAATGATCATTTGTTAATTTACTCATTTTGAGGATCAATTGTGTATAGCCTATAGTTCAGTAAACTGTCTGCCATTGATGTGGACATCTAATACACATATCAACAGTTTACTTAAAAGAGTAGTTCACCTAAACATTTGTCATTTACCCTCATTGTTTGAAACTTGTATGACTTTTGTTCCTCTGTGGATTACAAATAGAGATATTTTGAAAAATGTTTTGCATTTATGTAATTTTTTGTATGCGTACATTAAAAGTCAGTGATTTGTGTGATGCTAAAATGAGAAATGTGTTCCTCTTTCCATAATACATGCTTGCTAGTTTAAGTTACACTTCAGCAGGTTAACAAGACAGACTTATGGTAAAGTTTAAAGCTCATGTTGGTATGGTTCTTGGAACAAAAAGCACTCTTAGCAGCCAAATTAGGCTTATCCACTGTAATTTACATAGAACTCAAATTCTGCCAGACCGACACACTTAGATAATTAGCATTCTAGAGTGACTTAAAAACATACCCGGAGATGTTGTTTACATGTATGAAAGCCACTCGGATTGCTTGGTTTTTCTTGGATGTTTTTTTCAATTTAAACAATGAGGGCAAATTGCTGCACAAATAAGACACAATAAGAATTTTGACATAACTTTAATTTCTTTAATTCAATAGAGTTGAATGCAGAATATGAATAGGGTCCCACTGAGGCACTATTTCTTGTTTGTTTCCCCTCTTGGGTCCCAGTGTCTCTTGAAAACCCGATTTGATGGTGATATTGGAAAGCCATCATATTTTCTGACTTAGAGCTTGAATTTGATCCCCTCTATGAATTGATGAAAATACGATACGGAATGGAAGACTCCAGTCATAGCTTCAGGTATAAATCAGCTGGCGGTGAAAAGATTTCCGTAAAATGTGGAAGCACTGGGCCCTCAAGGGTGGCTCTTGGACACCCTTGCCCTAGACGCACCAGATCCCAGCCTCCTTTTTGACATGCCTGTGGTCGGAGCTGGGAAAGCCGTCCTCAGACATGCTGCTGATCCAAAAATCTCGAATGAGGCAAAAAAACGTCTTACGTCTTTAACTTTTTCCATTGATAATTGCTAGACCAGTGAGAGCACAATCCCATCAATACAGGTCTAAATGTCATGCAGTATAGTTGATAAGAACCAAACGCAAGGCAACGAGGGAAACGGCACGACCGTGCCAAGCAATCGATGTGCTGATTCGATCATTCAAGGTCGATCATGTTGTTCAAGCTCATGTTGACAGCAGCAGTTAAAGAAATCATTTAACTGCTGCAAGGCTTTGCTGAAACAGCTCTGACAGCGGGATGAAAGAAATAACACCCCTATGATTAACGAACAGGGGAAACGGTATGTGATATTGCCATACCACCCTCAATTAGGGAAATTCAATAAGGGAAACACTCTGATAGTTCTCGGCTTTTTGAAGTTCCAACCTCATGCCAGTCCTAGTTTCCGCTTGTTCCCTGCACTACGATCGCAATCAGGTCTGAAGTGTGTGGGCTGAGTTGGGGAGATTTTTACCAATTTACGGTGAATGTCAGGTTTCTATAAACATGTTCAAACTGTATACCATATGTCTTTATGTGTGGTTTGGGAAAAAATGTGTGCAGATCATTTCCTCATCACAAAAACAGGTCACATGGCATGCAACAAGCTACACAATAAAGTTGTCTATTTTTTTGTTACCATGAAAACAGCATGATATTCTACATACAAAAAAAAAAAAGTATTTCCTGATGTACAAGGTCTGACTGATGTAGGCATCCTAATCTTAAGCTTTTTGTTGCAGACCAGATGATTGGCTACATGGCATTGTTATAGTGTAAATTTGACTGTGTATAGCACAATACTGCCTGTGTGGAGTAAAGATAACATACATGTTGTCTGATGATTATGAATGTATTTTGAATAATTTGACATGATTTTTTTCAAGAACTACCTCCACTACAACAGATAAAAATGTAATTGCATGTTGTATGTTGTACTGATTTAAAGGTGGATACTGGGAATTTCCAGGGAGCAAATTTTTAAAGACAATGAGACTAGAAATGGTTCAATTAAGAAGCAGACTGAGACACAGAGATGAAGTTGAGAAGGTTAAGAATCGTGTTAATTAGCTAACCTTTATTCCTCTTGCATGGTTTGTCCATCTCTCTCGAAGCTTTCTCTTGTATAATTTTGAAGAAGACATCTATAAATGGCACTTAATATTTGAAAAAAACACATTTTTTATAAGCCATGCTGAAATTGCATTCTCAATTATTTATTCAGACTGAAGAAAAAATGATGGGAAAAAGGGAATAGGGAAAGGTCAGCGAAGTGCATGATATTTTATAAAGCATTGTGGTGGGTCGTCCAGTTCGGACTGTTACTCTATCTTGGTTTGTGATATTTAAAACTTGGCTTTAATCAATAGCAATGTCTCTGGTTTGCAGCTATTGTGTGCGCCCAATGACATTTTCCTGTAAAGAGGACGCTAAGGAACTTACATTAAGAGACCTTTATTGTGATACAGTATGGTCGTTACTGGCTCTTTTGTCTTCTACCAGCAACATGATCCTGCTCAGAGTCATTGCGGTTTTGGGCTTTCAGCGGCTGTCTGAACTCTACATACAGGAGTTGAGCATTGAATCAAATCACGGTGCCGCTCACATTAAAAATGGTTTCCTCTGCAAAAACGTCAGGCCTCGCTAGTGTCACAGTAATGACAGTTTCTTTAGTCAGTGAAAGTTTTATGTGTCAATGAAAATGTCTGTGACAGTTCTATAGCGGCACACGTTTAACCGTTCAGCAGAGTACTTTGCAGTTAGCTTGCTCTGTGGTGTAGTGGTTTACAACTTAACGTTGCTGGTTCGGTTGCAAGACACAAGTCATGAGCTATCACCATGTTCCCTTGAGTGAGGCACTTAACCTCAGTAAGTGTAAGCGTACAGTAAGTTGTTTTGGTAAAAATGTGTGCTTTTGCACTGCTACCTACTGTACTTTCTGCGTATCCTTACTAGGCTAAGATTAGAGTTGCCAGGTGTCCTGGATTTAAGCAAAGAAACTTGCATTTAATATTAAATCCATACGGGATGCAGTCTTCATATATTTCAGCATCTTCCACCAAACTCTAAACAAAAAGCTTAACAATATTTTTTTCCATTTGTATTGGTTTACTATTCAATGCACATTTGCATGCAAGTGTCAGTGTTTACCTATTGCATATTAGAATGGAAAACAGATGCATACAGACAGTTATTAAAATGCTAATATTTTACAGAAAATGTGATGAACTCAGTAAACTTGCATTTTAAATGCATTGTAGCACTTAAAGGTTACTCCACCACAAAATAAAAAAAATTGTCATTAATCACTTACCCCCTTGTTGTTACAAACCCATATAATCTATATTCATCCTCGAGACACAATTTAGATATTTTTCCTGAAAACCAGGAGGCTTGTGACCGTCCCATTTACTGCCAAGCAATTGCCACTGTCAAGGTACAGAAAAGTATAAAATACGTCATCTGAATGCTCCATCTGCAATCAGTGGTTCAACCGGCCGTTCACACCAAACACGATAACTATAAAGATAACGATAACTATATTTGCGTCCACACCAGTGAATGATGTTGTCTGTTTATTCTAATAAGCTCAAGCCGTCTGCTGCTTTAAATTCTCAAGTGCGTGATAGCAGGATGGATTCTGATTGGTTGTCAATTTTTGTATCGTTCATCAGCTGGAAAACGTTGTCTGAAAATGATTCCAACAATATCGTTTCTCTGTGCCTTTATCGTTATAGTTGTGGTGTGGATACTGCTTTTCTTTAACACTGAGAACGATTTTTAGAACTATATCTTTATCGTTATCGTGCTTGGTGTGAATGGGCCTTAATGCTATGAAGCTACGAGAATACTTTTTGTATGGAAAGAAAACAAAAACAACGAGCTAATCTTATGATTCAGCACCATAGTCTTTTAAAGCCAAAAAGCCACCTTGACAGTGGCAACTGTTTGGTAGTCAATGGGACAGTCACAAGCCTCCCAGTTTTCATCAAAAATATCTTAAATTGTGTTCCGAGGAGCTTTTACAGGTTTGGAACGACATGGCAGTAAGTAATTAATGACAACTTTTTATTTTTGCGGTGGAGTAACCCTTTAATTGCTTTACACATAAATAGCTGAATGCAATATTTTATTTTTTTTACTTTGTGATCAGTTATCACTAATGATTTACTGAAATAGCAAGTGACATATGGTAAAGTGTTGGCAAGTAAAGATGTTACTTGGTGTTATTAGCTGGTAAATGTATCTGTTTTGTGTCTTGCTTCATTGCAGCTAGCTATGGAGCTTATCCCATCTGTAAAGGCTGCTCGGTGTGTTCCAAGGACAACGGGTGTATGAACTGCCAACCCAAGCTCTTCCTGTTCCTGAGGAGGGAGAGGATGAGGCAGTATGGCGAGTGTCTCCATGCCTGTCCATCAGGCTACTATGGCATGCGCGGGACAGAGATCAACATGTGCTCCAGTAAGATCCTACACTTTCCCTCTCACATACACACACACACGGCCTGTTTTGTAGCGCTGGTGTGTAGATGCTAATGCACAGACATGCTGGTTTAACGTGGATTTGAGTGAGGGCTTAGCTCTGTAAAAATCTATTTATGTGGTCACGTACTGTGAATACATTAAGTGAATGAATACTGCCATGTATTTGATGTTCAAAACGCTTGTAGCTTGTAAATTTGTTTTGAGTGAACTGACAAATCTGTTAATTTGGAAAGCTATGACTTTGCATATTGACCTTTTCCCCCAGCATTTTCCATGTGCTATTAGTGGTTTAAAGGCTTTCTGACATGATCGTGTAGGTCCCTTAAAACAGTATTTTTCGCAACCCTACACTGCATTGTAAATGCAACAAGCCGTTTTACCTGATCCTGATCAGACACACAAAGAGAACATGATGTTAGCTGTTGGATGTCACCCGGGCTTAGAAACAATAGCAAAACAGAAAAAACAAAATCTTATATTTGTCTGCAAAGAGCAATATAATAGTCTTATTGGAATTGTGTATCGCTTTCCTTCCATGCCCTGTATTTTATAACCTTATTTTAACATTTGCGCCAGGCCTGAGACACTCTGGACCTTCGAGGTTAAGTGAAAAGCCTGAGGTGCTGGCTTTGCGTTTCATGTGAAAACAAAACTCTAACTCTTTGGATTGTTAAGCCAAACTCCTGACAGACAGAGTTAAAACCTCAGAGGAGTGTGTCAGGATCTACAATACTAATAAACCCAGATGCTGTACAGACACCCTTGTATAAAAATGAATCCGTTCTCACTCAACAAACTTGATACAGATTTATCTGCCAATTTTATCAAAAGAGGAGGAGGGGAAACATTTAAACGCCTCATTTACCATAAACTGGGTGTACCGGTTGAGGCTACTTAGCCTTACAGAGTTTTCCTATTCTCGACTGCTAATCGAATTCATCAACCTACATTTTGTAAGTTTTTCAGCTGTGGAGAAAGGAAAAAGACATGTTGTTTTCTGAGACTGTGTCCTCCAACCATTCGCTGTCTTGGGTGAAATTTGATTTTAAATGATACTGATATGTGGCCAGTTAATCTGGATTCCTTTCATGGAGAACTTCTCCCAGAACAAAACCTCACATTGTCACGTAGCATCAAATCTCAGCGCAAAGCCTACTTTGATGTGATCACTGTTTCAGTCATGACTTTGTAATCCAGCTTCGCATTTGACCCTCCTCCTTAAGTTATGCTTTTTCTGTCGTCTTCGCTAAGCTCTTCATGTCTGTCAGTCATAATGAGATGTTCTATCAGGGTTAGTGCAAGAACTATTCGTCGGGTCACTGGGAACAATTTCGAACACACGACAGCCATTCAAAGTCGCTTCGCCTTCTGTCTTGCCCAGGTTTTCAGCGCAACTACGCTTTTCCAAGAGCCTGGAATGGTGGATTTCATTGGAGTTGACCACGTTTTTTTAAAAAAAGGCTCTGAAATCACTTAAGCAGCAGCTGCTTATCATTAGACCCTAAGTGTGTGTGTGATCCTATCTCGTTAAAGAATGCTTTGCAGAATCGTCGGGCCTGAGTGAAAACAAAGGCAAAGAGGAGACAGGTTTGCACTACATCAGTTCAGACTCTTCCGCTGGAGCCGTGGGGTGGGGTCGCACGCTTTTGAAATCCTCTCACCAGATTGAACATTCTGACCTACCTCTGGCGAGCATCATGTGCGTGACCCAAGCACCACGAATGAGTAGAAAAAAGGCTGGACTTGTTTTCCTCTTCTTTTAGATTATTTTACTTACTTGGAGACTAAGAGACTAAGCTTACTTTTTTTGGCAAGAAAAGCTGCTTGTAAATTACATTATATATTTTATATATTTAAATATATAATTATAAGACTGTATAATTGGCCTAAAAGGAAAGTTCACCCAAAAATGAAAATTCTGTCATAATTTAATCACTTTTATGTCAGTGACTTTCTTTAGTTTCACATTATATTACGTGGCCTTAACTACTGTTGATGTACTTACATCAAAAAATAAGTACAATGTACTTATTGTGTTCATATCGTATTGCAAAACACTTTTATTGTTATTGAGGTGGGATATGGTTAGGGACAGGTTTGGTGATATGGGTAGGATTAAGGGTGGGTTAAAGTGTAAGGGATGGTTCACCAGTGTAATTTTATATGTAATTACAGAAATTAATTATAGATTTGGATGCAGGTATTTTTAAAATCTAAATATAATGTAAAAACATGTATGCACACCAAATGATTAATTTAAATGTAAGTACATAGTAGTTAAGGCCACTTAATATAAATTATACCTAATGATAGTCAGTTGTCGGGGTCTTTCATCACAGTATTTATTTATTTATTTATTGTTAACTGAAATTATTAAAACCATTTTGATAATTTAAATAAAGTTGAAATTAAATAAAATATAAATATTACATGAAAAACTTTAAAAACTAGAAATGTTACCCTAGCAACTAACTGAAATAATTAAAATGACTAAAATGTAAATAATAATAAATAGGGTTAGGGGTTGGGTTAAAACAAACAAAAAAAAAGTAATAAAAATGACAAGTAAAAAAGAAAGACACAACATTAATAAATGGAAAATACAAAAAAATAAAAGCAAATTTAAATTATTAATAAATACTATAACCATATATACATAATAATAAAATAATAAATCATAAAGGTTTAGAACAACATGAGAGTAAGGAAATGAAGGCAGATATTTCATTTTTTGGTTAATTATTCCTCTAAGAGCAGAATTATAGAATCTAACACATTAGGATATCTTGTATTTTAACAACATCATACCGGATTTATTAATACACCTAAATTTTCAGTAAATGCAATGCAATAAAGCAAACTAACAAACAAGCAAACCACAATTATCTAACTTATTAAAAATAAGCAAATGCTGGATTTAGCTTTTATTGCTTTTATTTGAAAAAAATTAACATTTAAAACAGCAGGGAGTTTGTTCGAGAATCTATCCAAATGAAGCGGCTTGCTTAAATAAATTGGTCTTCATGGCGTTTTTGGAGAGAAACTTACTTGGAGAGCATGTTTAATCATTACCTGATTGTTTGACTGTGTGCGCGATAAAATATGACATAAATTAGTAGCCTCTCTGCTGTTGGTTAGTTGCTCCCAAACACTGCTGCAGCCTACCACTGAAGCTAACCAGATAAAAAGAGAGTGTGGGAAGAAAGAAGGAGAAATAAATTGTAGAAAAGAGACTCTGAATGTAAAGATAAATGGTGCGATGGTACCATCAGTTTTTCCACAGGTTGTCAAGCTCTCTTCCTCATCCATCTTGAACCCTCCTTTTCTCCTTTTACATTTTAAGTCTTTCAGTGTCACCACAAGGAAACCCCCCACGCCCTCTTTCTCACGGACACTTAAGCAGATACATGAAAAGGTTCCAGACTGAGAATTAGGATAAAACTTGCAAGCACAGACTAGTTTCAACCATAACCTTTACAGCAGCCATCAAGGTACTTACCAGCTTACTGATACTTCTCCTCATGGAGGCAGGGCTGTGAGTTTTAATGCTGACTTTATGACTTTATGAAATATCTTGTGATTGATAGCCTATGTTAGTAAGCAGCCTTCCACTGAATAAAAGATATTGGCCCCAGGTGACCTCCTGTTTGTCCGCATGTGAAGTTCCCTGTTCTCTCTTTACTCATATGGAAACCCTTTTTAGAGCTTTCTGATTGCCAATATCCTAGATGTGTAGTTCAAGTATCACAGTTCATCCAGGACTAGTTTATGTGCCACATGAGAGCCCCCATGTCAAGGATAATTGTTTCATCCAATTTTATATTATGTTTTATCGTCCCTGGTGTTGTAAAATCTGTTCCTATTGTTCTGTTGTTGTAAGTATTCCCACTTTGTCACTATTTTAAATGGGCATTTCAGTGTGTTTGAAACCTTCCTAAGCTTCTGAGTTTTACGGGTAGTTTCGATAATCCAATGGGACCGAGGTGGACCTCAGCCACACGAAAGGACTTTAGCTGTCTAAATTGGTACCCAAATGTAGTTAAAGAATCAACGCAATTCCACAATATGTCCTTCCAATGAGGTAATGAGTCCTGTGCCGTCTGGGAAAGAATGGGCTGCAGTTAAAGTGATGTCATTTGGGACCTGCAAAAGAACAGTTGCCGTTGGCCTTTCTCTCACACCAGAGAATTCGATTTGCCAGACAGTGTAAGTGGTGCACCTATCCTTTACCCAGAGAGTTTTATAGGTCAGTTTGGTCATCGAGAATTTAGATGGCTCTTGTAAAGTTGAATTTAATATGCTGAACATTTATAGAGACTTTAATAGTTGTCATTTTTGCTATGATTATAGTGGTCTGCAAAAAACTGTAGTTTTTTTGCCACACTTAAAATGAATAAATATGATTGCGTTTAAACACAAAACATCAAACCAAGTGCCATCTGTAAACAATTGATGTTAGACTTTTTCTCAGCCGCTTTTAAAACGACTTTCCAACCAATTGAACTTTTAAACAATAATGTTTGACAACCACAATATGGTTTTCTGTAAATTACTGTTATTTATTTAGACGCTTAGTCTGATGGAATGACACGCTAATGCGATGACATTTATACATTTTTAAAGGTTGAACATGCCATTTTTGAGCTATCAGTGTCATTTAACACAACTATAAAAATCTGGTTTTAGCGCAATTACAAAAAGCATGTTTTCAGACAACTTTTGCAAACACCCATGTTGCGCATCAAAACTCAAACATCACAAGTCTTTGAATTTTGGCTTGCACTTCTGTAATAGAATCTGAATTTCTTTTCCACTGGCTAAACACAGATGATTGCACAAACATTTAATGGTTCTCGGATTTACAAAGAAGTCATAAAGCTGGTGAAAACTGGTAAACTTAGAGTTAAGTATCTAAATATTTCCTCTCTTGCAGGAAGCTGCAAATAGATGCTCCAAGGTCCTCAAGAAAAACCCAGAGGGCTTGTTGTACCCACTGGCACAGCAAAATGACATTTCTGGGTGTGAGAAAGTCAACCGCATGATGTGCACACCATAAACAAAGCAGGTCAGATGGGACAGGCTCTTTCAGCGAGGCACTTTCAGTATGAGAAATGGAAAAATGTGGCCGTATTTAGCACTCCACAAGCATGGGCATCCCTTTAGCACCGCAGATGGCTGCCAAATACTATGCACTGGTTACTGTGACCTCAGGACCGTTTACCAAATTTACCCCTTGTTTACAGGGTGCTGCCATACAAGATTAAAAGTCGATTTTTAGTAGAAAAAGAAGTCACTGTTACATGTTTAATTGCTTAAAAATGAAGTAAACTTTCAACAGCCCTGGCCAACGTGGTTCGCAGCCGCTTGAATATGACACTGGCTCGAACGTCCACAGTATAATTTGCTTTATTGTTTTTTTGTTTCATCCAGACCACAGCAGAGAGGCATTCCTGCCACAAGTCTTTCAGGATTAGATCACCCCTAAAGCTTGATGATTCAACTCAACATGCACTTGACTTGAAAACCACACTGAAAGCCAAGTGGAAAAAAAGGACAAACATAAATCTCAAGCAACAGTTTGCAGCAGAGTAGGCAATGTCAGGTTCCTCAAATGTTCTGCTTAGGCTTATTTTTGCCCCTCTTGCATTGGGTTTCATCAGATTCCTACCATCAGTCCGTATTCCCATGTCTGTACGAGAACAAGTGATCTAATTATGTCATATTAGTCTCCTGTTATCACCTAGGCCTTCAAAAGTGGCACCAAGGTTAATCCTATTGCAATAGAAGACCACCTTAATTGCATCTAAGCTCAGTGAAGAACTCTTTTGTAGATATCCAGTTTTAAAATGATTAAACTAATTTCTAATGATATATTGTATTGTATGGTTTGAGACCCCTGATTTAGACCTTCTCACTGATACGAATAAGGCTTTTGAACTCAAGCTCACGTTTAGACACATATAGCATTACTAATTTCTAACTGATATTTCAACGCAGTGATTTTTGATATTGCAGCATCTGCACATGATCATGGATGACAAATGACATTTCATGACGAGTCAGTCCAGTCACTGTCTGAGTCGTGTGCCAATAGTTGCTCTTTTGTTTTTTCCTCCTCAATTCCCTGTTGAAGTAAGCGATCCAAAAGGTGATGACAGCCTCCCTATGACTGCAATATATCAGGCAGAGGACAGAGGCAGCTTTTCTGTTACAAAGCTCATTTATTAGCTGTTGCTCCCTGTCATAGATTGGACATGTAGGGACATAGAGACTCCCAGAGCTCTGATTACTTTGGGAACAAAAGCGAGTGGATCCATCTGTGTGGCCGCCTTCTTCTCCTCAGACTCCGCGCCAAGATCTCTACAGCATAGCGTAACTCGACCGACCAAAGCACGTGTTTATCAAACAAAAGATGCAGTTCTACCCCGGTGTCTTGGCTGATGTAAAGACAAGGGTGTTAAAGACAATGACATGATGAAGATGTACTTTTTGTTTTTTGTTTGAATGGCATGTTTTACATTCTTGCCCTGCAGCGAAATTACGAGACAACGCGGCTCGTCTCTTTAATCTGTGTGTCTCATCGGTTCAGTCTAAGTGTGCATTACATTTGTTGCAACCATGACTTAGCATTCAGCAGTGGTGCTCATAATAACAATGAAAACTAATAAAAATACATAAAATAAGTGTTGTGGGTCCAGTGAAGATTTTGGCATGGCAGAGCAGAATTATAACTCGACTGGCTGAAAAATTCCTGCATAATTTTTCCGTTGATTTCCTGTCTTCTCTCTGCTAATAATTAAGCAAAGAAATATTAAGGTTGGACCTATTGTGCATGTAATTAGGCTTAAGGAGTGTTGCTTAACATGCAGGATGTTCAGGACTAGAAATATTAGTTTTGAAATTTGCGAAAGGTCAAAAAATACAGGATCACAGTCATTGGCCTGGGAGTGATAATGATGGTGATTATGGTTGTTGGAGTGCAATATGTGTGCGTGTTATTTTCTCTACATGAGATTGTTTGGACTGGTTAAAGAAAGCATGAGAGATCAGGAAAAGTGGGCGGAGGCATCAGGGGTTCAAAGGAAGAAGGGGAAGGACTCGTTTTTGGGAAGGAATGTAGTTGAGGAGACAGGCTGGTTTGCTGGAGATGGTCTAATTAGGGGGGTGTGATGGTGAGAACCTTCACGAAACCCAGAGAGGGTCAGAGATTAAAGCACAAGCCTTATCTCTTTGTAATGTGCCAGATTTTTTTCTTTTAAATGCATGCTAACCTGTAGACTGGTAAAAGTTACCAACTTCCCACCAAAGATCCACAAACAATGTGTCTTGATGTATCTGAGTGGAACCTGTAACCTGCTTCACATGGTTGTAGATAGCTGCAATCTGAGATCCAGTGCCTATCAGGCAATTGGGCCTCTGAAGAAGCTTTTAAAAAGCGCCATAAATTAGACAGCTCTCAGTGGCTCCTTTTAATTATGCAGGCCAGCGCATCGCCCTGTTGGTGTGGCTCATGTAATTTTGCTCTGCTTGACATGCTATTTGCAGAGTCACAACCTGATGAAATGCTGGCAAGTTGCCCTTGATATGCTGTGGCAGGGCGGGGCGTGGGAGGATCGGTGCGGCGGTATTGTGACCCCTCTTTCCCTTCCACCCAACTCTGATGCTAACACAGCAGAACTTCATGACGTTCTAGACTAAATCTGTTCACTTAGGCTTAGAGTGTGACCTTTTAAGATTTTAATGCCAACCGTGATTACGTGCTGAGGCCTTGCTGAAAATTTGCTCAAGTTTTATCCTAATGGTTATAAACATTATTATAACATTACAAATATTTTATGCTAAATGTGATTTTATGCTTATAATTTGTCAAATTCTTATACTAATAATGACTGTATGTTAAATAGTTTTTTCATTTGCTCAGGTTTTTTGCTAATAATGATAAGCAGTCATTGTCACAGTTGTTAACACGAAAGATTTCTTCTTAAATGATGGGGTTTGGCATCACGGCATCTTTGTTTTAAGTCGAAGAATGCAAAACACAAATCTCCCCGAAATCCTGTATAATATAACCAATCCGATGACGACTTTTTTGACGAAGTTTTTTGTGCAATATTCTTTAGACCTTGTAACAGATTAGCTGAGACTAATTTATTACTGAAAATGTGCTAAATTTTTGTACATAAATAATAATTTCATGTTACATTCTTGATAAAAATTTGCAAAGATTTTATATTAGTAGTGCTTTTATGCTAATAAAGTATGCTACTGCATGCTCATTTAAGAAAGCTAATGAAAATAGAACTTTCCTTCTAACTCTGTATTCTTGAATGCTCTGAGATGTTCTGCTTTCCTTTCTTTCTGTGAAGGGGTCATGATGAGGTAATTCCTCATTCCGGATGTCATCACATCTTTGGAGTTCTATGCAACTCTAAAAACTCTCACACCCCACACTCCCTGGCTCAACATGCATGTCAAAGGAAGTTGCACTGGAATATCTCACTCCCCTATAAAGAGAAAAGCTTCACAAGGCATCAAAATGCCTTTTTCCCAAACCATAATCCCTCTCTCATGCCGTTCCCCTCCCCCACCTTTCAGTCTGCTCCAGATGAGAAGTTTTTCTATGCTGTCCCGACTGACGTCTATCTCTCTTGTTTCTTCACAGGGTGTAGGATAGATAACTGTGAGGCCTGCTTCAGCAAAGACTTCTGCACAAAGTGCAAGCCTGGTTTTTACTTGCACAAGGGCCGGTGCTTCGAAAAGTGTCCAGAGGGCTTTGCTCCTCTGGAGGACAGCATGGAGTGTGGAGGTAAAGTAAACCTTGTTATACAAGCCTACTGGAGAATCCAGATGAAGCTGCTAGCTGTTCTGGAACATGATAACTGGTTTGTAATCCATCCAAAGTGGTCATTATTGTTAGATAGATCTTCAGTACCTGCAACCAAATGGTCAAACCAATTTAATGAGGTACGTGAAGGTAGCTTTTGGGACATAGTGGCCAATCAATCGCCGAATGACTAGCTTGAAAGAGTAAATAACCTTTTCAGACCAGTTACAACCAGTTACTAAGTTCACAAACACAGCTAACTGTTTAAGATAGATTTTAGACATTCTCTGTCTCTAATATTCAGTTCACAAAACACATTCAAAATCTCTCTGATTAAAGATGTTGTTCATTAGGGCTAATATAACTGTATTGTATCTTATCATATCCAAACATTCATAACCTTTATCAATTGTTTTCATCATCTAATTGTCTAAATTCCTGTTCTTTTTCACCCAATAGAGGGGTGTGAGGTGGGCCAGTGGAGTGAGTGGGGGACCTGCACCAGAAGAAACAAAACCTGTGGTTTCAAGTGGGGTCTGGAAACCCGAACACGGCATATTGTGAAGAAGCCACCAAAGGACACGATACCATGTCCGACCATTGCCGAGTCCAGGAGATGCAAAATGGCTATGCGACATTGCAGAAAAGGTGAGGATGTGTAATTGAACCAGCATATGTGCTCATGCCTTCAATACAAGCCCTTGTTTAAAGAGACAAATCATCCATTGCATCTGCAAATCATCAGATTTCCAAATCTTTCCTCAAAGAAGGAAATATCACTGTGGCCTTTTCGTCTGCATCTCACCTGTTTAATCTTGAGCACTGTTTTTTTATACTGAAAAGTCAGCCGCCCAACCTCAACCCCTCGATTTGGGTTTTCAGTGTCGACTGGCATTTTCATTCATGATTTATTAGTATTTTTCCATGCTCACTTTAGCCAGCTCGCCTTAGGTTTTTTTCTCTCTCTTTTCTTGAGAGCGTATGTGTTCTCTCACTTATTCTCCTCTCCTCCCAGTGGAATTCCTTAAAGTATGAAGTGCAGGTTTCCTCAATGGTACTCTGTTTCCTTTCTCTATAAGAGAGTTATTTGCGGTAGGTGGTGCATGTATTTTACCACTAAAACGAGAAGTTAAATCGGAGGGAAAATATTTTTTGAGTAAATAGAGCCAAGGAAACATATTTTATAAAGTGTTTAGTTTGAGAAGAGATGGGCCAAGTTTACTCGTGGAAATAATTACTGTATTCAGGAGGGCTTATCAGGGAAAACTCATGATGATAATTAATCGAGACGTTTCCTCACAACTTTTTTCGTTCTGCTCACCTGAACAAACTTAAATCTTTTGCGGTCACTGACTTATGATACTGTCACACCGAGTACACATGTAATTTCAATTTCGGAGGTCAGTAAAGGACAGCACATTCGCATTTAGAACGTTTTTTGACTGATTATGGAAAGGTTAATTGTCAACCCAGAGACCTGAGGCAATACAAAGTTGAACTTACTCAGTTTCCACTGTTTACTTAGGTACCTCAGTCTTGTACTATATCTAAAGTTCCATAAAGTCCACTTCAGTATCAGGTCACAGCCACTGAATTTTGCTTTATGAGCTATTACCAGTTTAGAAAAGTGCATCGTTATAACTGAATCCATTCATCTTCACTCAAATCATTTGTAAGACTTGAAAAATGGCCTACATTTAGACATAGACACCCTGACAGTTGCTTTAGAGAGGTGCTGATAGAGTGAATATGTTTTAGACATGTCACATGGCTTTTTTCTCATCCAGCGGTTGTAAGGTGGGGAGGGAAGGTTGGAAATAGTGATTTTCTGGCACGTCTTCCTTCTGTACCCTACGTTGGCTCTCTCCACAGGAATTTTTCCCTCCCTAATTTAGCTCCTCTTGACCTTTTCCAAGAGTATTTTATAGTCATCTTTAATTAAAAACTGGCATTGTGATTCATGGTTACTGGTCTCAATTATCTCATCTGAGGTTAGTGAGCCATTGTTGAAGTCTTAAATGAACACGGAGTGAAGCTGTTCCTTTGTTACCTTTAGAAATCACTTTACAAGGAAGCTTATGGAAGCTCTACTTGGTAATATGGTCAGTATGAGTTTACTTCTTTGAGGAAATACTTACAGTAGTACATGGTATTTGAATAATAAAACTTATACATAATACTTTCAATATATATATATATATCACTGAATATAAAAGTAACTTGCAGTTCAAAAAGTGAGTCATTTGTCAGACTGGTTCAAATGTTTGAACAGTCCAATAAAGATTCATTAGTATCCACTTCAGAAGAATCATTTGTTCCTTAGTAGGGGCTTCACTGTCTGCACTGTGTTTTTGATGACTCACAAGGATTATTCATTTATGAATTTCTAAATGTTGTTGTTGCACTAAAATGAAATTGACCAGTAGTCATTAGATAGTGAATCAGGCTACACTAATCACGTTCTGTTTTTGATTCTTTAAAGAGTCATTTGTTAGTGAATTGGACTACATGGGTTGTGAAGTTTATTTTTGTTTAACTAAAAAGAGAATTGTACTGTACTTTTTTTATTCCTTAAACAATCTGACTATAAATCTAACTACACTGATCGTGTTGTATATTGTATTATATTTAAGGCAGTGCACTAGAACTGGTGTTCAGAGACTACTAGTGAACGTACTAGAACATTTCCATAGATATTCTATAGAAATAACGTTGTTAAAGTCATTGTCTTACATCCCAGTGTAGGTACTATGTTAGAGAATTTATAGTGCAAGAGTGACCAGGAAGTAGCCAAAGCCTCTAGATTAGGATAAGGGTGCTTGGTCTAGAGTCTTCATTAAATGAAAGGCCAGGATAACATAGCCCCCAACTAACCTCTTACATTACACTGGATTCCAAAGACTTTGCGAATAAGTCCCTGAATGCTACCTAATACGACAGCTTTGCTCTGCAGTATAACAAATTACTTTGTGAGACATAAATAGGATTACAGCCAGACTATAAACATGTAAGCATGTGTAAGTTTATGTATGCCCTGCTGCCGGGCAAATTGCTCTACATAAGAAGAAAAATGAGGCAAAAGGTGACTGTAGGGGAGTGTGCAAGAATACCACACCGTTACCATAATGCACATAACATCAGATACTAGACACCCGCCTGTGGAAATAGGTATAAGATTACGTAACAGCAGACCCTGCAGATTGCTATGGATTAGACACAGGCAGGAAATACGAGAAGGTAAATAACATCAGAGGAATTCTACATGTGAATGTATTTCTGGTATTGTTTATCTGATCATCCAGCTTCCATTTCTATGAGCTTAAATGTCACTGGACATTATTTACAGACCTTTAGCCCTAGCTTGAACTTGATGCAGATGCGACTTAAGAAAAGATGAAAACATCTGGACACCAGTCGTTTAAATTACTTACATGCACCAGTGCAACAATAAGTAGTACGCCCATTTTTCTGTAGATATTTAGAGTTACATTAGATTGAGGGTTAGTATTACTTCAGAGCCTCGAGTATTACTAAAGCTGGTAGAATTTTATTCATTGTGATTCTTTACTAAATGACAGTTGAAAACTGTATTAACATTAGTTTAATTTTATTAAACCATTTAATCATGGAATAAAACATTATTTTACAACATTTATTAATATTATTTAATGTTAATTTTACATATACTAACAAATTTGTAACATTTCAGGTTAGTTTTTAAAAGTTACTTTAACTCAGCTGAATGCCACAGACATGTAGCTTTGTTGCTTTGCAGGAATCCTAAGTTTGATTTCTGAATTGAGGATTTTGCCGATCTCAGCTCCATACAGTATATCTCTCCCATTTCACTTCCTGTCAGCTCTGATCTGTCCTGTCATAATAAGGGCAAAAATGCCAAAAAACAATCTTTAAAAATGGACACCATATAAATGTTTGAATTGTAAAAGGTATATAATTTCAGGCAAGTATATTTACTTTTACATTTAGCAGACGCTTTAAATAAATTAAAAAATAACTAATAAACAATAATAATATTACATTGCTAAAACTACTACTACTAATAATAAATGCTACCTGAAAAAAAAAAAAAACATTGTTATTTCATTATACATAATGAATTAAATAATGTTAATGAATTTGTAGTGTTACCAAAATATATTTGTTAATAATAATATTAATTTTAAATCAGTTATTATTAATAAACATTCAAAAGTATATGCATGATAAAACCTTACAGATGCAGTAATACAGTGTGTTTGTTTCACAAAGAAATGACTCAGTTTTTTAATGAATCACTTGTTAACAAAAAAGACTTACCCAAACTTACTTTATTGGTTTGAATGAATCAGCTAAAATTAGTTTTGAGTGAATGTCTTTCAGTCATGTTCAACTCAAGAAATGTTTTGTTGACTTGAGGATAGTGAAAGGTACAGTAGGCAGTTTCAAAGAGTCCAGCTATAGCAAGGTAGCTTTGTAAGCATAAGATCCCACCCTCACTGCAAAACCATGCCTTCAACAAAGCACACAGTGACAAGATGAGAGATGGCGTTGGTGGAGGTTTGAATGCAGAACTGACAGATTAACTCATATCTCATTCACTGGTAAGAAAACCATACAAAGCCATACCAATAATAATTTAATGATGCCTTCTATTCTTGCTCTGTCTGCAACAGGTTGCGCAGAGGTATGCAAATACATACATTGACAGGCAGGTAGGGCAGCCTATTATAGCCCTCGGACCAAAGAATTAGATTAGACAAACATTTAATGGTCCTACGCCTTCCACAGACAATATAAATTGCCTAAACATTTAGACCACTCAACTTTGATTGTTATTGCAATGTTTTTGAACAAAATCACCTATGCTGCCTATTAATCATTATTGTTGTTAACTATTCTTGAATATAACTATTGTTCACGTATCTACTTAGGATCCGAGAGTTGGTTGCCGGGCCGACGCTCTCTCCCAGCAGGCTAGACAGCCTCTTTCTGGCAGCGTATTGGGACTCCTCAGGGTGGTGTATAGAGTGGGCAGTAAACACAATTTATTAATAGTTGCCCGGCTGTTTGTGAAAATGAAATGCCTGCTGAGCTCCAGCTTGCACCTAACCCAGCCCCTGTCATCAGATCAACTGACTGACCAGCCACGCTAGAGAGAGAGAGAACAATGCTATTCTGCCATGAAAGTGCTCTGTAGAGTGATATTCCAGCAGGGAGTGTCTGTCAGTAGTATCGCTGTTTGAAGATAGATTTTTCTTCCTTCCTTGCGCAAAGGCTTTCCAAAAAGCTTTTCTGCAACCAACTAGCAGCAGGTTACTTAGTGTCAATTGTATTAAATATTGTGTAAACAACTCAGACTGTTATTGCCTCAAATCATCTCCTTAATCCTAGTAGTAATTTCCTAACATTGGATTTAGTGTGACTGAGGTTCAGACACAAATACAACATTGAGACTTATTGGATAATTTAGCTGTTCGTGGCAAAGCAGCTTTTAGATTCTCAGACAGCTAGAAATGGTGTTGAATAGCATATTGGTGCATTCATAACCACGTCTGCGCCATTTACAAGTAGCTCTATCGGGAAAAAATGTTACTTCAGGAACAAGTGAGACTGCTTAGCACAGTGATATGCATGCTTGACTTCTCGTAACGATTTTCTGTGGTTTCTAGATTCTAGCTCAGGGCCAAAGAGCCTTGCATGGTGTAATTGATTTCCCATTTCTGAAACAGGAGAAACATATAGTTTTTCCTATATGCCCTGATATCTGTGACAGTTCCATGTCCTTCTTAGGTAACTGATGATCCATTGTCACTTTTAAATGTAACATCCTGCCACTTTGGCTTCTTGCAAGAGGTGAATTGAAATGATAATGCCTTTTTTTAAATTGAGGTAGCAAACAGGTGGCAAAAAGTTTTGCAATTTGAACTTAAAATTAGATGTGCTGTGAACCTGTGTGGTCCAGACCTTTATGATTTTCTTTTCCAGGTATCTTGAAAAATGTCTGTTTTTGTTCTCACAATAGGACCATTGGGGTCCAATATTGTTTTGGACTAGAGGTCTGCATTCCCACCGGTGTCCCGAGGCAACTGAATTGCTGAGTGTGGGGGAAAGATACTGATGTGTGAGCAGGAAGTGGGAAAAGAAGGGACTTTTGGGACTCCCTCAAAATATAATGTTATTCAAATTTATTTTATGGGTCCTGAAAAACCACCTTATTCCTGCTGTGACAAATGTAACAAGATGAGGTCAGATGTGTTGTTGTGTGTGGGTATTGTAAAAAAAAATAGCCTATGGACAGTGGTTTTGATTTCGTTTTTATACTGAAACGAAAATGAGAATCTGAGTGGGAACGGAAAGAAATCAAACTTATTTTTAGCAGGAGCGGCATAGAATCTTTCTAGAGCGGGACTGAAAAAAATTATGCACACCTCAATTTTGGACCCCAAAACAGCTTTTGTGTTTCAAAAAGTAATACAGGTTTGGAACGCCTAGGTTTTAGGCGAACTATCCTTTAAATTTATTAGCCTATATATGAACTCCATTTTATTTATTTTTTCAGAAATCATGTGATTAAGTAATAATAGCTTAAACAAATACAGATAATTTACAAAATTAAAGTTCATTGAAAGTATGTTTTTTAGAATATTAAAAGTTTGGTTTATAGCAAAAGCAGATAACTGTTTTCTCTTAGATTTACTTTTACTCGCTAAAGAAGTTATCACAGGTTCGTCAAGTTCGTCAAAATTATCCATCCTCAAAACAATTTTTTTCAGCTTTGACTTTCAAAGTGAAAGTAGCCTTGTCACCTGACCTAAATACAGTGTGCTGATTCGCTAAAATCGGCTTCTGTTCAAAAACAACAAGGGCGTATATACACTTGCACCATGGGATCTTAAAGGAACAATATTTCACTCATTCTGTATACATGTTTACAGTATGGCTAGCCCTCTTGTATCATGAATCTAATACTCCCTTTAGAAGTTGTGGAGAGATCAGTGGCTGCGGAGGCGCTGTTTGCCTTCCCTTCTTCAGATGAAGATGAATGGATATCCAGCCACCAGTAGCACTGTGAAAGAGCTCCACCCATACCCCAACCCCCCCCCCCAAATCCTCTGCTTGTCAGTCCGGGCCAGTCTGGGAGCCAGATGGAGACTATGGTAAAGTGATGCCCACAGAGGAGTAATTGCCTTTAATCTGTTATTGAGGGAAGCAGGACGAGACCCGCAGCAAGGCATGCCCCTCTGTGCCACAGAGAAAACACTGGTGGAGTATCGTTTTAATGTGTGTGCGGCTTTGTGCGGCACTGGTGTGTTTATGGTTAGTTAGCGGACTGAATTTGGGGGCTTGGCAGGATAACCTTGTCCTCCGAGCATTTTAATTATGCGCCATGATCTGACTTGGGGCCTGTGTTTAGTTTGGAAAACCAAAATCCAAATCCATACTTGAACGTCTTTTGAGTGTCAAACATTCCTGCTACAGATGCGAGCTTCCACAGACAACTAATTCACTTCTTATGTGAGTCTCTTACGCTCGTCCTGCGCTGAGTGTCCCTCCAAAACAAATAGCGGATGCCCCTCACCACCCCTGCCGAGCGCGAGAGTGTGTGTTTGCACTTATTTATTTAATAACTGTCGGGCTGCCTCATGCTTCCCACTAAAACTTGGGCCTCTCGCAGGAGAAAGTGATCCGCAGATGACGACTCCCGATGAGATCCTGACTCGGTGTTGAAATTCAGGAATGATAAATGGTGAATTACGCCTGGGTAATATTGTGGGATATCATTGGATAGAGCAGGAGTGCAGTGTGTGCTGCTTTCCCAGGGCAAGTGGAGCTCACTAATTGGCTGGCGTGTTGGGTGATTATCCGTGCCTTGCGCCCAGGTCTGTTGTCACTGGTGTGCCAATGGACTAATCTTTCTTTAATTAGCTGACTCCGCAGGACTAACACAGGAGCAGGAGGCCGCTGTTTAGCAGCCAACATGCTTTTCTGCATTCACACAGCAGCGTCCATATATCCTCCCTCTACGTCCATTTGTACCCTTTTGGTCTTCTTTTTAAACTTTGCATTGCGCCAAGGCTAATGTTATTGGCTCTGTATAATTAATTGCTCACTTCTTTCAGACTGTTTGTCATTTGTAGGTCACTTTGGGTAGAAGTGTCTGCCAAACATAAATGTCCGGCTGAAGATGAAGTGTCTGAGAATGAGCATCTGGTGTGAGGTCAACAGCAAAATGCTGTTTGTCAATAGTTATTGATCCTTAATGATTTGTATTGAATTATTCATAACAAGCTGAGATGAGCTGATTGCAAGCTTTTTATTATTTTGAGTTGGCTTCTCTAATGGTGCCTGATTGCAAGAAAGAATTTTTGGCACTTTTATCATTTAAAATCAATCCTCTGTCTATATTACCTCACCCAAAGTGGCCTTAGCTATAATTTCATATTGATTAAGTGATAACATATAACTTTTGCATGGAAGCCAAAAATGAAATATTACAGCGTCTTGACTTCTATAATAATAATTATACTATTATAATTTCGACATCCACAAGTTTTTAATTTTTTTTTTATTTGGTGGATAAAAAAAATAATCAAAGCAATCTGCCTAGTTAGCTTAGCATCATAAGTAGTCTCAATCTCACTTTAGAATCAGCTAGATGTTTAGCACTGTGTTTACATCGAGAGGTACCCTGTAACTTGAAAGTTACTTTGATTGCCCCCGAGAAAAACAGAAATTGCAGCTTTTAGAATGACAACTTAATGTTCCCTATTGGAGAGACCAGGTCATTGAAGACATCTAAAAACCATGTAAAAGTAATAGCTGTCAGTCAGGGAGCGAGTCAATGCAAGCAACTTCTCACCTGCTTTACAGTTTGTGTCGCACCCTCTGCCTAAATTCTTGTGGTCTCTGAGGAGTTCTGCCAGTGGTAAATCTTCCACAGGGAGCGAAAGTCATTACTAGTCCCTGGCCGTCTTTTTCACTTTTTTATTTCTTCACAGTTACATTCCTTGTAGGGGGGAGAGGGGAGTCTCTGATTAACTCCCCACAAAGTGCCCTGCTCCCTGACCAAAATAAATACGGCCCCTGTCATTCTGTCAGCAACTGTCTTCAGAGAGCAATATTTGAAACACCCCATGATCCCGCTGAATATGGAGAATCCGTCGTCATACCACAGGCATGAATCTTAAATGTGGAGTCGCGTAGAAGAGGGATTTGTATCTATCTGTCTGTCTGTCTATCGTTTGTCTGTCTGTCTGTGTGTATTCGAAGATATTAAATATTAAATGTAATGATTAAAATATCACAAATCATATATTACAGCTACAGAATTAGCTACAAATAACCTAATGCAGTCCTTGTTTATTTCACAATATGCATTCTAGCGACCATGACTTTCAGCAGTTATTCTGTCTCATGGTAGTATTATACATCTATCATCACTCTAATTAGTCTGCAATCATTTGCCGTTTGAATGTGGCCCTTCTGTCCTCCAGGCCTGTGTGTAGCCCACTGAATGCCCTTCCGCAAGGCCCCACACATGCTTTCATCTCCACAGACACACACAATAGGCGTATGCACATCACACATGACAGGCAAGACACTTCCTCCACACAGCCTTCAATAAACATGCATTCATACATTTCCACACATAAGCACTTATGTATAAGCTCCACTTTTGATAGTGTGTATGCTGAGGTTCCGTTTCATGTGCCCGCAATTTCAGTGAGACACTAGTAAGGCCTAGACCACCCCCTCTTCAGGGGTAGCTGGGAGCGGGGTTTGACTTTCAACATCTGGTGCACAGTTGCACCAACCGAACCGCTAAAATCTTCTGTCCTCTCTCTCTCTCTCTCGGGCATTTTTATTGAGACATCACAGCTTGTAATCAGAGCCTCGTGATACTGAGGGAAGCTGTGGCTTCTGACCTGTTCATATCCAGAGGCTTGGACCAGCGAAACAGACACCCAGACAAAACAAAGTGTCGTTTGCTGCTAGATTCCTGTGTTTTTAGGTGTTTGGACATCCAAGCTTGCATACACACAGAAGGGAATGACCAAAAGAGACTGTGTCGATTTACAATTGTATAAATGGGTTATAAATGGGATGTGCACTATTCAGAACTGAATAGAAATTCCAGAATTTAAATGAAAGTAACAAAATGAATGGAGAATTTAGATTTAAAATGTAATGAAGTAGAAGTAATAAAAACCCCCTTCTCAAATAAATTACTAAAATAACAAAATTAATACGTTTGTTAACATATAGTTGCTTTACGGCAATGAAAGACATCCTCCATTTCCCCCTTTTTTAGCTGGTTAGTTTGCCTCTTAATGTTTATCCAGTTCCCAAGACTTCATATCCCAGTTTTTATACTTAATACCTGGATGTAGAACAAATCCCTGCTACCTTCTAGTTACTTTTAGATCTTTTCCCTGACATGTTCCTGTTTTTCTTACCATTGCTGTGGTGCAAAACCCCTAACCTTGTTGGGCCTTGAAAGAGGTTAGCAGAAGTACTTTAGCAGAACTGAGGGGAATTACTGGCACCGGGAGTTTGAGTTGAGGGAGGCTCCATAGGTAGATGATAAAAGCTGTCAGTTTCACTCAGGTGAGTGGTTTTGGTTTGACAGGAACTTTTGCAGCTAGATCCTCAAAACGCATCTCACAGCCCCAGAGGCCTACAGATGCACGTACAGAAGTTTTGTAGTGCTCTTTTTTTAAAGTTAACTTGTCTCGAAAGGATACAAGAACACCGTTTAGACAGATGAAAGGTCTTTGAAGGGAATTTTATGAATTGAGGAAAGGCGAGCAGGCATGATGCCCTTGACTTCAAGTAGTTCACAGATGCTCCCTCCTCTCCAAAAAAACACACGCTCACACACTGCTGTCTTCAGTTTTAGTGTGTAAGCTTGTCTGATTTGCCACAGCCCGTCTGCCTCATGGGCACTTCCTCTTTATATAGAAACCCGCTCAGTTCCTCGAGACACGAGGCAGATTTCCTCTTCGTTTCCCATTGGAGACGGAGATTGAAGGCCTTGTTTCTGAAATGAGATATAAAAAACACATCATGCTGCACAATTTCCTCTTACATCCCCCTGAAGTGCCCTGGGGAGTAAAGGAGCAAACAGATCTAAAACTGCCAGGCGTTCAGCTCAGAAACACATATGGCCCAGACAGGGCTACGACAAGTATGTTCTTGGCTCAAGATGTAGCCTACAGGTTTGCTTTATAGTATGGCTGCGCCTTGGAGGGTATTTATATACGATACAGATTAGATTGTATGAATTTAACATGGACCTCAGTTTGAAAAGCCCCAGTGGTGACGGCGGCCCCAAATGTTTCCCATAAATTCACAATGAACGTTCGCTCTCCTGCCAACACAACCGCACATCGTGATGTAAAATAGTATTACCTCTGCATCCATATGTACAGTACATGACAAAATCTGAGGCTTGGCCCCTATATAGGGGGGCTGTGATGTTCTCATTTGGCGTGACACACACACTTACAGGCCGTACTTCCCATCACCCCACAGCACTCGCAGGAAATACAGCTTCAGGAGTAAAATGGAAAACAAATGTTCCATCAAATAGTTTGTGTAATTGTAGTGTGACGAGGTCACATCCTTGGCAAAGCTGTTGAAATTTTTCTTCTTCCTCTCCGTTTTCAGGGCAAACATGAAAATGTGCTTTTAAACATACAGTAATTGTACAGTTAAACATTGCGCACTGCCGGAGCAAGCGAGAAGTGATGGATTCCAGGGACGAGATATTTTCCTGCTAGTTTGTGAGGCAGTGAAGACAGAAGCCTTAATCATAGGCTAATTCTAGCAACTGCCTTTCTGGTAAATAAACAAAAGATGTTCTTAATACTCTAAACATTCCGAGATGTTCAGAGTAAAATGCCTGGGCGTGTAATGCAACACATCAGTTATTTTCTTCTGACGATAGCTGAATTGATAAGAACCTCCGCTAATATATCATTCCTCCATTCTATCAGCACAAAACAGATGTTTACGTAAATCTGACAGATCAAAGCGGTGCGCTGAGGTTTAAATAGACTTAAGCGACTCCAGAAAAACTGAATACTTTTACCTCGACTGTAGCCATCGTTTGCCTTATCAGAAACGATGCGTTTGTGAAATTGTAACATATGACACAAATTATGAATATGTGGTATTCCCTTGATGTCTTTTATCGTCCTATTGCCATTTTCTCAGTGCTGGTTGGTAATAGCGTTGGATGCTTGCTAAAATAGCGCAGAGGTTCTCTTTGATAAAGCTGTGGAAGCTTTTTATGTTGCTCGTCAGAAATGTAACATAACATTTAGTCAGTAATTAAATGAACTAAAGCTAATTATGCCTCATTTTCTGAGGGACACAAGACTACAGCTCTATGTACTTAAGCCCAGATGTGGGGGTGAGTCAGGCAGGGAGATAGGAGACCACAGAAGCTGTTTTGCAGCCTTCTCTATGGGTTTGCGGTGCCAGGCATATCAGCTTCTGTGTGTGGCATAGATGGCTGCTGGCATCACTGTGGTAACTCATAGTGGACACCACTCACGTCTGCAGGTGATAGACTGATTTATGAATAGACTCATAGCTCCATATATTATTTACTTTTTTGTTTTAATATTTAACAGTTGTTTAAGATTTAGTACTAAACTGTTAAAATCAGAATTTATGCTTTTTTTTGTTTTCTCTTTTTATTCTGTAAATATATTTGTGTGTAACACACACACATACATATTTGGAAATGGGTTTAAAAGATACACGTCAATATATATTCTCTGAAAACAGTAAAGATGCAACTACGCTCCCAAAATAAATGCATCCTATATTTTGGGATGCTTTGATAGTTTTACTAATAAGACTAAAAAAAAATGTTTAAACACAATTTATAATTGGAATACTTGTAATTTTAGTTTAGGTAGTATAGCAATTTATATTTTAGTTTAGGATTCTAAAATATTATTTTAATAAAATACCATTTTTAATAGCTTATTTTTCTAAAAATCATCCTCATTTATTGATTAAAAGCAGGCTAGATTAGATGCTTGGTAGTTAACAAACATGCGGACAGAGTTTGATTGACAAGTGATTTGATCAATCATAATGGCGAATCTGACATATTGATGTCTTTCTGCGGTTGAAGTAAGATACCTTTTTGAGGTTAATTCATGTTTATTTCAACTAGTAAAGAGGAAGAGATGATCGGTTCAAATGGTGCTCTAGTGATCTGTCACAAAACTATATTTATTTATATAGTTTGAATTTCTTTTAAAAATTACCAAATTTAACAGTTGAGACTTTGTTTCATACCAAAATCAACCTGCTCCGTTTTGTCTTTTGGCACATTGTCAGCGCGATTGGGGGTGGGATTTTTGTAAAGGGTCAGAAGAGTACATTTTAAATTTCATCAGACTTATATAATAACGCAATCTGAGCTTGAAAACTCTGAATGCATTATTTGTATTACATTAAAATAATGTGTTCAGTCTTTTCCAGTTCAGCTCCAGTTCACCTGAACACAGTCCAATATTAACCACCAGATTAATCACTGCACCAGTCATGCGTGTTTTTGTACTAAAAATCATGATCTTTACAGCAATCTTCAAAGAACTGATGCGGTACACTCACCTGCTCCTGAATCTCTCTACAATTCTAGCATTGCTCAGAATTAAGACAGTAATGACCAACCTAATCTCAACTTTAGCTTTGAGTTCGGAATGCATGTGTTTTAAATCACTCCTCCTGATAATAAGCAGAGCTTCAGAGGGAAAGAGAGAGGAGGGGAGAGAGGTATGATCCAGAGTAACCTTGTTAGGCTAAGTGACACTGTGCAGAGAAGCTTCTTGTCAGCTGGTTAACAAGATGGACTTCTACCTATAAAGGATCGTCTTCTTAGGGCAGTGTTGGGGCAAATGCTTTAATACTGTAACTTAAGCTACATGCTAATCGTAATTTAAAGTAGTTCAACCACACTTAAGTGTTGAACTACACAATGTGCTTCTAATCAAAAGTCACTTACTGAATTTATCATTCTAGATGGCAATATTTAAATGTTAGATTATTTTATATTTAAATGATTATTCAGATTATTATTAGTTTTATTAATGTAAATGTGACTTAAGTACATGCCAATTGGAAAATAAAAGATTGACAAATAAAAAGCAAATAAAAATGGGCAATTTTATTTTAGATACTACAAAATAGTGCAAAGAGGAGTTACTATTCTGCAATAAAATCTATCTTTATTTGCTTTTTTGTAATTTCTCATCTCCCAATATCTGACGAATAACTGTTGCTATGATGACTATAAAAATTCAGACAATTACAACATTAATTACGCCAAGAAATTAGTTCTCACCTTTGAACAAAAAGTAGTCATGATCTATAATTACCATAATTTATATAGAAACTAGCTGTCATTAGACCAGTAAAACTGGATTGCAGTGGTGATGAATAAACAGGGTTTAGCACTGAAGTGCTGTGTGTAAAACTGACTCAACGGTTTAGTGAATTCCCCCTCTGTGCTCTGCCAGGTTCACTGGATCTCCTTCCAGACACATTGTCCATGCTGTAAGTCAAGGGAAGCTGGCTGCAGTTACGCATCTCTTCACAGCATTATAAATGTATGTGTTAGGAGGCCCTTAATGGCTGCTAATCCAATTTCTGCCGCTGAAATCAAATCTCGCTGGTGCCAGCGGTCCTCTCCTTTACTCACAAATAATGACTTTGCGTTTGGTGTCTTTATGAAAATGATGGACCACCAAAACTTCAGCTTTATATCATCTCCTACATCCTCAAGAGTCCTCGTACCCTGTTTTCCATTTTGCATCTTTCCTCCTCATTCTCTCTTTATCTCTTGCCGTTTTGAGCGGGCGGAGGGAGGAGTGGATGAGATTAAGGAGCAGCAGAGAATGCAATTATTAATTGTTGATCCCTTGAAAGATGAGAAGGTTCTGAACAGAAGAAGAGCCTTCGCAGAGAGGCCCATTTACCGCTCGCTTGTAATGCTTTCCTGAGGTCAGGCATCGATTTCCTTAAACCACATGCTGTGCTGATAAGATTAGGCCTTTCGATTCCTGAACTACTTGAGTCATGCAGATGAAGTCACTTTGGGTTGGATTTGAAGGCTGGATGGACGTCTTTTCATTTGGTCACGGCCTCTCTGACAGCGGGTCACTGCCAGGACTGGATAGAAGAGGTGGTCTTTTTATGCATTTTGTGGAAAGCACTTTTTTTATTGTAGCTTTTTACAATAAAGCAAAGCATAAGAGGAATGTTTTGTTTACTGTTTCAAATCAGTATAACACTTACATATCTATTTAAATGTCAATATTTTTTGGTACATACACTATAAAAAATGAGCAGGAAAAAACATAAATTGACGTTCCCAGAATTCCCTGCATTGCATTTTAAGTTTTGTTTGAATTTTATGTTTTTTCTTCATATTTGAGTTAAATGAGTCTTACCATGATGGTGTTTAGGGTTTGTGTGAATGACACTGAGCACCTTCTATATATGCTACTATTTAAATGCTGCTTGTGACCAGCTTTGGTTCATCATGTGACTCTCATTTCTTATCTGCTTTTGGTGGTTATCAGTGTATTTCAATAGTACAAAACAGATTTCAGTACTTTAATAGGTTGGTATATTAACATTATATCAGTTAATGTACTTACGGTATTTAACTGTAAATATAAGTTAAAACTGTAAAATCTAAAATGTTGTTACCGTATTTTTTACAATAGAAGTCCACAACTGCCAGTTTTTCACCATAAATTTTATGGATTTTTTTAACAGTGTAGATATATAAATATTACGCGATAAATATTTATTTTATTTGTTTTATTATTATTTATTTGTTAAAATGTATTTCTTTTTATTTCTTTAAGTGCATTTGGTGTAAAGTAATATAAAACATGTCAATCTATCAGGATTGAGAACCCCTGGCATTTAAGTGTGCGAGACGTAATTTAAATCGTATTCTTTTATTTACAGCGCAAATCCGTGAATGAATGTTCCGAAGTGAAGTAAACGGACACTGTGTAGGGACCATGTCAATTGGAACACAGCTCATGCACGGAGCTCTTTTCTAATGAGCTGATTATCAGAATCAGGTGCATTAACAAAGAGAGACATGCAAAATATGCAGAGCGGGGGGGCGTGAGGACCAGGATTGAGAACCGCTGGATTAATCGATATGCATTTGCTAATTTGCACTTGAGTTTTTTTTTCGTTTTTACAGTGTATACCTTTAATGCAATGTAAGTCATGCTGGATAAAAAAAACAACAAAAAACATAAATTTATCAAAATTCTAAAATGTATCAGTTTCTGCATTTCCTGGGAATCAAACCCATGTTGCTAGCTTCATAAGCATGTGATTAGAGATTTCTATCTTGACGAAATCCTCAAAAACTAACATTTATTTGATATTGTACAATTATATAATAACACTGATATGTTATATTGATGGTTATCTTAATGCAGGTTGCAGCCAGGTAGAAAACTGAAAGGATAGAATAATATGTCAAATCATGTGCTGAAGGAATTTGTGGTCAGGAGTGGAACTTCCACCCAAGCGGTTTACCATGGGCTTCATTTCACTTCGCCAGGTGTTTCAGCAGATCATATCCATGCGTGTGGCAGAAACCAGAAGAAGAAAGAAAGTTAGGTGGAAATCAGGCGGACGTACAGTACAGAGTGTGTTTCAACTTACACCTGTGTTCCCTTTTCTTTGCTTTTCTTTCTTGACACTCATTCACTCAGGGGAAAGCTCTCTCTTTTGTTGCCAAGGAGTGGTAATCAATTTTCCGTGCTGATATCGGAACATTAGAGCACACACAAGCACACTGTTTCTGATTAGCACTAACTTGTTTATTTGTTTGATGCTGAATTCATGTAAAACTGAGTGTCTTTTGGCAGATGCTTGTTTTATCTACAAAAGGAAAGCAATCAGTGTCGGAAAGATTTCTTTTCTTTTTTTTATTCCACTAAAAAACTGAAAGAAAGAAAAATAAACCAATGTTTATAGATAAAAACCATTCTGGCATATGGTTGCTTTCAGCTTTCCCAATCAGAGATGCTAAAAACCCATCATTTTTTCCCCTCACGTTTCTCAGCTGTAATTCAAACTGTAGGGTTGTAGCGAAAGGCAGTGCTGTCTTGACCTCACTCTGTGAACTTTGCTAATTGGACTTGGCAATTAATTGTAAATATTAGATCAAAACAGCCAACACGGCCCTAATTCAAACAATCTTATGCCTGACATCAATTCAGGTTGAGACACATTAAATAGTTGCAGACATCTTGATATGATTTTCCATTTCAGGCGTTGTTTTGACCTGCACAGACATAAGGCTTTCAGTTAGTTTTGGTTGCCCTCTAGCTGTCAGTTATGAAATGTAATAAAATTTCCATCAGCATTTTCTTAGAATTAACAAAGGAGTGATGATTTGAACTTGAACATTTACACCACTCTGCTCCATGAGACAAATTTCTGAAATAAAATCAGAGATATTTCTGGGTTCAGCAGTCAAATTTCAAATGTTATCAGGATTTTTTATGGTGGACTACCATATTTTACTATAGTACGTTCATGAACTATGGTATACTCTCTAGATTACATTGTCATGCAACTGTAAAAAAAAAAATCTAGTTCAATAACAATGTCTAAATTGATAATGAGTTGAATTTTTATGTACATATTAAAAATCAGGACATTCCCGAAGACACTTACAGCGAGAAAAAGCCAGGTACCATCTGGTTCCTGCAATAGTCCTTCAGAAAAACCTGTCCTTTAATGTCTTTTTGACCAATGCCTTTGGAATGATTTGATCAGCAATAGCCTGAAGTTTAGTTCTCTCCTAGTTAATCACACTGCCCTCCACTACTATAAACAGAACTTAATGAGACAGGATATTTATCTAATGGTTGGGAGGAAAGCACACATGTTCTCTGGCCTGCAACACAGGTCTTTTTAATGTAGACCTCTGCTCTTTACTGCCATCAAACCGAGCCCCTAAATTGATCACATTGCAGACTATGTTTATAAAGCACATGGTTTTGAATCAAAACGGCCTCTTAAAACGGAAAACGAAAAGAAATTGCCTGTGGTCATTATGGACTTGCACGTTGTGCCTGAGCAAATCCGTTATAGCTCACTTGAAGCAATTGGAAGCGACATTTATCGAAGAGGTTCAACGGCTTCGCTGTTGCTGTTGTTTTTATGTGAGGCGCATGGAGATTCGGTTCAATGAAAAGTGAGTAAAATGGACCCCGAGGGCTTTTGCGGGGCATTTCTGAAGGCATAACGAGCCATCGCGTAAAGACAACATTTTTGCATTGTGCCAAATTGCAAGACCGCAAGAAATCAGTCCCAAAATAGAACGATAGTATTAATTGCAGGAAATTACTGGTGGAAGATTAAGTGAAATTGTTACATTTTTTTTCTCTCGTGCCACCAAAAGAGAGGATTTTCTCAGGGTTGTTTCCACTTAAGAAAATCATTTTCTCAGAATTCACATCACGGGGCTGGGAATGGCAATTGGGCAGCTGCGAGCGAGCCAAGCACTGGGACCGCGTTTGAGAGAGGGGCCCACTTGAGATAAAGTCACCACACATTATGCTGCCTTGCCTCATTTTGTGGTGCTAAATGGCCTGAACAAGTGTAATAATAAGACTGTGAGCCAGGCCTTGAAATACAACTATAGAAAGATTATTTTCTGCAGCCTGTACGTGAACCGTAGCACAGCTAGCGGAGAATGTGTGCCAGATCGGGATCCAGATACCACCCGGCATCCAAGTCTGACTCGTTTTTCCCCTACTGACAAATTTTCTGTGCCTCTCAGTCACACTTTCTCCTTCGAACGTTCACACACTCGCGCACACACACTCAATCATACGCACCTCGTTATCTTATTTGCCACTGTTGGATTTAGCAAGCCACCCTTCGTTGTGTGCGATATGCCACACAGCCTATCCCACAATGCTTTGCCTGCGACACCTGGCTTGCATTAATTCTGGTCTGAGAAGCCTGGCTGAGAAGTAAACGAGTGTTATGCACTTTGCTCCACTGTTTTTTGAGCTGGAGTGTGAGGAGGGGAGAAGGGGTGAGGAAAGGTTCATTTGGTTTTAGGGTTCTGCTCGGAGAGCTGCTGTCTTTAAATCATAAAAAATATCATTCACAGGCAGCTGAAGGTCTCGCTTGCTGTTTTAACCCTTTAAAGGCCAATTCACACCACACAGACAAACGCCAACAGACTCCAACAGACTAGTTGCCTCAAGTTGGCTGTTGTCTTTAGAATATTATGAAAAATAAGAGTCATGTTCACACCGCACCAACAGACACTGAACAACTGTCACTGACTGGGAAAAAAATCGATGATCCTATATTCACAATCCAGATTTTACTCTTATTAATGTATTTGTGTGTCATTACTCACATGAAAAGACGGAGAATTAAACAAAAGAGACTGTGAATGAAGCCGGGGTTGCTGTAATTTAAATTAAAACAAACTCCAACCAACATCTGACAGCGGTGTGAATTGGCCTTAAGAAACTCCAAGAAATGGTTAAGGGGAAGAATATATTTCTTATTGAGTGAAATAACACATTAGTGTACTATAAATGTGTGTGTGTGTGTGTGTGTGTGTGACCCTGAACCACAAAACAAGTCTTAAGTCACTGGGGTATATTTGTATAAGTAAAAAATTTTTTTTTTCTTTATATGCCAAAATCTTAAATATTAAGTAAGGATCATGATCATGTTCTACTGTTAATATATTAAAACTTAATTTTTTATTAGTCATATGCATTACTAAGAACTTTTCTCAGTAATTAAATTTTTTTATTCCAAATTGATTCCATTGATTCTATTCTAACAACCATTCCTATTCTAATACGTTTATTCAGCAAGGATGCATCAAACTGAAGTGAAAATCAAAGTGAATGTAAAGACATTTATAATGTTCATTAAAAAAAATCATCATAAGAAATGTTTCTTGAGCATCAGAATAGGGATTTCAGAATGATTTCTGAAGTATCTTGTGACACTAAAAATTCAGCTTGGCCATCAGAGGTATACATATTCAAATATTGAATACTATTTTAAATTGTAATACTATTTCACAATATTACAGATTTTTTAATAATAATACTGATATTTTTTAATCAAATAAATGCAGGCTGGGTGACCATAAAGAGACAAAAAACATTTAGAAAAACTTACTGACCTCAAACTATTCATTCTTAATGCGCATAATATTGTTTTTAATGTAACTATAAGTACAATTTAGTATACTTTTTAAAGATGGTGCTTGCTTGATACAGAGGATGGGAATTTGATTTACTTGGCTTAATTTTGTTCCTAATCATGAATATTCTGCAACTAAAATCATTTGTTTTCTTGATTATTATGTGAAAAGGCTTTTAGAAATGATTGTGATGTCATAATGGTTGCAGTGCCCATTGTTTCTTGCTTGTTTTCCTGCTGCCAATCAGATGAGACAAACAGAATTCATTTCCTTTTTCTGTCTGTTTTGCTGTAGGGGGTTCGGGGAAGGGCCACCGGACCAAAGACCAGAAGAAGAAGTCCAACAAGCAGAGGCTGCGTTTCCGGGCTCAGAACCAACACAGCGACCACCTCGCCTCTCTTCGAGCCAGCCAGTAAAAAAATATAATAAAAAAGAGAGCGAAAGAGAGACTTTTCGATTGAACAAAGACCACAAAGCTGCTAACCCATGCTCCACACACACCTACCCTGATGAAAACACACTCACGCATCCAAACAGGATTATTCACACTCATGTGGTCACACTGTGTCTCTGTGCCTCCTGCTGCTTCCCTCACCAGTGACACGTCCCCCCCGACCCGTGACCCCACTGTGATATCATGGAACACTATAGCAGCTGTTCATATAGCTCATATCTCGTCCTATCTGAGGAGGAAGAAGAGAGAGACTGAGCTGGAAGCACAGAAAGCTTTGGCCTGGAGACCTGGAGGAGTAGAGCGAGCACAGAGTGGCGAAAGGAGCAGAAGGGATTAGAAACGTGATTGACTGATAATGATGCCCTGAAAAACAAGAGAGAGACTTATCTGTATTTATGTACAATTTACACCATCCCCTTCCCTACGTAATCAAGGCAGCGTGTGTCATGTATTGCCTTTCTTGTCCAATAGGTACTTTGTTTTTCATAGCAATGTTGCAAACCATGCATAGTTGCAAAATTATTATTCTCAGCACAAGATGTTTACGTCCAGACCGCTTTATGCTTTGACTGTATATTGTGGGTAAGAATCTTAGTTGTTCAACTAGCATGGCCACAAACTCATGTGTAAATAGTTGGTGAGTTTATCTAATAACGGTAACATTGATGATAAATATATATTAAAAAATTACTGTATTTTCAGTATTGACACCTTCAGAGTTTAAAAGTGTAAAGGGTTATAATACCAGCTACAGTTAAATGAATTTAAAAAGAACAAAAAGCTAAATAAAAAGCATAGCCTCCACATAGCTATTACATTTATGGTATATGGTATATAATTGATTTATTTATTGATCTTATTTTTATTATTATTATTTTTATGTTTGGTGAAAATTATGTCTCTGTACCTGATACTCCTCAGTGCTGAAGTATTTTTTCAACCACTTATAACAATACAAAATATCTCCAACAGTGGAAAGCGATTGTGTCCGATTTGCTGATAAATGTCCTTCAGAAAATCATTGTGTAACCCTGGTTTAGCATCTTGTACTTTCTGTTGATCACACATCCTGCAGCAGCTGAAGTATATCGTCAACTGATTGATAATGTGTATATTGTGTGCTAATAAAACGCAGTTCATGTTGCACTTCATGGTGCCGTTGTATATTTTCAGAACTTCGCCCAACCTCCTGTCAAGTCTCAAAGCTCTATTACGTAACGTTTGTCATTTAACAGCACACCAACAGATATGGCCAATTGGCAGCAGAGAATGGGGCTCTTATTGGAATGTGACATCATTCGGAGCGGCTGTATGTCTTTCTGACAGGTGCAAACGGCATCAATCTGTCTTTCGCTACAAGCACTGAAACCACTTCACAAAACCTCTCAGAATGAAAATGAATAAACATTTTCTTCAGGTAGGTTCTGCCAAACGGTTTAATTTTAGTCACGGACAATTAACATAGTGCTATGTTCTGTATAATCATTGCCTCTGGAGAGAGAGAGAGAGAGAGAGAGAAAGAGAGAGAGAGACAAAGGTTTAAACTTCCAAACGGTCTCCATTTATCATGTATATAAAGTCAGACAGACGCCCATGTACACCTAGACATTATTTCCAGAAGAGAATAACATTGCTAATAAATAAATATATAAATAAAGTAGGTTAATTTTAGAGTGGTTGAATGCATAAATGAATGAATACATAAAGAAATTGACTGTTTGAACATTTATATACAATAATAACCTATTTACTAATTTTACTGGATGTAAGTGGGAGGGAAAGACACCTGGACAAAACTGTTGAATGAATGAGACAAAAAAGTAACCCATCTTTGAAGTAGGGTTCATAAACCCCCCATGCAGTGAGTGTATATGTAAAATTGTAAAACACACATCTGCTGTGGGTTACAAGCTAATGAAGTGCACACAGATGTCATGTCAGGGGCCACACAATCACCAAACCAAACTAAAATCATTGTCAAAAAAAGGGGCACACTTAAGTGATTCATTAAAGAGAAGGCCTCCAGCAATACAAAATCTGGCAACATAATTTTCTCTGAATAGTTAATCCCAACTAGCATCTTATCTCATTCCAAATATCAGATTTGTGAGCTAGTCAGATATTTTCAGTATGAATCAGTTGGCTAACAAAAGCAGTTTGAATGATTCATTTGCTGATTGCACAGATCCAGTTGTCGAGTTCAACTCACTGAAATAACTTGACTAAAGCAAATTATTATCATTAAGTAACAACTTGACAACATTGTTCCTCACACAAACCTTCTTATGAATTCACTGGAATTAAATTTAATAAATTTTTATTATACTGTTATGGAACTTTAACATCCTTTTTTGAGGTTTGAAGCGCCCAACTGTAAATGAGGGGAAAAAATGTTTCCTGTTGTGTTTCACAGAAGAAAGTCTGGTTTGACATAAGGGTGGATAAACTATGACATAATTTTTTATTTTTGGAGAAAGTAATCTTTTTTATCCATGACCAGAACACAAAGCACATGCTAATGTTAAAGTAGACCTATCTAATGCCTGTCCACACATCAGACATTTGTGTTGCCCTTTTCCTCTTGCCATTTTGCTATTCTCTTTTCATCACAAAACCACTTCTGTAAACTATGTGGCAGTGCCTTAAAGGCAGCGTATCATACTGAGGATGTCTGTATTTTCCTGGTGTGTGTCTGTGGTAAGAGGTTCTGGTTTAGTTGAGTCTATGGCTGCCTTTTAATCTGACAGAGTGCGTTTTCATTAGCTCCATTTGGTTATATTATTATGGCACACTTCAAAGACTGAACAAGTGGAACCACAAACAGGAAATGCTGTTTGAGAGGCCTGAGTGCTAGTGGTCCTCATTCTCGTGCAGTGTGAGTTCCCTCTCATCACTCCTGTCATGTACAGAGCGTTTGCAGCTTGAATGACACATTTGTTCCAAAGCAGATGCCGGATATGGAAGTTATGACATTGAATCGCCAGATTAATAACTTTGTCTGGGACAATAAATGCTGAAATAATTGGCTGTTTTCAATAACTGTGCAATGGTTCATTGGTTGCCCATCGAGGCAAAGGAAATCTGGGATCATTAGCCCTCACAATGAAAATTACATTTTTGGTAAGACATCCTGCATGGATGTATATGTGTTGCAATGTTACAGGTCAACAGTGTCTGTATATCAGAGCGCTGCCTTTGTACTTTTGACTGAATTGTCTGATTGACTGATTGAATTTGAAAACGGATGCTTTTCAATGTTAGCATCACATATATCCAGCTTCATATCTACGGGTTTTCATAGATGGTATGGGTAGTCACGCCTCTGATCGGTTTTGTTATTGTTTTCATTCCCCATGTGCTCTTTCTTAGTCTGCCCTAGTTTCTGTTAATTATGTGATTATGTTTAGGTGTGTCTTGTTCATTTACCTTCATTGTCTCCCCTATTTAAGTTCTCTTCAGTTTAGTCATTGTTGTCCGGTATTAAGGTTATTTTATGTGTGGATTACCCTGCCTGTCTGTTTGCCCATCTTTGGAAAACTAAAGGATTGTTATTTTGTGAAGTCGAGTCTCGGACGACTTCGTGTCCCTCGCCAACCGCACATGTGACCCAGACAGCTGCCTCCGCACAATGTATTACAAGGGACTGAACATCACCACCCAAGTGCAGCTGTCTGGGGATGGTCCTCGAGAGAGCCTCGCTGCCTACATCGAGTGGGTGCTGGTGTCATGTAAATATTCAGTGACTGTTCATGTCGTGGGCGACGACACCAGCCCCACTCAGGACCCAGAGCCAAGCCCACCACCTCCCCACTACGTGGAGCCCAAGCCTGAGCCCACCGATGTTGGAGAGCCAGGGCATGACGCGACCGACGAGCCATCGCCTCAAGGAGTGACAGAGCTGAGGATCGCCTCAGAGCCAGAGCCGCAACTGACAGACCAGGTGCAAGAGCCGCCAATGAGCTCGCCACGGTGGAGAGAGCCACAGACAGTGGGAGTGCGGAGTGGAGCTCTGCCTCCGGCACCACGGCTGAGGGTGAGCAAACTGCCCATCTGGGTCGGCAACAGCGCCCTCCAGTGCCTGTGCCCCGCATGGAATACAAAAACCCGCCCTCCCAACCATTCTTGTCCACTCCACCGCTGTCATCTGCCAGCCCAGTCGATCACCCTCAGCCCACCATCTGTGTGCTGGATTCTCCACGGGTCTGCCAGTCAGACTTCCTCTCATTCCCTTTAGTTTATCTACGCTGCGAGGACGCAGCTTCCGGGAGGGGGGCGAACTGTCACGCCCCTGATCGGTTTTGTTATTGTTTTCATTCCCCATGTGCTCTTTCTTAGTCTGCCCTAGTTTCTGTTAATTATGTGATTATGTTCAGGTGTGTCTTGTTCATTTACCTTTATTGTCTCCCCTATTTAAGTTCTCTTCAGTTTAGTCAATGTTGTCTGGTATTAAGGTTATTTTATGTGTGGATTACTGCCTGTCTGTTTGCCCATCTTTGGAAAACTAAAGGATTGTTATTTTGTGAAGTCGAGTCTCTGCTCAGTCATTCCTGCACCACACATCGTGACATAGGTTTGTTCTGTAGATGTACTTGAGCTCCCTGGATATTTGAATTCTGAATCGTCGCAATACGTGAAGCAACGTAATAAAAACACAGCAATATGTACCTATATCAACATAAAATGTGCCAGTGTTCACGTATTTAACCTGTGTTTTAGAGCCACTCACTGGACATTTCTCTTTGAAATTACTGTGGCGAAACATGCAGTAAACACTTGTATATGTTTGTATTTATATATACATATTAAATACACACAACACATATATTATGCAAACAAAAACATGTATTTTGGATGTGATTAATCACAATCGCTTGACAGCACAGAGATCTATATATATTGCACTGGGTGTAAATGGGATCTCAAAAGTTTAATAGTCCTTTGGGTGGGTGATGTAATATCAGGTAATGATCCCATTTTTTAGTCCTGCAGTGTTTAAGAGGCACCATTGTGTTCATTCAGTAATAGTTTTAAAAGACTGTGTCTGTCTGTCACAGGGAAACATATAACTCCATCCAGTGGTACATGTGAATTATGTCATTTTGGTGTTTTGATTCATTAAAGGGCTTTATCAGAATTTGAGAAATCCTCATTTATGCTTCTGTCACTGGAAAGGTCTGGCCCGCTTAATGTTCACTTTCAGCCTTTGAGTCATGAGGGAGTAAAATAATATTTATGAGCCTGGTCATCTTGGTTTCATTATGGCAGGTGCAGTGGTGGAAATGGGCTCGATATGATTCCCGCAGGAAAGAGAATTTCTTGGCAGGTCTGGCATGGGATGTGATATTATTACGGGGCATACAATATTATTCTTAGCTTCTTTTCCCTCGCCATGGTTAGTTTCTTTGCATGTGACAACTGCACTGCCACACTAAGTCAGCTGTTTTATTCCAGTCAGACAACCACACAAGACCTTGTGTCTTCTGCTGAGGCCTTGAGGTCTCGTAATCACATGAGAGGTCAAAGCCGTGAGTCAACCGCACCATCACCACCTTCCTCTGGACTCCAGGTCTTACCAGAAGGATCTTTAACATATGTTCTTTATCAGCGCCGCTGAGTACAGTTACATATATTTAAAAGACATTAGCTAGAGCTCTGAGCTCCCTTTATGGCCAGACAGCGGTATGTGGAGACAAAAGTCACTTTTGGCCAAGCTTCCATGCCTGTTGCTGCGGACGAAATTAAAACCTCCATCATGATTCTGCGTTCTCCTTTTTGTTTGGCAACAGCTCTCCATTTACTGAATTTTATAGGGGTCTAGTAGCTACATTAGTTAACAGTCAAGGGAGGATTAATACAAAACAGCCCTTTTTAAACCATAATAGAAAGACTGCTGCCTATAGAATTACCAGAAAGGACCCAGAAGGGCGATATCAATCCCATAGCTGACACAAATAACTGTGAGGAATGAGGGATACTGTTTTGCTTTGGACACTGGGGACATAACCGGGAGTTAAATTGAAATTTTGGATGTGAGAATCCTCCAAAAGGTGGTACAAAATGTGTTACTAAATAAATTTTGAAAAATGCTTAATATAATAAACTTTTGTAGTGGATTAAACAAAAGCTGGCCTGGGTGGACAGAAAATGGATCGGATTAAGACATAATTTACCAGTAATGTTTCAAAGGTGCCAGAATGTCTTTACGAAGGATTCCAGCCTAATTTAACCCCTGGACATAACAATACTAACACTCAGCAAGGGTTTTTTATAGAGGTGAAACTGTGTACAGGAAGTGGCTGGAGGTATAAAACCTGAATATTTTTTCCACATAGCAGTTCTTCGAGTAGTTAGCAAAATCACACCTCCCTCATGCACTCACACTTACAGGTGGTCTCTGATAAAAATCACTCTTAACGTAACCACAGATTACAAAAGGAAACACAAAGTACTGCAGACATAGAGCTTAAAAGAATGCTGGGTTTATTAGCTGTATTATTGACCGTTTTTGTTTAGTTTTTTTGTGCAGAAAGAGGTGGCCACACTGAGCTGCAGTCTACAGTCTCTGCAGTTTTCACACTTTTCTGGTGCCATAGCACTCAGAGTTTGTCTAACACCCAACTCAGCCTCTGCCAGGCCATCCTGTGCTTGTTTCTAAATAGTCTGTAAAATAATTTCTCAGTGTTCTGTCCATTCCAATGCCACAAAATTAGGATAATAACGTGACTTTTCAAAATGAAATAATAAAATGTGACTTGAGAAAAAAAATACTCTGTCAAAAATACTTGGCATTAGCATCAGACCAGATTTTATTGAAAAATATTGAGCATAATTGCCATTTTATTCAGAACCTCACTCAAACTCACACACAGTCATTTGCACCAAGATAAAAAAAAAAAATTGTGGCCAACAATTATTCATTGTTAAAGGTATGGATATTTATAAAATATTATGTCTGCAAAATTAGCCATTATGGTTTAAATTTGGTGTTTTTTAATATTACAGTTTTTCTTTTCTTTCTTCTTAGACAAATGGAGGACAAATATGCAAACTGCAAATAGTAAGCACTAACAGAAACCAGTTACAACAATACACAATGTCCCTATGGTTATGTTTCAAATTCCCAGAGATTCTACTAATAAGATCTGCTAGATTGAATGGAGCTGTTTATCTCCTTAGTGATGTATGGAGTACAGTTTATCATTTTTAGATCCTGAGAGGTGTCATAAATATCATTCAGCCGTGCGGCATTTATGTGGCTGACTGAGAAAGAAAATCAGAGTCCAGGTGAGTTTATTGTGAGACGTGATCTGTTTTCTTCTTTAGTCTGCTCTTCATCCCCACATTACACGTTCATTACGCTCTCCTCTCATCAGCGTGTCTGAAGCAGTGACAGGCAGTTTGTTGGAGTGGAATACCGACTGAATACATACTATCACCATCCTCTAAATTAATGGCTAGTATTCTGTGCAAGCCTTTAATTCAAAATCTTTTACTACAGTATGTGTTTAGCCTTTAACCTTTTCACAGAATGTTTGTAAGCTTTACGCAACCTCCCATGTATCTTCTGTCCTGTGTGTACGACTGTCTACCAGCTTCAGCCTGTACGAGTCACATTTACTTTCCTTGTTTTTCCGTCTCGTGAACTGAACTAGATTGTACATTTTCTGAAGAAACTCGCCACAACACAAGAGTGTTGTGGGTGGTTACCAAGACATGGGTAGGATGTTATGGGTAGTTGCTAAGGCATGGATACTGGTTGTTATTGTGTTTTAGGTGGTTGTTTGCTGCAAAGGTTAATAAGTGGTTATTTGTAACACTTTAGCTTTAGAAAAGAACTGTTTCATCATCAAGTATCCAACTATTTTTAAAGGAGGGGTAACGTGGACTTTCGAGTTGTGCATTCAGAGTTGTTTACACTATTAAAAGGCTGGATTCTCATACTACGCATGGACAAAGTTAAAAAAAAAAACTATTTGGACATATGACCGAGCATTTAAGTGTCAAAAATCTTACTTCCGGGTTTGTACAAATTTCGGAGAGTTTTTTCGATCGTTTATCTAAATGACGTAGTCGAGGCTGAAACTCCTTTTATGGGCATTTCTCCCGGAAGCACGCGCCGGCGCAGGCATAGCCCAGAGCTGCACTGCACGGGACTCGCACAGGAAGTAGGCGTTTTTGGTTGGAGCTTAAGGGAAAGATAACCTTGTTAAGCTTTACAAAAGAACCCAGCGTTAGGTGAATAGTGGATCCCATGATTTAGAACTGCAGACGGTAAGTAGGCATCAAATGTTTTCAAAAAATGTCTGTTTTGTTGGTGATCGCACTCAAGTGCTCGTCACTCCGTCCACACAGCACGCCTCCAGGACCTCAGCTTTTTTCGGAGAGAATCGTAAAGCTGTATCTTTCTTTTATAAATATGATAAAACTAAATATTTTTGGGAAATGAAGGATGCAGTACTACTCTATAGGTACTCAAGATTAACATGAGATTGGCCAAATCTGCCTGTTTTAGGTCCCCTTTAAGGTAATAGTGGGCATGGCCATTTTTAAATAATTTAGCTGTCAGCAGTCTTGTATGCTGCTTGATATTGCAAACTGGCATTTGTTATCATATTATTAATCATACATTTTCTATCATAAACACCCTGGTTTGAACCATTAAAAAAGTAAATGAATAAATCTGGTAACACTTTAGAATAGGTAACACTTGTTTACTATTAACTGCGACTTTCACCCTCTATAAATTCTTAATTTGATGCTTATTAATAACTTGGTTGTAATACTTTTAGGTATTGGGTTGGATTAGGGATGTAGAAAAGGGATTAATATGTGCTTAATTGGCTCTAATAAATGGCTAATATTCTATTAATTTTCACGCTAATAAGAAACTGATAGGTGTAACCGTGAAATAAAGTGTTACCATAACACTACTTATATATACTTTAGTCTATGATCCTAAATGCAAAATTATTATCATATGATTTAGTATAAAAGCTCAAAATTATAATTTATTTCTGTAGCAAAAACATTACAGAAGTAAGAATTATTCATTGCTAGCTGTGAGAGATAAAGTGAAGCTCATAGTCTCCTCCCCTGCTATCTGTTTGTGGTTTGAGCTGTAGTGTAACATGGGCATGAGTCTAGGCGCAAGGCATGGCAGGAAGCCGAGATCTACCGTGCTGCTTAAAGAGACTGTTTTCTGGGGATGGCCCACCGCTCGGGGGCCTCCCTGTCTGAGAGAGCGGCTACGAGGCACCAGTCTCTGCAGGGGAGACTTAAGCTCCAATCAAAACAGGATTATATAAGCCATAGTTTAAACGAGAGTTGTGCCCACACACAAAGACAGTAGCGTTAAGGCAGATGACATGGTGAGGGCAGCTTTCTCTCACACCACACACTGCTTACAGCTACAGCAAACCAGTTTAATCTTAGACTAGAAACTGCAAAGCCATTATACAAAACTTGTACATTCTTAATACTATTCCTCATTAACTAGCTCCCCAAAGATCCAAAAAACACAAGGCAAAACTTCCCGCGCCAACAAGTGACGCATTAACAATTATAAAGCTAAAAGGTGCGGAAGGCCATTTGAGACTTTTGTTAGTTACACCAAACCCCGCCAAAATTTCTTCCCAGTGGCACGGTGCTGAATAAAACGACATTGTGACAGGACATGGGAACTCCGCCAACGCATCTGTAACACAGGAAGAAAATTCAACAGGAGCCTGCTGTAATTAGACTAATAAATGTTTTACCATGGATGTATTGGAAACAAAGCAGGGCTTATTGCAGCGTGCATGGCTTTCATTGCAAGACCTTGTACGCGAATGATGTCTTCTACTCCGAGTCAAAGGGCGTCTTTAGCGTAGCAATGAAACAATTTAACGGGAGCTCGAGCTCTAACAAAAAAAAATGTTTTTGCTACTAAAGAAGAAGGAAATGTGGGCTTTTTTGTGCTATAAGCGATGGATGTTGGAAAATTTGTATGAGGATTTTGTTTAATTCAAACCCATTTTGTGAGCATATAAATCTTGATTAAAGACATATAAATGAGGCTCTAAGCGGATGCCACGTTATGATAATGTGTGAAACATTTTGCGCAACGTCAGTTAAAAACGCGCCTGCTGCTGTAGCAGAATAAACTGGTAGAAAAGGTGGTGTGTTTTTAGTTTGATGTGGTGCTGAGGAGTCTGGCTCATTATTCGATTTGGCCGCAGAATAGGACCCGATTGGCCCTCTTTAATGGCCCTGGGGCCGCCATATCGCATTCCCCCAAGCTTTTATTATTAAAGATGTGGTTATTCAAAGAGTGTTGGGGGAATAAATAGTGGCACGGAGTGGGTCAGGAATTCATACACCACTGGTTGCTGGCAGACCAAATCATTGCCACATGAATGATGCTTACAGGTAGGTAGGCTAAAATTCAGGGTTAAGCCCCAGCGAGAGCAAATAAGATTAAATGGGAGAGCCAGACAGGTAACCTGATGTTTGCATTTGCAGTCCATTATGGCCTCCATGTGTATACTGTATATCCAACCTCCTACAGTAGCTTACATTGCTCTGTAATTTGCACAGACTGTGTCCTGGGATGGTTAATTAATCCTGAAGACCAAACCAGAAACAACTGCCTGGTTATTTTGATTGGGATGGTTATATTTAGCTGTCTGGCATGCCACTCTGAGGTGGTTGCTTTGGAAGGAACTGTGAACCTTGGCCTGCTGGGTTACTGGCTGTCAGAGCTGTAAAAATGTCTGTTTGTCACGTGAAAAAGTTTTTCATATCACCCCAAAAGGACTCTTCACTTAGACACAAGCCATAATAAGAGACGATTGAGACAATTTGCACTTATTAAAGACCACTGTGAGCTACACTAAAAATAAAATGGACAGCCAAATGGGTAACTGCTTTTGTGGTAAAACCTTCTTTGCCTGTTATTTTCCAGGATTTCTCATTAGTCATGATCGCAAAGTCAAATATCATTAATGCACTAAAGCACGCTTTTTCCGGAAAGTTACAAATATTTATTTTATCATGGAAAATGTAAAAAATAATAATACATTTTGAATTCATAACCAACGTAATTAAATTGTCAATGTGTCCCTAGGTCGACATATTTTGTTGACCCTGGGACAATATTTTTATGCAAAAATATAGTCTTGACCATATCTCTACACCTAAACCTAACCTTACCCATGAGTAATGCCTAAGATCAGAGGAAATGATAGATGACTGACACTGATGCACAAGTACCAATTGTAAGCCTAAACTTCACAATAACTGTTTCTTCAAATCTGATTGGTTAATCACAATGTTGTCCCAGGGTCAACTAAGATGTTGACCCAGGGACATGTTGCACTTGGTAAAATCATGCTAGCGATAACGCACCAGATTGGAATTGGAATTGGAATTGGTTTACTGTTATACAATGTGATTATAATGAACAGTTGTTCCATTCTCATGTAATTTTGAGTTTTCTGACTTTCTTTTTCTTTGGAATAGCAATTTTTGAGAAAAGAAAGAAAGAAATACTTTTTTTCCACATACAATTAATTTTTAAAGAATTAGTTCACTTTCAAAGTAAAAATTTCTCAAATGTACTTTTTTTTTTGTTTATGACTGAAGAAAGAAAGACATGAAATTCTTGAAAGAGGGCGAGTAAATAATCAGGATTTTTTTATTCTGGATGTGAACTAACCCTTTAAACGTAAATGGTCCGGTGTTGTTTAGACCATGCACCATTTATAAAAAAAAAAATTATGCATTCTTATTTTAAATTAAATGAGGCTGAATAAATGATGACAAAATTTAACATTTTATATAATTTTTTCTTTAACATATATGTAAATTGGCATTTGAAATTGAATTTGAGCAGAAATACAGTGTTTTATCCTTCTACAAGACTGTAGCTCCTCTAGCAAGTAGCTTGAATAGACATACCAAAAATTGTGCATGTTTTATCCATCCGGCATGACAACCAGCTTTCATAATTTAACATGGCACCTTTTAAACATCGAGCATCTAATATATTTGCTCAGCTGGAATACTAGAATAGCATTATGAGCTTTGTCGAAGTGTTGAGTTGCAGAGAATCCACATCCACCGCACAAGAGGGGGTCTCTGAATAAAGAATCTATTGAGGAAATTACATGTCCTGCCAATGAAACATTCACAAACCCAGACTTTACCCTCTCGTAGTGGAGAAATATTCATTTTTAATGCTGGGGAAAGTAGGTCTGGACAGACAATTTCATCTCTTGGTTAGTGGAAATTCGACAGTCCGTAGTCCCTCCAAAACGAAGCTACAGCTGTCAAATCAACCTGTCAGAAATTGCTAAGCAATTGCCATAGATGGATCTGTTTGCCAGGTTATACAGAAGAAACCTGCTATCCAAACACATTTATAGGTGAAGGAACCTTTCAACAGTAAAGTGTGCAAAGCAAACTCTCCATGATTTTTGTCTTAAAATAATACAAATGTTTTATATTGATGATCCTATTCCTCATTTCCAAATAAATGCTCTTCAGTTTAGCTCCAGACACCCCCACAATGGCTGTATGAATAAACAGTCACCCTAATAGTTCTCATTCAAAACATAGTGGCTTTAGTTGTTGACCGTGGGGATATTTTTTAAAGTTGAGCACAGAAGTAATTTAGACCTATATATTAAAACTGTTTTCTTAAGTTATTTTGTCAAGTTGCTAGAATGCAAAGATGACTTGGATGCAAACAGGTGAATATGCAGAATCGTCATTGACTAGGCATCCTAATAATGGATTTTTTTTTCTTAGTAAGACTAAGCGCTCTTGTTTACATTATCTACATACTGATGCATAGTAAATTTCATAGCAGAGATGAGATGCACACTTCATAATTCACATGATCCATCGTTTTACATCAGTCAAATGGATTCTGATTAAAAAAAGAATAAACATGTTGCATACTCAAATCTTTTGGAATCTTTTCATTTTCAGAAATCGTGTGAACAAACTGATTCAAAAGAACAATTCAGACTTTCTAAAAATACATAAAAAGGGAGAAAAAATTAGGAAGAATCGACTGACTATGATGGCACTTTCTTATCTCTTTCGGCAGAGAAGTTCACAATACAAATGTGACGACAAAATAGCAATCTCTTGTTTGCTACACAGCAGATGTTTACAAAATGTTGCTTGCTACTGGAAAAAGAACAACTACTACTGTATATTATTTTGATAATAGCCAATCTGCTGTCAAAGTCACAAAAATTAAACTAACTAAACAAATAGGCTATGGTTATTTTGTAGTTTAGTTTTACTGTACCCATTAGTATATTCTGGAAACTACTATTGGGTTAGTCATTTATACAGGATTATAGTGCCACTTGAACTTGAAAAAAGAGAGGGGAAAAAACTAAACTAAACCCACACACAATGAAAAGTGACTCAATTATACTGCAATTGGCCAAAAACTACAATAGTAACAGTGTTATTTATATTTAATTTGCTGCTTAAAATGTGAGTTCCTAAAGTTTTTATCTTAATTCTGTTACATGGGTGGGTCACACAGATTTGGAAACTCTGGAAAATGGGTTGTGTGCCAAAAAGGTTGAAAAATCCTTGGCTAAGGGCTCGCACAAGAGCATCTACAACATGATATTAAACACAAGCTGACAGAAAGTAGACAGTTAATGTAAATCAAATTATATAACTTAACATCATAAAGCTCTTAACAATAAAACTTGAACGCATAAGCAGACACATAATCATATTCACAGTTCTTGTTCATATAGAGAGTATGTCGTAACATGGTCAGGCTCCACCAAGTGCAAATTACTCCAAGTTATAGACTTTAAAGTGATCCCTTCCTTTTTTCATTCATGGAACTGAGAGAGGCCACGAACAGATGAACTTTGTATGTATAGTGTTTCTCATATTTAAATGTTCAAGAGGACCACATTACCTTTTTTATGATTTTGATTGTAATAGGGTCTTATCAAAACCAGATGTATGTAGTAATAATAGGCAGCTGCATAACTCTGCCTTAGGGCTTTTCCTTACATTAAAAAAAATGAGCAAAAGGAAAACTTCCACATGCTAACATTTACACAGTGATTTCTTTTAATTGCACTCTGCTTTTTAATTTGCCTCGGACTAATGCTTTCAAAAATGTGCAGAAAGTATTTTATTGAAGTCTTGCCTAACGCTGTACCAAGTTTCCGTGCACGTCCCTGTCTTTGGTGCATACCTGGCAACCTGCATTCCTTGATTCATTCCCAGAGTCAAACGTGTCACACGGCATGTCGAATGAGCAGGCTTCCGTCAGTTCTTTGCTTCAAAGGATTACTGTAAATTAACATTCCTTATGTTGGGCTGCATGGACAAGTCCCAGTGAATCATGTTCGAGGCTCTGGTTGCAGCCTGGACCCAAGAACGGAGGTTTAAAGCTACATGACCTGCTATATACTAAAAGGAGCATTGTGTTGAACGCAGTGTTTCTATAAAGTTCAGGTGGAGTTTTTAAGGCAAGTCTTCAGAAACTTGACAGCATCAGAAAGTTTTGACGTGCATTTTGGATGACTTTTGGTATTTGGCTTGTGAAAGAAATCAGTGTTTTAATGGGCCATGATTGAAAGGGCATCATTATCTTTATGTTAGGTTTGTTAGAGTCTTCTATTTCAGCTATTAGAATATTTATTTATTTATTTATTTATTCATGTATTAGGATTGTGTGTTTGACATAGTTTAATACCATCACGGTATAGGCAAATGTGGGTGGTAAAGATCGTTCCAAATTCTGTAGGCTACTTTCCCTGACAGAACACTGTAACCTCAACCGTCTCTTGATAAAAAAAAGAACTTAAATTGATGAGAAAAGCAACAACATAAATATTGTGAGTATATTTATGGTTATGAGCTTCCAGTGGCGGTTCCTTCCAGAGGCTCTGTGTTTCCTGCTTTCAGCTTGTGGAAACAAGGGCTTGAAGGCTTGAGGAAGAGCCCGGACCCCCGACCTGCTATAAAGCAGCTTTGCAGGATGACAGCCACGGCACCATCCACAGCCGTCCTCTAAAAGGAAAAAAGTGGATGGAGAAGTGTGCAAAGGGGAGATTTGTGTGAGAATAAGAAAACCCAAGTAAAACAAACGCTGATCTGAAGAATTATGGTGCAAGTTTAACCTGAGAGTCACAGCGCTACTGTATGTCTTCCTCAGCCCTGTTACTGAACCTCAATTTTCCATGTGAACAAAGTTCTAGTCAATGCACTGGTGAAAAGCACTTATCGTGCTACTGTAGTTGTGTGTACTGTATACAATGTAAAGTTGTTATTATGTGAAATCAGCTTTTAATTACTTAAAATAATAGTAATAATAATAACAGTAAAACTCCCCATTATGTTGTTGCATATCCGTATGACCTACATCTTATTTGCTGTCAAACTATAATGACATTTCTAATACTATATGCAAACGTGAATTGTAGCGCGGGGACTTTACATATCTCCATGTGCTGTAGTAAAATGACACGTTAATATAATATAAATGAGAAATACATTGGCAGAAGTTTGCCAGAAAAAAAGAGCAAGGTAAGCAACTGTTTATTTTTGCAATGATGTCAACAAAAGTAACTAGCGTGAAAAAGAGATGCTGACATTTTTACTAATGAAAGACTGACAGCTTTAACTGAACTCCTAATATTTTCTTATTGGATAGTTTTCTTGGCTTTCTTCAGACACTTTCTTGGTCTTGTTCTAAGATAATCGTCCATAAATTGCTGCCTCATGACAGAATCAAAGCTGGTGTGCTTTACTTTGTCTTGACTCTATTATCAACACTTTTAGCCAATGGCCTCGTTTTAGTCAGCATTTCCCTGGCTATAGGGCTTGTGGTTGTCTAGTCAAACTAAAACAGACAGCACCATCTTGTGGTGAAAGTGAGGTCAACCGTTCTGTTTGAAACTGGAGGAAAGTGGAGAAACTGTATAATTGCCTATTTGTCTTCTTCTGACACAATTAAAGGCCTGGACAGCTATTATAAAATTACATGGGTTTTAAAATTAAACTGCGTCTTTAATGATTATATTTTAAGAAACAGTGCACCCAAAAATAAATATGTTCTCACCTCCAGGCCATTCTAGATGCAGTGTTTGTTTCTTCATCTGAACAGATTTTGAAAAATTTAGCATTACAACAATGGGTTCTGTCAGAATGAGAGTTCAAACAGCTATTATAAAAACATTATAATAATTCACAAGTTATCTACCTGATGACTCCAGTCCATAAGTTAATGTTGTGTGAAGTGAAAAGCTGTGTACTTGTAAAAAAAAAAACTAAAAAAAAAAAACCCCTAAGACATTGCTTCAGAAGATAACATCATTTATTGACCAGTAACCCAGCTAACAGGGAGCATAACTTCTTGCATAACGTTAGTAGAATATTTCCTTAACGTTATCTGCAATTGAACTTTTTAAAAACGTTAGGATAAAAACATTATCACTGTGTTGTTGGTGGAATGTTTTAAAAACTTTAACATTAGAAATGTTACCATTAAGTTGTTAATGGTACGTTCTAAAAACATTTTTAATAACATTCTTATAACCAAACAACAACGTTAATGTGTTTTTTACGTTCTAAGAACGTTCAGACATAACATTTTTATAACTTACTGGGAATGTTAGGAAAATGTTCTTATAACATTAATATAATGAGGAATGGAACGTTTTTATAACGTTTTAACTAACGTTCTTAGAACATTAAACTAACAAGAGACTAAAACGTTGTAAAAACATTTTGAATAACGTTCTTATAACCAAACAAGAATGTTAATACAATGTCTAAAAACTGGACATTTTGAAGAACATTCAAACAATTACATTTTCATAAGTTAACAGGAACATTACAAGAACGTTTTTATAACATAAAATTGTTAGCTAATGTGATGTTTTTTATCATCTGTTTTGAACTCACACCCATTCAGTGTGGATGATAAATTTGTGAGTAATCGATATAATGCTAAATTTCTCAAAATCTTTTCCGTTCCAATAAAGAAACAAATTCATCTACATCTAGTCGCCAGAATACAAACTTTGGTGTTGTCTTTTGTTCCAGTAATCTGCCGCCTGCCAACACTATAGAATCAATCTGAATACCTTAGAAAACACATACAAAACCCTGGCAACAACACCATGACATCCTGACATAACATCTACAAAGAACCTTAGTCTTGGAAATAAGTATTGTAGATAAATATAGTAACATTTCACGTCAAGGGTTTAAAAATGTAAATAAATATCCACAATCACATGCATATCTGTAAGTTGAAGTCATAGATGTTCAGCGGATTCTCATTATCGCAGTTGGACCATCACTGTTGCATAGCTCAAAAGATGCGGTAGTTAATTAGAGGAGTCCTGTGGGAGCCTGGCAAAGCCTCTGTCTGATGAAACCTCTTCAACTAAAGCCACAGTGTCTCCAGCACATTAGACCTACAGTAGCAGACTCACAATAATGTCTCCACGTTATTATGCATTCTCAGTAAGCAGAAAACCACAATGCTGTCTCTCTCCGGTCAGTCAAACACTGGACTCTCTGTCATTGCCAACCTAAAGGACAGACAGCAGCAGTATCCAGGGATTACACCCAGACTGCTCCTCACACAATGGTAGGCTTCTTCTGGCTTAATGAAGCAGATGATGTTTAATCCGGAGATGGATGTGGAAAGATCACGAAGCTCTTGCGTCTAATTTAAGACACTATTACTGAAAGTAGAGTAATATTTGGCCTATTTTGTTGCTATTTACTACAGAAAAATGTCTTATTAAAGTGCACGCCAGTTTACTGTCTTTTTATGTGTGCATCGCGTCTCATAAACATTACCATGTCTGCATTTGTGATCAGAAAAAAAAATAAAAAAAATTAGCATTTGTGATGGAGGAACGACAAAGAACAAGTACTATACATTGCTCAATTCTCGCGTTTGAATAGTCAGAGGCCAGTCCTTTAAATATGAAAGCACAAGTACTTACAGAAGTCAGAAATACCAGACTGCTCTTGAAAAGTTTGGAATTGCCCCACTTTATAGCCTCTGTGCACAGCCAGCATAGGCTACTCTCCAGGTTTTAGTTATCAGTCTTCCGTAAATGCGCTGAACAAACTCTAATATCTGGGTTGAACTGTTCTGGAACAGTGTTGTAAATGCAACTTAACCACTGATTTCTAGTTGTGTCCGCTTTTGGAAGAACAAAGAAAGTAGTTCCACTTTCAAAATGAAACACAGCATCTCCAGAACATGGTGTCGGCAACACCTCTACAGCAAGAATAATAGTTTCGCCTTCTTTGTTTAAGTAAACATTTGGGCGGTGTTATGAAAATAAATCCACACAGTGATGTAGAAAAGTGGGGGTGTGTTTAAACGAGGTGTTTTAGGGGTGTGTGGACAAGTCATAACTTTTATAAAGAATATCTCTTTGGTTTAGATACTTTTGTCTTTGCAATTTCAGGGATCTTATCTGTAGGGCTGGGCATCTAGTTTGATACTTTTTAGGTACCGACCGAATTGCCTTGATACAACCGAGTATCGAAAAATGTCTTGTCATTTGGTACCCAATTTCGATACCTAAAGGGGTTAATCTCATCAATGTCAGTGAGAAAATAAGACTGCAGCACTAGCCAGTGTGTTTGACCAGAAGTGTGTAAAATAACTTTGTTATTTATATCATTTACACGACTGCATGTCATTTCTGTCTCTACATTAAGTTGCGCTTTCTGTATCGCGCATGACGCACACAGAAGTGAGCACACTCCCGCTTCCAATAGTATTTGTCAATACTTAACCGCAAAAAAGATGAATTCTGCGTTAATGTATGGTGCAGACGCTCGGTTTTGTTTACTAGCATATTGACTAATATCACGCTTCCGGTTGATATTAATGTCTTGTGTCTCACTAAATGAGGACATAAATACAGTAGGCTACATGAATAACATCTCCAGAACTTCTTCGAGGGTTACTTCAAGAACATTTGAGTAAATCTATCGTGATATGATGTACACACAGAACTGTAAAGGTATTCATGGCAAGCCGTCAAAATAAAAGTTCGGTTTGGACATGGCAGCAGAAAT
>JAUMHE010000068.1:16106858-16126452 GCA_032359235.1 Enteromius mattozi | reverse complement strand
TATTCTCGTAGTTTCGACTTTAATCTCGTAGTTTTAGATTTTTTATTTTTTTTTGGTGGCACTAAAACTCCGTCGTAGAAATAAGATGTTGGTCATGAACTGAAAAATCAAGATTCACTTGATCTTTTGACATATAAGAGGTCATTGTGCTATAAAAACATTATGCACAATTCAGAATTCAGAGCTTTCTCCTTAGTCTAAAAATAGCTTATATTGAAGCTTGTGGAATGTGTCACTTTATGATGCCCCGCCCACCAATTCACACATGTAGTAGGTAAATGACCTGTAATCTCATGCAGGGGTTTTCTAGGGAAGTGTACATTTTTATTTGATAGAGGCCGTTTAATGTACTGATATACAAATAATGGAGTTAAGTTTTTCTACAGCAGTGCATAGGGATCATATGTGAACACAATTAACTGCTCAACTTGTTCTTTGTAAGAAAAGATATGATAAAGTAGTGTTTGTAGTTTCCAGCCACTAGATAGCGCCATCTTGTATCCTTTTCATTTTTTGTTTATAACTTGCTTCCTAAATTAATTTGTCATTTCTTCTCTTGATGACTGCTGTTTTTTTGATTGAAAACTTAAATGATGATGCTCTTCTTAAAGAGACTGCTCAGTTTCCAAAAAGAATCAGTTTCCAAATGATGGTCTTAAAGAATATTATTATAACAATAAGGATATTCATAAAGATAGAAAAAAAATCAGTGACTAGATTATTTACATGGAATATATATGTGTGCAGTCTTAACAAAACACAAAATGTAAATAACTTTTCATCAGCTTTATTCCATGTTTAATAAACATTAACACACAATATGTCCATATCGTTAAAAACATCCCAAAAATGAATTTAAGCAAATCCATTTAATTATGTATATTTTTAATAACAGGAAAACATTTTGAGGTAGTTTTTTGTTGTTGTTGCTGTTTGTATTTCTATAAGCATGACAACATTGAAAAAAGAATTTCAAAAATGATCTTAAAGTGTTTCATTCGCCTATACAGACTGAGAACTTTGCTATCATCTCATTTCTTTGGTGGAAAACCTGTAGCCATGCCTGAAAAACGCTCATTTCCGAGCATAACATCCAATCACAGTCTTTCTCCACCTCCACAATGTTCACCAACAAGCAACCGTAATGCAAGCATACAGTTTGGTCTTACTGTTTGATGATGTTGAAACCTTTGTGCATCAATTATTTTTTGCATCTTGACTAACTTATCAAGTAGGCTGCCACTTCCTGTGCATCATCCCATGGTCCTCTTCAGCACAAGCTCTGTAGACTCTCCATGTCCAGTGCACAAAGCTTCATTTAACTTCTTCTGAACACCACTCCACGTATCCAGGTTACCATCACACATACACTTCAGGCATTGTCTTGCAAATCAAATGATTGGGGACGATCAAGTTCTTGCCTTTATGTTTTATTTCCAGCAAAGAGTCTTTCTTGTTGCTTTGATATACATTCTTTAAACAAACCTGTGGTAAAACATAACTCTGGTCAATAACTTTAAAATACATACACCTTGAGTCAAAGTATTTCAATAATATATTATAATTTAGTACTTACATAGCTTACGCAGAACATCACGAATGCGATAAAGAGTACTGTGATGGCCAGAACTCCATAAACTGTATCACGTACATTTAATTCTATTTTCTCAAATGTAGTATACTCTAAAAATGAGAAAGAAAGAACACAAAACACACATGAATATCAGATTGTTCGTTTGTGAGTTACTGTAGGCCTATATTGCAAAGTATACATTGGGCTTAAAAAAATGTAAAAGTGCAGCTTAGCATTTGTTGAAAACATTTGTGGCAATTATAAATCTCTGTACTTACCATCGACTTTTAGGATGATTTCACCTTCTTGGTTCTGATGGCCAAGGGGAGCAGACAGAAAGCACTTGTATATACCACTGTCCTCTGCAGTTACATTAGACAGAAAAAGGCTCTTTGAGCTCTCTAGTAGCTCGACCTCTCGTTCGACACCTTTGTATTTTTCCACTGTGCCATTGTTTTTAGTTAGTCTCTTCCTTACAAGTCCAGATAACAGCTTGGAAGGCTCTTCAGAAACCTGCAGAACAGAGGTTTAGCTTAACGTTAATTGAAATTCATTGGGAACAATACATTTCTTAAATAAATACAGGTCTATGGGGCATATTTTAACATCTGGTACAAAACATGAACATGTGAGAGGAAAAAACACGAATTTTTGACTTTACCTTGTACCATGTGACGGAACGGTACTGGACGTCGGGCTTTGATTTCGCCGCACATCTCAAGACAGCGTCCTCACCACTCGAGAAGCGAATCTCCTGCCGCACTCCCTCCGCCGCAGCTGGGAATAAAACACTTCATGTTAACCTGGATCAACAGAGTCTGCGTGAAAATACTCCCAGGAATACAAATCAGTCTTACCTAAAATTATAAGACAAACGACTAACTCCGAGAAGTAATGCATGGTGCTGACTTTAGCTTGCTGTCGACTCTATATAATGCGCCTTTTATATGTTTTTGGTTTAAGGAAGTGAGGGAATTCCCTAGCACGCGCAAGCAGGGTGATGCGGCGTCATTACAGTTGTAAACCAGGAACCGCAGTGATGGAAACTTTCATTTAAGCATTCAGATCTACTCCATCAGGCTAGCGGGATGTGCTGGATAAAATACGTTTTTGTTCATTTCATATCGCTGGTAGTCTTTGTTGCACCTGGTAAGATATTTCATGCTAATCTCCGATTCGCTCACTTTAAATATTAGCTACTGTAGCTGTGAGGCTTGATGCTGTTTAACATTAATGACGCAACGGCACGTTTATTCTGTCATTACGTCTCTAGCGATCTAGGAAGCACGAGCGCTTGTGGCTATGCTGGATTTTCCACGTGCACGTTCTGTTGTCTGTGTGTTTTTGTTATTTATTTGGTTGTTTGTGTGAATTTTGCTTTTTGTAAATTTGAATTCCGTATCTGTTGTGTTTACAATATTGCGGTCGTTCTCAGCTGTCTTGCAAAGTTTTTAATTCTAACTTTGCATCTTAATGTTGCTAAAAAAATGTATATATTCAGTGCATTTCAAAAGATGTTTAGTAGAGAAAGTTAATGTTACTTGGCGAAACTCCCTTTGGTATTGGGATTCCCCCATTACGTAATGTTATTGTTTCAGTACGCCTAGTTTTAATCTAATGCATTGTTGCCCTCGTTGTCTCAGAGAGTCTAAATAAAGGTTACACTTTACACCACAATTTAACTGCACTGATTTTATATCAGGTTAATATTTTAACTAGTGAGGACCAGTCAAAATATTTCACAATGTAGTAAATTTGGTCCTCAAAAGCATAGTCAACACACACACACACACTACTGACATGCTCTGACATGCAAAAACGTTAAAAACAAAAGCTTATGCCTCTTCTTATGTGTTGTGCCTGTATATGATTCCCTTTCTAAATATATAGTAATGACAGTTCTGAATGACGCCTCTCTTCCCTCAGTGTTCACTAAAGTCACAGAGATGACACAGAACTACACCTGTGCAGAAGAGTTGCACCATGTACAATCTGAATATGCAATGAAGAGCCCAGACTGTGATCAGTATTGGTCAGCACAGGATCATGTGAGTAGACTGAAGAATTGAAGTTCAGTGATAGATTATATCTACGCTGCAGCTCACAGACTTTCATGCTTTTTCATCCTTCAGTGTATTGCAACATTTCTGCAATCCATCCCAGAGTGTCATAGTCCATGCAAAGAGGTGTTCGTTGGGAGAATCGTTCTGACTGACTGCGTCAATATCACCCTGGCTGTAATATGCACAAGAGTGAGTCGCTTTCTCCCCAACACAGGTCATGGTGTTTATGTTTACATGAGCATTGGAATTGACCACTAACCAGCATTTGTATCTATTTTAAAGGATTATTTGACTGAATACCGTGTACATTTTTACGGTAAGCTTATTTTCTACCAGTGATATATTGTTTATTGTTGGGTAGCCTGTTAATTTTCAAACATTTCTTTTGTTTCGTTTTAAGGTGAAAGAGTCCCTCAATCAGTGATCAACCCTGTGAACAGAAGTCAGACTGGTAATATAAAACAAACACTGTGTGTAAAATATATAATACTCTTCAGAAGAGAAATGTTTTTTTGGTTCATTTCAGAGTATTTTTCTGTTTTATTTTTAGGTGTTTTCCTGCCCATTATCTTGGTGGTCTTAGCCATTGTGGCATGTCTGCTATGTGTTGCATGTGCATACTATAAAAACAAGAGAAGCAATGTTCAAGTCACTTACAGCCTCACAAGTAAGTGAAGTAGCTTTAATAAAAGAGTTAGAGCAGTGAACATTCCTATTCCCATTATCAGGGCACGAATTAATAATTTCCAATCAGCATAAAATGTTACGGAACTGCCTGCAAGAGGACGTGTGTCTATATCAACCTAATACACAGCGAGAAGGAGAGTTTGAGTGGCCAAAGACTCTCCAAGGACCACAGCTGGAGAACTGCTCTCGGGGTCGGATAACCTTAAAAAAAATTGCCAAACAGCACCTACGTACATCATCACATGTTGTTTGGAAGGGGTTAGGAGAGAAATTCTCCTAGCTTATCCAAAAACAAACTTCAACATATTCAGTTATCAGACAGGACTGGAACTTCAAATGGGACTGGCTTCAATGGTCAGATGAAACCTCAAGATGGTTTGGTGAACACCAGGATAAAAAGTATCCCATGTGTACACTTGGCATCATGGATTCTATCAAATACCAACAGATAAAAAATCAGGAAGTGATTGACCTCATCAGGTTTTACAGGAGAATATCTAGAGCCATTAAACTGGCTAATAGAGGTTTCAAAAAGTATTGAATAAAAGAGTGCCGTTAATTGTGGCCTATGTGTATTAGAGAAAAATGATTTCCCCCCCCATTTTAAATTCTTATTATCCAATGAAAGGTTAGATTTTTGTGAATTTCTTAAATAAAAGTTTGCAATGCAGATTAATTTTTAAGTCGCCTTTGATCATATTTATCAAGGGTGCCGATATTTTTGGCCATGACTATACTACAGTTAGAAATAGGATAGGATAGCATACAGATAGTAAGTGTACATGGAGACAAATGAAAACATTGGGTTTGATATCATTTACATTTATTCATTTAGCAGACCCTTTTATCGAAAGCAATTTATAATTGAGGAATACAACAAGCAATTCATAATAAAGAGGGAAATACACAAAGGAAGTTTCAGGCATTGTTCAGGTTAGAAAGGAAAGAGAAAGCAAATATTGATGACCTGAAGTTTTTAGCTGCCACTTTAAAATTCAGCATTCTAAATAGAGGTCACCAGCCAGGAATGGTGAATGAAAATGTAGGTCTCAGACTTGTAGAGGGATGTTTCCCACCTTTTGATTCTTTTTGCATGATGCAATTTTATATGATCTCACTGTAAATATTTTAGAATTTTCCATCTACTTCTGATAAATTAAAGTGCCACCATTATGGGTAATGAACGGTTCATATTTTGGTTTTGGGAGTCCCCAAAAATTAATTACTTGACATTCATGAATTGTTAAAAAAATTGATTGGTCTGATTGGTCTCATTTTCATTTAATCTTGCCTGTCATGTCTGATAAAGCAGTGTTGAAGAGTGCAGCGCTGCTTTGTGTACAGCGTTACCAGGACAACAGTCTCTTTAGAGAGACAACTTTACACACGGTGCACTTTCAGATTTAAAACTTTGCAGGATGTTTTCATTTACTTTTCAAAGGCCATAATAGGTGCACTTTAATGTTTTAGTGATATTGTAAGGTATTTGACTGTAGGTTTAATGGAAATATATAAAGCATATAAAATCTATTCAAATTAAAGTGTTATCTGTGCAAAAAGATGCTAATATTTGTAGATTTTTTTTTGTATGTTTTTCCATTTTGAAAAGGTTTTGAAATTTGTTTTGATACTGAAAATACATTCAAATGCTTTTATTTGTGGCTAAATGTGTTCAAATTTTTTTGAAGTCATTGTATAAAATAAAGCCATAGTCTGTTAATTACCGATACTCTGTGAATTTATGTGTTTTTAAACTCTTGTTTTTCTGGTACAGTACACTTTAATGATTACTTTTATTAACATGAATGGTTTTGTGGTTTCACTATATTCATGCCACACAATCAAACACGGCTTAACATGTTTACAAAAAAATTCTCTTTAATTCAGCTTGATGAATCAAGACAATAAAACAATATTTCAGGACACAGTAGATGTATATTTAAGATGCTTTACAAAATTATTTACATGTCTGTACTGTATTATTAATGAAACTGAAACCAAAAGTGCTGGTAGTTTTCATTTGTTTGGTTTCATTTTTGAAATCGGTAAAGAAATCCGTAGAGATTTGATCTCCAGTTCTTGGTTTCAGTCTGTCTGTGTGTGATGTCTTCAGTCCGACAGCACTATTTTGATGGTCTCTGCTGGAGATTATCTCCTGTCGTGGGTCACTCACATTCATCCCTGCTGTCAGGCCTGGCTGAGAGGGCCTTTGACCAATCCCATCTCTTTGCGTACCACAGGCGCGTGAATGCTGCAGTCTCGTGCCTCACACACGCCAGGTATTCCTGCATCACCAACCATGCCAGGCTGACCCACAGGCCCAGGAAAACCATGGGGTCCTCGTGACCCATCAATTCCATCTTTTGGCTCTGCTGGATGGCCTGGAAGCCCTGTTTAGAGAAATAAACCAGATTTAGCTACATCTAATCCACCGTTCTTGAAATATCACATAGAAAATTATCCTACCTCTGAGGCCTTGGTGACCATCATGCCCTGGAAGACCTTTTCCAGGATCACCCCTCTGTCCTTTCTGACCCTTAGCCCCTTTAGAAAAACACAGAGAGCTCACTTGTATATGTAAACTTTATTTTTCTTTTTTTTTTTGTTAGGGAAAGTCCGATCAAAAAGGAAAATTCTGTCATTTACTTACACTCATGTCATTTCAAACCTGTATACACACAAGAAGATATTTAAAGAAAATTTGGTAACCAAAAAGTTCTGGGTCCCACTGACTTCCATAGTATTTGTCATCCATACTATGGAAGACAAAGGGATCTGAAACTCTTTGGTTACCAACATATTTTTTAAAAATATAAAATAAATTATGCAGGTTCAGAATGCCATCATGGGAAGAAAACGCTAACTTCTCTTTTTGGGGGTGGTAAGTTTAAGGTCCTATGGGCAAAAAAAATTATATAGAGTATATGGGACCTGAAAATGTTTGGTTATATTTTTCAATATATAATTTAAAAAAAACTAAATAAATATACACAGGTTTGGAACAACATAACAAAGAGTAAATGATTACTGGGCAAACGATGAGAATATTATTTTTTAAGTTAAACAGTTTTGGACCCCACTGACCGCCTTAGCTTCTTTCCTTGTTTGTCCATACTAAGGAAGTTAAAGGGACCCAAAACGCTTTGGTCAACACTATCAAAATATCAGTCCTTTTTTGTGTCTGTGTGTTCTGCAGAAAAAAAACAAGTCTTTGCAGAGTAGAGTAAATGATGACAGAATTTACATTTTTGGGTGGTTAATCCCTTTAAATTAAAAAACTTTTAAGAGTAACGTCAGCCAATACCTCTGTCCCCTGTGGCTCCTATCTGGCCCACTACACCTTTCATTCCTTGAGGGCCTCTTTCTCCTTTAGCTCCTACCTTTCCTGGTTTACCCTGAATGAAATGCAGTGTGTTACTTTTTTTTTTTTTTTAAGTAAGAGTGTTATTAAATGCCAGTTTTGTGGCGACTCATATATCAGCTCACAGGTTTGCCCGAACTTCCAGGGGGTCCTGTGACTCCTGGGGGTCCGATGAGGGTACGGTTGTTGATCGGACAGCCCTGTACGCATTTGGCACGTATAGATGAAGCATACTGGGAGATCTGAGCAGTGACTACACCTTGGCACAGCTGCAGTATCTGCTCATCCGTCAGTCCTGGACCCTGCACAGAGTGAGTTGAACAACAGACTCAATATTTGTATTTGAGCCAAAAACACATTCATATATCTTCATATATATATATATATACAGTACAAAACAAAGTTTTTACTTATAATAAACATGATGATACGCACAGGTTCACCTGGTTCTCCTTTAGGCCCACTCTGTCCTTTCACTCCCTGGTCTCCTATAGGGCCTTTGTCACCTCTGGGACCTGGGAGACCTGGCGGTCCAATAGGACCAGGAAGTCCATCACGACCGAAACGACCCTTCACCCCTTGCTACGTCACATAAGAAAAAAATCAATTACTTAAAGTGATGAACAACAGTTACAAAATTAAAACAGACTGTAATTTATTTATTCATTTACAAATTTTCAAATACTTTTACATAAAATGAAGCTGTTTTTTTCACCATTGACAATGATAATAAATGTTTCTTGAGTGCCACATAAACATGTTACAGTGATGTATAGGATCATGTGACAATGAAAACTGGAGTATTAGAGTGATTAAGGATGAAATGAGGAAACAGTGTAGTCCATATTCAAACCTGTGTCGTTCTACGTCATGAGCTCGTGGACTACCGCTGTGCAACGCTGTGACGTAAAATATTGTATCAGTGAGACTAACCTGCCCCTTGTCACCACGAGATCCAGCGCCTCCCTGTGAAGTGAAATCGTGACGAAACTATGGTTAAAATAACAACTATGGCTAGTCTAATGGAAAGAGGAAGAGAAACTGTGATGGGTAGTTCAGATTCTAGCTGCCGTACCTTATCTCCTTTAAAACCCTTTCCTCCTTTTCGCCCTGTTGCCCCCTGAGAGAGTCATGAAAAAAAATTAAATAAAAATCATTTAAAAATGGCAATGTTTGTGGCTAATATTAGACCGATATGATGTGCTATTGATATCACCTTTTCACCATCTGGTCCTGTTTCTCCTTTGGAACCCTACAGATCAGAACATTGCATCATTGTTTTCTTAGTCATTGTTCTACTCAAGTATAATTTCAATTGTGTCATCAATTAAACAATCAACAAACAGTGAAACTAAGCATTTGATTGATTAATTGATTAATCATTCAGAAACTAAAATCAGTTACATACTGTTGGGCCAGGCAAGCCTTTTGGTCCAGGTTTCCCAGGAACTCCTGCATCCCCACTGTCTCCTTGTGGACCCTATGAAACAAAAAAAGAGTCAAATAAAACAACAAATCTGTTGCTCTTTTGAATAGGGACAAAATGTCCAAGTGGTTGTTCTTGATATTGGAAAACATATGGTATTAAACAATGTTTACAGTTCTGCTTTAAAAGGCACACATCAGGCCCATTTCTACAAGAAAATAATTGTATAATAAGGGGTCCCCAGGATATGTCTGTGAAGTTTCAGCTCTAAGTTTGACCCACAGATCATTTAGTATATCATTTCGGAAATGCCTATTTTAAATGAAAGGAGATACACGCTGCTTTCATGCATGTCTCTTTAAATGCAAATAAGCTGCTGTTTCCAGCTCCCTTTTCCAGAATAGGTCTGTGCCTCAGACACTCTGCCAAAAAAAAAAACATCTGTTTGGTTTTGACCATCATGCCTATCTCTAGTTTTAAAGCCATATCATTTTAAACATCAGATATACTGTTTTCTGAGAGCACACATACAACACATGCGGACAGAAGAATGCCGTCACATGGCATGTGAGTACAAAACAAAGTTCTCTTTCATGTCTTATGGCACATAAAGGGATAGTTTTTAAAAGAGAATACTTTTTGAGTGGCATTTTGGAGAGTATCACATATATAAAACAACGTATTCAAAGTATGTACACGAATACGTTGTTCGTGTTCAGATAAAGCGTAAACAATTTATCCATTACATGGATTATTGTAACCATGTAAACATGACCTTGATCATGTTAGGATTCTTGCTGTCTATGGCAGGGTCAAAAATGAAGGGAAAATCCATATAATCTGATAAGTAACTACTGTTTCAGGAAACAGCTTGAGTGTAGCAATAGATATAAATAGAAGTTGTAGTTTCACTTTCAGTCTGGGCTCTGGCTATAGTCTGGTAAATCCCCAAACATTTAGGTACATTCCCCGTTGGAATAATATAACCAAAACATCTGATATATAAATGTCTGGTGACTTCCAACCTAAAAATGTTTACTTACCATAGAGTAATAATATGGCTTTTGTTTTGATCTGAAGTATCACATGTCAAGTCAACAGAGCAACCTTGTTTGGTTTCACATGCTATCACAAGAATGTCATGCACATTTGAAATAATAAGGAAGTGTAATATCCCCCGAAAGGGCCAAATTCTCAGCTTACCCCAGTTCCTACTCTTCCAGGTCTCCCCCTTCCACCACGATCACCTTTCAAACCCTGCAGAAAAGAGGAAGAAGGAAATTTATAAACTTTCTGCAAAGTTTGAAGAAAAAATTCCTTTGAAACAGTTTTCACTTGTAAAATTTATAGTAAACACACACACACACACACACACACATGTATATATATATATATATATATATATGTATATATATATACACACATATATGCATATACATATACATACACATACATATTTAATTATTTTATTTTTTTTACCTTAGGTCCAAAAGGCCCAGGCACCCCCACAACTCCTGGAACACCCAGAGGTCCCTGGAAAATATTTTAAAAACATTTTCCCAGAAACAGTACTTCAGAAAGTTGTTTTTCTCTCTCGAATAATGACATTCATCAGCAACAGTTTGTTACTCACATCCTCTCCTGGCTCGCCATCACTTCCTGGCAAGCCACCTGTACCCTTAGAACCCTGGAGATGAAAGCAAAAAGAACTAGAAATTTGCCTACCATAAGTTAGTCATCAAGTGCTGAATCAAGGCAAAGCTTTTGAAATTATGTGAAATATTATGTGTTTGTAGAACATTATGAGTAAAGGGGGATCCACTGTTTTAGTTGCTGATAACCATGATAAGTGATTTTATGAGAAAAGACCTTCGGTCCTGTCACCCCACGGCCTCCTGGAACTCCTGTATAACCCTGATAGCATAAGAGGTGAAAAAGATAGTATTACAGTGAGATTTCTACAGGGATTTCCTGATGGTACACTATGAGTAAGAGAAACAAAAAGAGAAAGTTTCTGAGTAATTTTATCACCAAGTAACCCTGCTCTCCGTGGTCTCCTGTGAATCCTGGTGCTCCTGTCTGACCCTAATTATGCAGAAAATGAAGGTTTAGTCAGCAGCAGATGTTAAATAAAAAAAAAAACTGCCTGTCTTGGTGCCAACCTTCTGTCCCTGTCTTCCTTCAGGACCTTGTTTTCCTGTTTTGCCAATGGAACCCTGTTGAAAGATGGGGAGATTTCTTAGAATTTATTTATTTATTTATTTTTGTAGTTCAGTTTTAAGACAAGTCTGGACAAATTAAGTGAATTTTTTACAGAAATATCTATGAAAGCCTATGTAAGTGCTGTACATGGTAAGCTATGGGATTTTCTTCAGCATTTTAATAATTTTTAGCTTGTTTACAATTCACTTAATGTGATCACCCCAAAATGGAAATTCTTTACACACCCTCCAAACCTATATTCATTTCATTCTTCTACCAAACCAAACCGTCTTCCATAGCAAACCTTTCCATACTATGGAAGCCAAAGGCGACACTAAATGATTCAGTAAACCACCGTCTACAAAATGTTCTTCATGAAGCACATGTATAATTAGACTGCAGGTCACTGCTGACTTTATTTGAAAGGTCATATATCAAATGATATTATTAATTACAAGAAATAGAAGAGATAAAACCAGAAAAACAAAACGAACAGAAAAACTCCCCCTCACATGCTAATGGGAAATGAAACTCGTGACACTGACATTTAATCAGAATGGGGAAGCGTTTGACATTAAAACACAGATATTTATGCTGATAATTGATACCTTTTTTTTTTCTCTTGTTAATGTCTGGCTATTATCTGCATGTAAATATAGGTGTTTGCGTAATAGTCCTTTAGCAGAAGTTTATTGAAGGGACTGTCCCGTTGGAGGCAAACACCAGGTTAAGCATCTTGTTCAAGATTACAATGTTTACATCTGTAGACTCTTGGTAGCTGAAATCGAGATCGAATTAGCTAGCTAGCTAAATTATTAAAGTAAGTAGGTAAACCTGTTGACCAGCCTTAAGCCAGCAACCTTCTTGTCATGTTCTAGTCAAGTACATCACATAACAATTGTAAACATTTATAGAGTAAAATGACTTACCTTAATACCTTTAACGCTTGGTTTTCCAGGTTTACCTTTTGCACCAGCAGAACCCTGTAGCAGTCAGAAAAATAGTACCTCAGATGAATTTCAATTTGAAATATCAGATGGATCTACTGTATGTGACATACTGACTGAACTGAGTATGAAATACATTCAAAGAAATGTGGAGAGAAAATGCTGGTGGTGATATGTGTTACTGAAGATGCTATACTCACAGTCTTTCCAGGAACACCCACTCCTCCACGCGGACCTTCTAATCCAACATCACCCTGCATGACACAAATAAATTGTAATGAATTATATACACAAGCTGAATGTAATTCTGGATAATCTTTTATACACATAAAATAACACCATATAACTCTGCAACAATAAAGAGCAACCCTTTTTCACTTGTGACTTTTGTTTTTTGGTACGAGACTATTACCTTTGATCCAGATTGGCCAGTTTCACCAGGGTCCCCTGGTAACCCGGGAAGGCCCTAAAAGGAAGAGCAAGTAAAAAACATATCAGAGACTTTTCCTTGAATTAGCTATTACACAAAATAATATAGTTAATAATAAAGTTCTTGGCTCACAATTGCACCAGAGAAACCAGATGCACCATCCTCTCCATCAGGCCCAGAATCACCCTAAACAGAAGGCAAATGAGGTTAGTAAGGTGAACAAGGGAAGTCATGGTTGTCTTAACAGGATGTGCAAGTTTAGCAAGTGTTTCCTGTCACCTACCTCAGGACCGGTGTCTCCCCCTCTTCCTCTCACTCCTTTGGTTCCTTTGTAACCCTAATAAAGCAACAGTCAGTCAGTTTGATCTTGTGAAATTCTGCATTGATTGTTTAACACTATGAACATTCGAATCTGATAATTTGCACATACCTCCCTTCCTTGAACCCCAGGAAACCCCTGTTTGCCTTGAAGACCCTTAGAACCCTATAAGCAAACATAAGAATACAATAATCAACTAATGAATGCATTAAACTTTAACAGAAAGCAAACTACATAATTCCAAGGCATGGCATGGCAATAATCAACCTTAGGTCCTGCAAAGCCTCCAAATCCTGGCTCTCCTGCTTCACAGTCACATTCAGTGGGTCCCTCCTGTCCTAGCTCAGCATCCCCTCCATAGGGGACCTGTGTTATCAAGGTTTTATCCTCTTTGGCGTAATCAAAAGACTCCACGGCTGTGTTGAAGGGGTAAGTTTCCTCAGTGATCATGGTGACCATGGTGGCTGCAGGCGCATAGGGGTCAAAGCCGGATGCTGAGTGCTCATCTTCACCCCTGCGTTTGGACTCTGCAGATCGAGTGAATGAGGATGCAGATTAAAAAAAGAAAAGAAAAAAAAAAAAAAACAATGAGGCGCCCTCTGATTCCTGACTGGATATACTAATATAAAAGCCATGACTAAACAATGTAAAAACAAACCTGGGAAATAATATATAATATAATATATATATATATATATATATATTTTTTTTTTTTTTGTTGTTTTTTCAAAAATCATGTTTTTTTTATTATCATGTTTTTTATTGTGTTTTATTTTGTTAGTTACATAAGTATTTGTTCTGTTATTGTTTTTTTTCACAGTTACCACTGTGAGTGTATCCAGATTGTTCATCATATCGATCGACTAAGGAGCCTTCATACATGTGTCCTTCTCCTGTGATTGTAAAAGAGGGGGGAAAGGCTAATTAAAATGTTTTATTCGCCATACATATCTTACAAATGTAAACATGTTGGACACGTGATAGTCTCACCTGATTGCAAACCAGAATAATCTTGCTGGGCCTGAGAAGTCAGGACACAAAGCAGGAACACAGAGCTGAGTGACGCAGCCCATACCTGACGTCAGCACAAACACAAACATTATCAAACACACGCAGAGGAACTTATTACAGTACCGCCATGGTGGAAACTCTACAGAAAAATGTAAATGGATTAATGATTAAAGATACTGATCTGTTTACAGTCTTTTTACATGTTATATGACCAGTGCAAGGGGTCTCCCCTTTATGATGTGGTTTCTCAAAAAGTTTTTTTTTAAACTGGGTTTTTCCTTACTACTATCACCTAATTTACAAGTGGGTTTTTTTCCTCTTGTTAAAAGTAATTTTAATATATACATTACATTAGTTCAATAGTTAATTATACAGCAAAATATACAGCAACTGAAGCTGATCTGTTTTTAAGCATCTGTGCTTAAATTAACCCTCTTCCGGTTTCACACATCCTCGTGTGATCAGCTCAAATGTCACTAATGAGGTAATGGAACATGTTCTGTCTTATATAAAGTTAATATAGAAAGCATTGAATGATGTACAGAAATCGAGACAAATATATTAAATATGCCCAGATTTTCATAACTAGTTATCAATAGGCTATGAACTTATTTTTTTTTTTACTGTGGGAGAGATAATAGATTTTTCACACAATGATGTGTATAAATGTCATTAAACCATGTTGACAGAATAGTTTATTAAAAATGTGAGGCGGGAAACTTTATATAGTCTATGACTCCAAGTAGGAAATGTCGTCATTTCAGTAGGAGCTTGTTAATGTAGATCTCCATCTAGTGGTCATTATTAAACAGAGCCACACATTGCTAAGGAATGTACAGGAATCCCCAGAAAATCGCCTCACCATACCAGAGAATTACAGACACGAAACTGCTATTTAGAATTGTAGTAAAAGCTATATCTGTCAGTAACCTTCCCAGTTTTACTGAAGGGTTCTATATTGTCACTGCTGAAATCTGTATAACGGTCAGCTGCCAGTAATTAGCATTTATCTGTGGGTATATGTCTTTTTCGCAGTTTGTATTAATTTGAATTTGTTTGCTAAAATAGGCAATCAACATACATGTAAATGTGGCATCTGAGTGCTGCACTACATTACAGTTCTCAGGCTGCTCTCACATTCCAGACTAGACTGCTGGTTTCTTTTCACTCTTTATAGTTTGGAAAATCTCCTTCTCTCTGTGAGACAACAGTACTGCATGTTCACACAGTACACTTTACACAGCATGTGACCTCTGACCTTTCCAACAAATTGAAAAGGCTAAAGGCAGCTGATTTTTTTTCCTTCAGGTCACTTGTTTAATGTCATTAGGTTACAGGCAAAAATGACAACATTTTAGAGATTCAAATTTAATAAACCAAATGTGCCAGCAAATACTTTAAAGTGTTAAAACATTTATTTTTGTTAAATGCTGTTCTTTTGAACTCTATATATCTTGGAGGGCGAGGACTTAAATGTATAAAATATGGACATGTATATGAGATCCCAGATTTTTGTTTAACTGTATGTTTGTGTCATATATTCCTTTCTCTTGGCTAATGTGAGCTCGTGTGAATTGTGTAAGACCACCATTCGAGTTTTTGAAAGAAGTCTCTACAGGGCACAACATCACCAAAACAATAAATATTTGTACTTTTGAAAATGCATTTGCTACACTGCAGGACTATTTTAAGTGGTAATATACATGACATGTTAAAGGGTCAACATAAGTAACAGCAAAGTATAACAGTTTAGACAAAGACCAGCGAGACACAAACAAGGCCAAATCTTGACAGTGTGTATATCAGTCTTATTCTTCTAGTTCTCCACAACCTAAGGAGGGTAGGAGGCAGAACTAGTATCTCATACAACCAAAAGCATTGGGTCCTCACCAACCCACAGGTCCTCTGGGACGCTGAGGTGCAGCATGAGCAATACACACATTTCCATAATCTACGCCAGTTTCAAATCTGGAACTGGCCTTTAGAGGCTCTTGTAAATTATTATTGTACTCAAAATCTGGCTAGTTTAACCCACATGTGGGATTTTTTACAAGTGCCTAATAAAGTAAATGCATAAACCCAATCAAAAAGTAAATTTATTTATGTAGCGTAATTTATAATGCTCTTATTCGCCAAGTAACAAAAATAACAGATCATTAATTGCACACATAAAGGCCCATAAAACATGTTATTAGCAGCTACTATTTCTATGGCTTGTAATAACTTTACTATGCATTTGGTACTCTTTTGACAAACATACATAAAAATAATAACCACACCATACCTAACAACAAACATAAAATGTTTAAGATTAGCTAAATTCTCCTCATAAACCCACAATTTGCTGTTTGTAAGACTGTCCTTGAAACCAACCCATATGAAACTGACAACACTGTACATGTCCGATAAAAACCACCTGAGAGACTACACAAACATAAAGTTGATTTGATTCCTGCTTTGCATATGAAACAAATATAATTCCCTTCTGAATTCCCCTTAAGTTTTAGTTACCCTTCCTCCATCTTACCTTCACCCTGGAGGCTCCCATGGCCAGCAGCCTCCTGCTCAGGTTTCCAGGCACTGTTCAGACACACAGCTCTGAGACCTTGTATCAGCACAATCAGGGGGTCTGCGAGAACACAGGCAGCACTGCTTCAGTGAGGGGCTGCAACGGTCCTCAAAGCATTCTCCCTCCTTGCATACGATGCTGGTCCCCCTGTGCGGAGACAGATGAACAGACCTCCTGGTCCCTCACCAGTATCTCCCAGGCTCCCACCTCTCCTCAACTGGGTGAGAAATACCTGAGCCTTGACTAAACAAACACACTCCTTCACTGGACTGAGAGTAATGTAGAATAAAGGCACTGTAACAATAATATTCCTATCAGATACAAAGTCCTTACTGAAACTTGCTTAATCAAAACAATATTTTTATTGCTAAATATTTAATTATAATTACTTTTTCTGTAGTATACATGGTTCACTAATGAGTACATTTCAAGCTTTTTGATATTTAATGACCTTTTGACCTTCTTGAAAAATATGTGCCAATGCTGTAACAGATTTTTCAAAATCAATTTTAGGTGGTTCTCTCTCTTAGCAGCAGAAGGTAGGGCAGGACATACCAGAATGAACAATTATAAATCAGGTTACAACTGATTACCTTGAACTAGCATATGATGTACAGGCTACCAATAATATAATGTACATTTACATAAATACATTTACAATGTTTCTAAAGATTCATATAACAATTAAATTATGTTCTTTTAAGTTTTTCATTAATCAAAGGATAAAAAAAACAAACTATTATGGTTTTCACAAAATACTAAGCAGTACAAATGTTTTCAAGACTGGAGTAACGCTTGATGAAAATGCAGCTTTGCAATCACAGGAATAAATTGTAAAATATATTAAAATTCACCAGTCTCACACTTTCGAACAGGAATGCTCATGAAAATCTACGATGGCCTGGGATAATGCTATAAATAAAGCAATAAAAGCAAATAAATATTTGTAATATTTTATTATAGCAATTTTAATGTAGCAAACCATCCAATAAAAAAAAAAAAAAAACATTGGAGAAAACACTAAAACTCAGAATATCTGAAATCTAAACACATTAATTCCTGATTTGTTAAATTAGACTTCAACTTCAAGACTTATTTTTCTTCTTCTTTTTCTTATGATGTCTCTCCACATCCGGAGACCGAGAATCTCTGAGGACAAAACCAAACAAAAGGAGAAAACAATATAGTCAGTCTATCACAAATGGTCATAAAATTATTTGTAATAGGGTTGGGTTGATAGACGATGCCATCGTCCATCGCCGATAGACATCACAATGCTGAGCCGGCATCGCGATCCTCCACCCCACCCCCACCCCCACCCCAAATGAAATGCTTGCTTTCAATTTCCGCATCTCTACTTATTTTATTATTATTATTATTATGAGGAAATAATAACAAGGAAGTTGTTGGCGATCACAATACAAATTACAGTGAACTCCAAACGAATTACACGAACTAGTTCGTTTACATTAATAAATGAGGCAAACAAAAAAATCTAAATCATTTTAATTAAATTAGATTAAATAAACTACACCAAATATGCCTTTTTCATGGTTTTACCATAACGAGCAGAGCTTGGAACAAAAAACAAGTTTAAATATGAAGGTTTCTGGACAGAAATACTAACATGTTTACCTTTTCTGGCTTTAATAAGCTGCGAAGTGGAGTAACAACATTACCCACTGTGCTGAACACACGTTCAGATGGAGCACTGGTAGCACATATGCACAAATATTTACGAGCGATGCGCTCTTCCCTACCGTATTAAAAGAAACCATTTCTTTTGCTAGGTAGCTGGTCACAGCGTCAGTACACTGCTTCCATCTTTCGCTTTCACGCTTGTACTTAGTAATTTTAGCGAAAATCTCAGATACTGTTGGTTGGTTCCTGCGAGGTTCAGTTGTGCGTGATGACACTGGCAATGAGCTGTATTCCGCGGGATGGTGAACACGCAAATGGTCATGTAAATTTGTTGTCTGCGCATCCTTTGCGCGGATAACTTGACCGCAAATCCTACACACCACTTCAGACGTATCTCGTGGCTTTTCTTTTTTATTCGGTCGAAAGCCAAGGTATTGCCAGATAGGTGAATTTGCACCTTTTTTACCAACCAAGTTTGTCGACGCCATTATAACGACACAGATCACTGTGCCTATTTATGCCAGAGTCCCGCAAAAAAAAGTGATTGACAGGTGGTAATTTGTGTGTAACTTATCTTTATTTATTTATGGTTTGGTTATGGGTAAAACAAACACCATGCGGGTCAGGTAGTGGAAACGGTAGGCTACAATTAATTAATTCGTTATGAATTAATTATTTAACAACACCCAACACCACCCCTCCCCAACCCAACCCGCCGCCTACGACGACGATGCCATCGTCCATCGTGATGTTTAGACATTGTACGATGCCAAATTGGTCGACATCGCCCAACCCTATATGGTACACAGTTTAATAATAAATGTATGCACAGGAAAGCAGACAAGGCCAGAATAGCTATAAACAAGCCAAAAACTAAAGTGAAAATGAAAGTATGGGCTCACGTACCACTCTCATTTAGCACAAATCCATATTCAAAATGTATTTGAAGCTGAACCATTATTTTTTTTATAGTATATATTTTTTTAACAGTTCAACAAAAAAGGCAGTTTTAAATGTAGTCTGTGTTTTAAAACAATATTATCGATATTGTTTGATACATTTTACAGTGAAATAATCGTTCCAACAAACTCCACAAAAAAACTGCACTGAATGAATGACATGACGCCTTACTCATTAGACAGTGACTTGATGCCACCTACTCAATCAATCAATCACCTTTTTTTATATAGTGCTTTTAACAATACAGATTGTATCAAAGCACTGAACAGTATCAATTTGGGCAATAGAGTGTCAGTAGCCAAGCTTCCATCCAAGGCGTTTTTGCGAAAAAATATTTAGCGCTTCAAATTTTTTACCAATATAGCTGATGGAAATGCTAATTATCGATAACATTTTGTAAATGTC